>RDRW01000261.1:0-360000 GCA_007896445.1 Puccinia hordei | reverse complement strand
TCGGCCGCTCTTCGGCGGGATCATTTGTTCTCCCTTGCTTGAGTCATCTCCTCAAGCTGTCGTCGGAGTTGCTCTACTTCATCCATCTTTTGGGTGCGGGTGGAGTTGGGATCGTTCGGGTTGTCTGTCTGGTTTTGTTCAGGTGTCTGGGTGTTGGTTTCTTGCCTTTGTCTCCGTAGTGTTAGATCCTGCAATATGTTATGGTCTGATCTGTGGAGAGGAAGGCTCTGGGGTTCTGGGGTTTCGGGGGTTTCGGGATCCTATAATGTAGATTGCAGGATGAGGAAGAGATGTGGATCCTCGTCCTGACAGACTATATAGTGGTCTGTCTGTGACATGTACGTGATAGACTATCTACCTGTGGTGCGGGCTTTGGTGCGGGTAGGCCCGCAATACGGCTCATGACAGTAATGTATTGGTTCCTGTCTGATACTGAGACATATCACAGTATGTGACATTTACCAAGTAACATTATTATTATGAAAATCTTTATTAATTCCCCTCCTCATTAAACCACATGTGTTATGTTAATTATTAATAAAATTGCTAAATCATCTAAATCAATTAATTACACTTAAAATACTGCAAGTATACATGGAAAATTCATTTTATACCATGAACTCCTGTTATACAAGCTCTATGAAATTGTAGGCCTTTTTTGATTGCCTTACTGCAAGGGTTGAATACCTTCACTCAATCTTTATGGATTAAACTGTCTGGTGGTTGTCTCTGAGGAGAGAAGTCTAGAACCAATGGAGGGATTTTAATTTCTATCTTGGCAGAAATGATAATGTAAAACAGTCAAGATCTCTCCTTGTCAGTTATAATAAAAGTTTAATAGAAAATTATGTGAAAATAGACAAGGAGGAAGAAAAAGAAAAATTAAGTAGAAGAGAAATGAGAAACTCACCTAGCTCAGCAGAAATGATAATGTAAAACAGACATTATCTCTACTGAGCAGGGAGGGGTGCAGGGTGAGGTCTGTATAAAAAGTTTCAAGTGAGATATTGATCATGTAAATTGTGAAATCTGTAGAGGGAGGTTTCACACTTCCATTTCAAATACACAAAATAATAAATCTACATATAACTAAGGGAATGCCCATTGAGAGCCAAACAAACCATGCACAATTTTCACTGGATCAATACATGAAACCTAACAGGTCAATGTTTGCCTGTTAGGTTTCATGACACAGATTATCAATCCTTTTCAGAAGTCACCCATTGACAGCTCCTCTCAGAAGAGAGCTTCCCCAAAATTGGGGGCTATACACTCTTAAGAGCTAATATTATGCATATATAATACTTATATTATTTCCATGGAAATACAACCTTGTCAACTGGAGGAGATCCTTCTGGTCAACAAGGCAATACAACCTTATTGACCCAAGGGAAATTCCTCTGGTCAAAAATGTTGTATTGCCTTTTTGACCAGAGGGAAATCCCTCCGTTTGGAGGGCACACAGCCTTGTTGACCAGAGGGAAATCCCTCTGTTTGGAGGGTACACAGCCTTTTCAACCAGAGGGAAACCCTGTGGTCAAGGTGTGCAGCCCTTCATTCCCATACTATATGTATAGGATTGGCGTGCAGAGCTGCACACCCTTCCTATGTATATAGGACTGGCGTGTGGCGCTTCACACACTTCCTATGTGTATAGGAAGGGTGTTTTAGTCACACAACCCTTTCCAGGAGGGGCTTGTGGTTCACACACCCATCCTGGTAAAGTGATGCATTTATAAACACCCCTGAAATGGATGCAAAATTGTGAACTTAGTAGAAATATATACCAAGTCTGCAATACTATCCTTGATATGTGAAAATTTTTTATTCCAGGATTTTTAATGGAGTAAATCCTAATAGATTGTTCTACAACTCAATAACCCCCCCCCCCCCCCAGTTCCACTGAGTCAATCCATTTTAATGAGTGGAACAACCATAGGGATTCTTTTTGTAAAGCATGGTCACCTAATTCTTCACATAAAAGGTTGCTGTAATATTCTCTCTTTGAAGTGCTAATCAATAAGTAATAACACAGGTGGTGATTGATAAGTATACCTTCTATATCCTTCACTGTAATTCAGTTGATGTCCTAGAACAAAGCAATGTGCTTTGGAGACCGAGTTCTAGAACCTAAGTGTGTATTTAAGCTAGCACAGTAGAGGTTAAGATAATGATAAGTCAATGGTCTATTGTACAATTTTTGATAAAGGGAAATTGATGAAAGAAGAGAGAGGAAAGGGAAATGAGATAGAAGAAAGAGAGGAGTACTTACCTAGCACAGTAGAGGTTAAGATAATGATAAGTCAATGGTCTCTACTGAGCTAGGCTGGGTGGAAGGAGGATGTAGCTTAAGTATTGGACTTTAGATTATGTAAGCTGGATTTTAATATGTCTGTGTGGAGCCGTGGGTTGGAGTTTCACATAATTACAGATAACAATGATATAATGTTATGGTAGCAATCTGTAAGGTGAAATCCATGAGTATTTTTGATGTCCCAAAAGCTCCAAATTAAACCCCCCCACCCTCCTCCTTTGCATCTCATTTAAGTCTAAGTCTACCACCTATTGTGAAATTTCATAAAACTATCATTTTTGCTGTGAGAATTGAACCCATGTCTTTCATATCCATGAACAGTGTACTAGCCACCATACTAAGGCCACTTAGATATGGATGAATGGCTTCTAGTGGATAAATCCATGCTGATTTTTTCAAATGAGATACCAGTAGTGAAATTTGATATGAATGAAAACACCAGTACTACCAGAGGAGCAGAACCACAGCACTGCCAGAATAAGTTTTCAGGCTGAATTCATCCCAGTTAAATTGATTTGGACCCAACAAATTTTAAGTAAGTTTATTTCAACTGATGATATATAGCACAAAGGGACCTTGGGTTTATATTTCATTGGGTGAGATCAACCAAGTTTAAATTGGTTGAGTGAATCATTGTTTAAATTGGATGACTTAAACCTTGGAAATTATTCTGGAAGTACAGTAAGGAATCCCCATGCTTTGAGAGGAGTGTATACTCAAAAAGGCAAAATAATGTTTCAGATATTATATGGTAATTATGGGCTCATAAAACATGCTAATCTCAAAATATAATGTGTCTTGTTGGAATGGAACCCATATCTATTATATCAATGTCAGATTACATAAACACTGTACTCATGAATCTTGGGGATGAATGACTTCTGGTGGGTCAATGTATACTACTGGTGTCAAATGATATAGACATCACAGCAAAAAAAACTGGCTCAACTGCAGTTTAAATGCGGAAAATCTAATGGAAGCTGGCGGTTTTAATCCAACCTTTCTCAAAGGTTAAATCAACCAAGATTTGTGCACTTAGAAATGCCAATGATGAGCAGTGAGCTAAATTCTAAACACTGGGACTGAGATGAAGCAAAAAGAGAGATATTCACCTAAATCGGGTGCCAGACAATGATTACAAGAAAGATGAGTGGAGAAAAAGAAAGGGGGAAACAGGTGACAAACATCCTATCCTAAATACAAGACTGAAACCTAATATACTGAGTTGTCTGCAGTATCACCACCTTAAACCACCTTTCCAGTCTTCTACCATCTGTGACAGGTTGCTACATTGTAACAATGGAACAGTGACTGCGCCAGAAAATTTACATATGTAGACAGGTGGAGATACAATAGCAGCTTGTTTGGATAGACAGGTGGATATAAAATGGCAACTTGGTTGGAGCATGCTGCATGTCAACTGCAGGAAGTTGAGCCAGGGTTTTTTTTGCAGTGTATGTTGGTTGAAACCTGTAGTGGCAGTTGATATGAATGAAGACACTAGCAGCTATTATTAAGAAACACCTTCCAACAAAACTACTCTTCTCTCATGCACATCCTGCCTGCCTCTGTGAACTATGCATACACTATCCCAGCCTACACCCCTCTTTGAGGAGTGTGCATTCCCATTAACCCTCCACTAACCCCACTGCTAGATTAACTTCCTGGTTTGGAGTCATCCCAGTGAAACTAGGATGCACCCAACAAATTTAAGATAGTTTGATCTCAAATAATGAAATGTAAACCCAAGGGGGGTCCCATGGGTTTATATTTCATCAGCTGTAACAAGCCAATTTTAAATTGGTTGAGTTCATCCCAGTATAACTGGGATGGCTGACTAGCCAATTATTCTAGCAGTGTATAAGCATATGTAGACTTCCTGTTTGAAATTTTGACCTGTTGTATAAAAACACTGCAAGAATTGTTTGAGATTCTTCACTGCAGGGATTTTCAACTTTATTCCCCAGTTTACTTACCCCCCCCCCCTTTCATCTCATTTTTCCATTGAATTGTGTGATTTTTCCTCTACTGTTGCGTCCATAATAAAGTTGATGTCTGTCCATTAGAAAGTTGTAATGTTTTAACTACTTCCATTGTTAAATTACAATGACATCTCTTGTCCATTTTTGCATTACAAAGCCATCTTCCATCATTTATTTAGTATCATATATTCTTATATTAGTTTGTTACACTAAAATCAAAACTCTAGAAACTGCCAGCAGTTGACATGCAGAAGCTCAACGCAAGCTTGTGGTGATACCCAAGCCTTTCTCAATGGTTTCTTCAACCAACCTTCAATGCACAGTCACTTTGCACATTGCACAGTGACTGTGCATGAAATGGTAAAATGGAATTAAATGGAGTTAAAATTTCAGTCACACTACAGTATGCTGCATGTCAACTGCTTGCAGTTTCTAGAGTTTTTCTTGTAGTGTTAGCTCAAAAAAAATTTGAACAGCTTGTAGTATTCTACATAAACTGGTTTGTGTACCAGTGGTAATTCATCATCAATCTTGAGCCTTTCTTCATATTCTACACTTTTGTCCAATCAGATCCCTGAAGATTTTCATCCTCCTTCAAATTACAACTCAGAAGGCCAAATCAACACTCATTGGACAAAAGTCTGTCCGGCAACTGCTGGGACAGTGTTGTACCAGCAGTTAATTTCTCCCGTGAATCAGGCAAGGTTTCTTATTGAATCTCATTAAAAATATTTCTCAGTTTATTGGTTTACCAACTGATCAGCGCAGCTTGATGATGTTTTCAGAAGAAAAAAAAATGAAAAAGAAATCCTACAGTCTGAGAAAAAAAACTAAGTGAACCTCAACAGTGCAAGTTGTACACAAGTCAAAATACTATCACAAAACTACAATCACTACAGTCAAGTATTTTGGATTTTAATTATACCATCCCATCTTTCCTGTAGACAACAGAAAAACTTATGTTTCCTTGGCATCCTTCATTCAGGAGCCGGAGAGAATACAGTCCTGGAAAGAGCACTTCCGCCGGCCTTAGCGCGGCTTGGATCATCTGGATCAACCGAGGCGAATGCTGCACTTCCAGCTGATGCGAGGGGTTTTCCCCCGGCAGCTGCCAGCACATTTTGCTTGTATTGGCCACCAATATTCCCTTTCCTACATGGGGTTTGAAATTGAAACACATGTTAATTTTTAGAGTGACTCTAGTAGATCGAAAAAAGATCCCAATATCACTCACGGGTGGTATTCGCAAGCCCAGAGTTTTACTGGTGATTGAGGCAAGTTGGAGCCTTCGATTGTCTCACATGATTTGAAAGCGCATCCGATCTGTTCAGTGTCTTTCCATACGACCTCTGAGGAACCAAAATTATACCAATTTCAGTAAAAATGTTGTGCTGAGCATTGGTTGAAGCGATCATTTCACTTACGTGTAAAGTGTGTAGGAGTATTCGAGCTGGGGTTCCACACTTCACGCTCGTTTGGTCCTTCAACCCAGGCAATAACAACTTCTGAAGCGGTGTTTTGTCCAGCAGCAATATTCTAGATTTCCATGGGGGCGACAAGGAATTAGAATACTTGAATATGGCTCTTCTTAGAGTTCTAGAACACATACTGACCTCTCCATACTGGTTATGTTTGGTATGCTTCCAAACGCATTTTTCTACCTGGCTTCTCGCAGCTTCCACCAGGTCCTCACTCCAAGTTAGACTTCTAACTCCGTATTGCGATCGATAATTGTTATGGGAGTCCAGCCAACTGAGTGTATAATGAAAAAAATGCGCTAGGGTTAGGGTTGGTGCACAGCTCAAGAAGCAAGATCAACTAACTCTTGATGTGGCCCCGCAGATGATGGGATAGGTTTTTCTCTCCCTCCAGGTTCTTTTTCTGCAGTCTTGCTATTCGAAAAAGCCGCGTTATTATCTGGACTTTCTTGATTCGTAATGTCTGAAAAAGGTGAACTATTTGATTTGGCGCTTGAATACCTTGAATTGGACACAGGAGGCCAATCACCTCTACTCAGAGTTTTAGTATCACTTGATCCAGTCAAACCGGGAGATTTGGTGTTAGCATACTTTGGCTGTATGGTAGGCAAATTTTGTTTCGGCTTGCTAGGAGACTCTACAATTGGTTTGGGGGGAGACGATGCCTGTCCTTGTTGAATTGGTGTTGTAGCTGGACTATTGTTGGAGTGTCCGGTTTGGCCCCCTCGACCGGAAAAGCCTGTACCATCTTTGCCATCATTACTACTGGAGTAGCTATACTGATAACTCCATGTACTCGTACCCCCTTGGTCAAATCCAGAGTTTGGTGGAATAGTTCCCGAAGTTGAAGTAGTGATAGTAGTGATTTGATTGTTGGTTTGGGATTTCCAAGATTGTTCCCAGTTGTAAGTAGGCGGACTATGCCTCTTCGTATGTGGAGCGCCTCCAATGGACCAACTGGCCCCTTCGTTCGGTGCATAGATGATACATGTGAGAAATAGTATAGTAATCATGTTGGAAATCGCCCAAGTTCAAGAGTTGATGCCCAAAAGCTTGAGATGCCGGCTTGGAAGTTAGAACAAAACTGAGGAAGTGAGATGAATTGCCCTTGTCTGGCCGCTACTATGTTGAAAGTGACTTAAATATGGTGGTCAAATAAGAGTCAAGTTAATGAATGACATGTACACATGGGCGTCTCCGTCAAGCACAAGAATAAAACTTAAGAAGGAGGTCAAGAAAATCAAATCGGATGAGGAGTAGGTGACGAGGGTACCAGTGGCGTAAAATGGTCAGATAAAGAGGATGCAAGAAGGATACCGTTTTTACCAGACCGAAGCTGAGGCTCTATGAAATCATTCCTTGGGATGATAGTGTTGTAAAGGATGAGACTCATCTAGAGGGCAGGGTCAGGTGTTTGAGAGGAGTAGCCCAAACAGCTTCAGATGACAAAGAGGTATAACCCAACGTCGGCCCGATGATATCCTGCTTCTACTGAGGCATCTAGGCAAGAAAGACGCCAATCCCAATCCCCGTATGGGGAAGCTGGGATTGGTTCAGCGAGGTTTTGTTGTCTGCAACATGTTTTGCTGGCCGGTGCAAGGTTCGGGTTCTCGCCGACCCCGGGGCGGAAAGATAACTTTCGTCAGGACTTGAGATCTACCTTCACAACACCAGGGATACGGGAGTAGTCAGACCGACCTTGTGTGGATAGCACACGCCATGCAAACTGGTTTCGCATACTCATTCATCCCTCATACCTACCACCCAGTACGACAAATTATAGGAGATCTGTTATATCTTCCGTGACACATGGATGTGAAAGAATACAAAAGTCTAGAAGTTTATATTGCATCATCAGGTCTTACTGCTTGCTTCATCGTCTTTAAAGTCTATGTACATGTGTTTGATGGGAGAAGAAGGATGAAGGAGAAAGGGAAAGTCGCTCATACCTAGAAGGGTAGAGGTAAGTTGCTATTGGCTGTGTAGTCGGTGGCGGATGTTGTTATTTGTGCTTTGGGTGAGATGGAGTTGGGATTGAGGTAGATGATCGTAAAGGAGAATAAAGAGAAGTGAAGTTGTTAGGGAAAGATGAAGGAAGCGAAGAAGCTTTGTTGATGTTTGAGTGTGGAATGTAGGAGTGAGACGAGAGTGAGACGAGATAGGAGCAGAGAGCAGAGATGGTAAGGTTGAAACTTAGAATGAGAAAAAGTGAAGTTTGTTTGTATGGTTTCTAATCGTGTTTGTGTGTTCTGGAGGAGGATGAGTAAGCCGTTGAGTAAGCTGCTTTCATGTCATTTTAAGGTTGTGCAGGTAGGCTTGAGCTTCTGCTTACGCACTAGGAAGTGGTGGTGGTAGTCTTTGCCACGGATTTGCCACGGGGGCTTTTCAGGGAAAGGTTAGGCAGTAAGGGATCGTCAGGGCTTATTTCGTCATCCTTGTCTTCGTTTGCTGTGGCAACGGTAAGGTTTGGTAGTTAGTTTATCAAGGTAGGATACTGTCTTGGTTTTGTTTGTTGCTTACAATCAGCGGTGATTTTTGCAATCTGACAGGATGTCTGCTTGCGCCATCGCCAAATTGGCCAAATCACACTTTGGGTTCAAAGATGCGAAAATGTACTTTTCGTGTTTCATCATGGCTGGTTGGCCCCCTGATGCCAAAGTTTATGGAAAAAAGTAGGCCTGGGCGCACGGGGCTTGGAGTGGTAGCCACAAGATGCAGAAAAAAAAAAAAAAACAGAGCAACAGGACTTTGGATAAGTCTATAATCTTGTAGTACTACCCCCGGATCACTGTGTGGCAAAGATTGTCTCACATCCACTGTACAGTGACCACTTAAGCTCGATAATTGTACCTGCTGGACATGTGAGAAGTAGCGGAGGTTGATCCACTACCAGCATAATTACCTAGGTTGAGAACTATGTTAGCCCGACGATTACTCAGTTCGCTTCACCAAATTCACTACGACGAAGTCAGGCATCTCATTTGAACCATTACTCCTGTTGATACCCGACGAGTTGTTTCAGCCCTGAGATAATATGAACTAGAAAGTCAGCAGTTCCAAGAAATATCAAAGCCAGCCGATAAATCTAATTCTCTAGACTCGGCCAATAATGCTAACTTCAAGAAGAAATGTGCGCGTAGCTACCATCTGCCAAGGCCCACATGAACCCTCAAGATGCTTAGCAAAACCAGAGGACGCTGCAGCACAAAAGGTTTGGTTCGATAAAATCCGAGCTAGAAAGACTGTCAACCACGTTGACGTGCCTAATGAGGAAAATCAGGATGAAACTCACACATCTCAACCCACCCCATCTGCAAAAAATACAGAAAAGAAAAAGAAATTCTGGGCATTCATCACCTACGGCTCGGAGGTAAACTCTGTTGATTCAATCGGAAATGCGATTTGAGATCCTGGTGCCTCACAACGTATGTTTAGATCACCTGAATTTTTCAATCAATCCAATGTGAGAAAAACCGACTCAGCTCAATCCTTCATTGGAACGGCCGTATTGCAAGAACTCCCTATCAAGGTGATTGGTAGCATATGGCTAAAGGGACAGAATGTGCCCAGCTTCAAGCTGTTAAACTCTCTTCTTGTACCAGGACTACGTCATAACCTTATTGCCGCAGGAGCTTTGCAAAAGCAAGGAGCGACAATTAAGCTAGATCCAAAGAGCTCTGAAAGATTTGAGGTGATAATAGAAGACAAAGTTTTCCTCAGAGGACAGTTTGGAAATTTCTTGATGATATTCAAGATTAAACCGGTCAGTACTCTCACTCAAGACTCGAAATCAAAAAGCAAAACTTAATTTGACTGAATCCAAAACTCTCCATAACATTCTAGGCCATCTAAATAATGAATATCTCAACAAAAATACGGGAATCAAACACAACAAGATCATAAATTGTGACACATGTAAACAAACCAAAAAACACCAAATCAAGCCACCAACATTTTCTAACAAAGATCAAAGAAATACCAGACTGCCCATCATAATATCAAACCAAATTGGAGTATGACCCATTGATTGTACATGATGAATTGATGGAAGAATCCACATCAAATTACACGCATGAATATAGCTAGTTCAGACCCAAAATTTGAGCAAAAAATATTCAAAGATGTCAAAATTTTCCTGGTACAAATGATGTGGGTGAAAGCATGCAAGAAGGAAATTAAAAACATGAATGAAAAAGGAGTCTATGAATTGAACTTTTGAAATTTTGATAAGAAACTGATAAAAGGAAGATGGATATTCAAAGTCAAATTCAAAACAGACAGTGAAATTGAAGAATACAAGGCTAGATATGTTGCAAAGGGATACACAAAAGTAGAGGGAAAGGACTATGGTGAAAACATCTCACCAACCTTAAAACAGTCATCTCTATGTCTAGTTATTTCCAAGGCTGAAAATGTTGGATGTGAAATTGAACATATGGACGTTGTGGGAGTATTTATAGACAGGGGAGCAGCATTGGTGCTGAGCCCGCAACCAAGGGCTCAGTGGCAGGCTGAGGGGTGGACAACAAATTTCATCAAACATTCTGCAACAGAAAGCACAAGGGTGTGGGCTGCAACTTTCTAAGTTGGCACAGGCAATTGGTCAGATGGACAAAATCCACTTCATTATGAGCTACAACAGTGGGATCAAATGGAGTCATGGGAATTGGGGAATTTGTACTGCAAAATTAGCAGGGGAAGAAGAAGTGGGGCAAATGCAGGGGTTAACCAGAAATAGGATTTGGGCACAGCATGCAGTCAGTGCAACGCGCAATTGGGGAGACAATAAATTTAGGCTTTCAAGGGGGCTTAGCAGGGAGTTTCAGAAACCAATTTACATATGCAGCTGTTTGGGCACAGTCACTGTGCATTGAAGCTTGACTGATTTGCCCTTTGAGAAAGGTTTGAGTAACACCACCAGCTTCCTCAGAGCTTCCACATGTCACCTGCAGGCAGTTGAGCCAGTTTTTTTGGCAGTGGTGACTTTGCAATGTACACAGTGACTGTGCAATGTGTGCAATGACTGTGCAATGTGTACATTGAATGTAAATCAAGTCTTGGTTGAACCAACCTTTGAAAAAAGGCTTGAGTAACAACACAAGCTTCCCTTCATGAGCTTGATCTGGACATCACCTGCTTACATTTTCTAAAACTTTTTCTTGTAGTGAATTATTTCCCATTTTGAAACCCACTGGTGGTTATCTCCTGTTTTTTTTGTTTTTTTTCTTAGATAATTATTAGCTCATGGTTTTTTTCAATAAAAAAATCAATTTTTGACATGAAATTGGGGTTTTTGTTTTTGATAGTATACACCCTAATGAATGATATGTATATGTACATATAAACCAACCAAAATAGTGATTTAATTCATCTGCAAACTTAATGTTTAGGTAGTTAGTTAGTTTTGGGAATAACTGAGACAATAAAGAGCCTACATGTCTACAAAAAGTACAGGTTATATAGTCCAATAGTCAGGAAGTACTTGTATATTGAAAAAAAAAAAAAAAATGAACTAGTAATCCATAGAATTACTTACAAGTTCCATTCCACCTTAACTGAATCCATAATATTTTTTGAATATTTATTTTATGTACATAATATTCATCTCAAGAGTAACCAAAGTGTGATGTCATCATAATATGTGACTTTCAAACTGTAATAGAGAATCAATAACTCTCCATACAAACTATACCCTTTTTTTGAATATTACATATTAATTATTATCTGATCTCTCTGCTTATTATAAGCAGGCCATTTTCTTAAAATTCAACCCAAGGAATATACACTCCTTGGGGTTTTCATTCTTTTCTTTTTTAATATTCAAGGGGAAGGAAGCTGTTACCTTGTGGAAAGATGTTCCCCCAGATGAGTACCACAACCATACAAGCCTGTTTATCTTGCTAGACTAGACTCGAGTGAGTGAGTGAGTGGGGTGTTTTTTTTTGATGATAATCTTTTTTAGAATTCTTTACCCTTTTACTTGGACGAGTGTTTCAAGTCCAAAGAACTTTGGGAGCTTGGGTCGAGCCCACAAGTGGCACACATTAATGTAACAGAAAAAAAAGGTATTAATTTAGTTTTTAGAAAGAGAAAAACAAAACGGGGTAATCACAACAAGTTGAAACGTCCCCCAAGTATTTAAAAGGGGCCAAGAAGAAACAAGCAAAGAACAAAAAAAAAAAAAAATTGAAAAGAAGATCTTGGTTTGATGATTCGGGCTAGGATAAAGTAGCAACGATCTCTTAGTAATACAAGTTCAGAAGGGAGTTTGGATGTACGTGTCAGTTTTTTAGTAACAAGGAAAGAGTGTGAAAGGATGATGAGGCTGATCAGGTCAACAGAGGGAGGCTGTAGACCCGAGGGTGTACACTTATGGGGGCTGTGGACATCACCTGTTGAGCCAGTAAGATCCAGAGGCTGACACCAAAAACATGACACAAACAAACGAACGAAAAGATTGTCAAGAGCGATCGCTCGTTGAGGGGAACTCGACAGATGTACAAAAATATAAAAATAAAATGAAGGAAGGAAGGAAGGCGTCATGAATGGAACAGATTGACTCGTGCAAGGAGTGAATGTCGGAGAGGACAGGAGAGGCCGAGCCAAACTGGAGTACCAAGGACTGTGGAAGAGAGACAGAGAGAGAGTGAGAGTGAATGCGAGAGGGCCGTGTCAAACGAGCAAGTAAGTAGTCAAAAAGCGAAAATGTGACACAAGTCAGGCAGAAAGAAGAAAAAAAGGAGTTCTCAGACCATCTTGAATGGACCTGTTGAAATAATGACGGACAAGTTTTCTTTTCTGTTTTTTTTTCTTCTTCTTCTTTTCAAACATCGATTATAGTAAGTTTGAAGCTTCAAAGGGCTGTTGGCTTATGCTGATCCGAGGGTGGATATGCGTGAGGGTTGTTACCGAGACCGAGGGATAGCCTGTAAGGGTTGGGCTCGAACATAGCTGGTGGTTGGGTAATCGAGACGTGTGAGAGTCGATGAGCCTGGTAAGCTTGAGAGCCCTGTTAGACGATTAAGGTTGGGACAGGATCAGTTAATACGAAAGAGGTAACAGGATGGATGGGAGCTACGAACGTTTGGGTCGTTTGAATAGGGTAACTTCTGTGGACTGAATATACTATGGGGCGAGGGGCTGCGCTCGGGGAGGTATGAAGGGTACTGTGATCCAAAGGTAGTCCCTGCGGTGTTGGGTGGTGGGGGGATCGAGTAAGTCTGGTAATCGTTTGCTCGTTTCTCGCCAAATGCTAAGAGTGATTTGAGATGGAAAGGAAATCAGATGAGATGAGGATAGATAGGGTAGAGAAGAGATAGTAGTAGTAGTAGTAGATGTACTGACATGGCGGGCGGGGTGCAAAGACGTCTTCGTCGTATTCGTCTAGCTTCTTAGCAAACCGCTTGCTGGGTCTGAACTTCCACTTTCTGATGACCGTCCAGAGTAAGAAGAGGCCAGCAATACTTCCGGCAATGATGGCCATGAGTTTGATGGTCGTCGAGCCAAAGCCACTACTACTATCATCTGATTTATGGGGTTGAGTTTTAGGAGTCCGATTGGTTTGGGAGTCAGCCGATGGACTGGGGCTAGATGAGGCTTGAGTGGGACTGGTTGGATCGGGTGTGGGTAGTTGAGCTCTGGTGGGGGAGAGGGGGGGAGAGGCTGCTGGTGAGGTGGTGGAGGAGGAGGAGGAAGAGGAAGCTGGATTGGTAGAATTGGCCGAGGGGAGGTTGTTGGGTGACGGGGGTCGATTGGGGATACTGGGAGTAGCTGGAGGGGTGGGGGATGGGGAGGGAGTAGCAGGGTTAGGAGCAGGTGAGCCTAGTAGTCCGGGTAGGAGTGGATCGGTGAGTGAAGGGTCTTTGGGTAGACTGTTGGGATCCTTGGGTGGAGTGTTAGGAGATGGAGATGGAGATGGGGATGGGGAGGGTAGTGCTCCACCAGCTGGGTCGGCAGATGGGTTGGTTGGAGTGGGGGTGGTATTGGTCTTGGTAGGATCTAGGCTACGATTGGCGCCGGTTGGATCGAGTAGTGGGATGGGGAGTGAGGTACTTCCGGTTTGATTGGGTAACTGTCGTTTGAGGAGATGTGAGTTGATCTGTTGAGTGGTGAGTGAGTTGGGATGTTGAGGTGAGACTGGTGAGAGTAAGACTGAGAGGAGTAAACAACAGGTGGAGGCCAGTTGAGGTTTATAGGAAGGCATGATGTTGATGATGAAGGATAAGAAAAATAATGAAAAAGAGAAAGGGTTGAAGAAGAGGGAATGCTAGTGGCAGCAGCAGCAGCTAGAGAACAACAACAACAACAACAACAACACTTGAGACGAGATATACTTGAGTTTGAAGGAGTGGGTGTTTGGTTTTCGTTGAAACGAGTGTGTGGGTTGGGTTGGGTTGGGTTGGGTGTGTGAGTGATGAAGTTGTTCTGATGGAGTTCAGGGGAGGAAGAAGTTGGTGTTGGAGGTATGAGTGGGGGTGGAAAAGTATTGATTTAAATAGATAAATGCATATTTAATATTTTATTTAAAATAAAAAAGTTTTATCACACGTCCAACAAGATGTCACCTGTTTATCGAAAACAAAAAAATTAATAAGCACTCAAAAAAAAAACACAACTGATTGACTTTTGTGGAAATAACCAAAGTACCACATACTCTTATCTAGGCTGGATTAGAGCACAACTGGTTCAAGTCAAAGGAAGAAGAAAAACAGCTAAAACTGTTGGGATCACACTTGGTCAAATCATCACACACACACACACAAAACCTTCTCAATTCAAACCCACTCTGATCATCAATGGTTCACAATGAGTTAGTTCTATTTATCTAAATCATTAATTCATCATCATCAATTAAAGATTAACATGAACTATTAGATTCTCAATTTATTTTGGTTTCAACTTTATAATTCATCTTATGGATTCCACAATTAGTAACTTCCTCCTAGTCCTTCCTCAGCAAGGCTCTTTCCATCAGTAACCCATCTCATCAAAGGATATCTAATTCACCTCTACTTCTGCAAGCTCAGACACCTCTTTCACAGTCAATGGCTTGGCAGCTTGACCTGCAGTTCTAATAAACTCCTGATCCTCATTCTACCATCTTGAACTCAGAACAAGCCACATCCCTTTATATCCTTTTTAGGTCCAGAAGCAAGGTTACAATTCTCTTTTTTTTTTTTTTCATCTGCCCGATGAGATTCTGGCCATCCAACCGTTGCTATATACCTGCTCCTGGAGATTTGGGGAGAATCCCTTGATGAAAATCTACTTCACCAACGACATTGACAAGCTAAACTTAGAGCTTATCAACAATTTCAACACTACATCTGGAGTCAACAAGCAAACCAGTTTCAGCACACCTTAACATAGCACAACCAAATTTCTTTCAAATCCTAGACCTTTTTAGTAATCGGTCAAATTTAAATTTTATGTCTTGCAGTTTCCCTTGTATAAACATTTAGAGATGGGTCCCCAATCTAACACCTGTACCTCATGATTACCAAAGGAGCAATCCAGCTGATCATCAAGCTTCATTTTGGGACCAATTTTTTTTTTCGTAGAATTCTTTCCAGGAAACAGATAAAATTCCAGCTTGATAAAAAGTAGGTTCTCTTAATGAGTGGGTAACAAAGATAACTTTTTGACACACCCCAAACCGGTACAAATCCAACTCGTCAAGAGGATTTTATTTCCTGCAAGTGGGCAACAAGTTTTCTTAAAAAGTATTGACATGTGTGCCTGACCTGAGCTGTTCGGCAAGGCACGTCAAATTACTCAGATTTAATCATCAAGACGGGGTTGGTGTTTTCCATTGTTGCTTTTCCGTTTTCGATTGCATCCATAATTAAGAAAAGTAACAAGCAGTAGGTCTTAAAAGCACATTTGAAAATGTAGGTTTTCAGCGGTTCTTACATATGAGCGATAAAGCAGAAACGAAAGCTGGTTGAATGGTTGTAGCAAATAATGAGTTGTGAGGGAGCAGAAAAAAAGTAAATCGTGTCGGTGAAAGGGTGGCTGATGATTTCAATTGCTAATCATGGATTGATACCGACGGTCGTCTTGCTCAGTCTGAGATTGTTCGTGTGTTTGAATTTGAGATCCGGGTACAGTCGGGGTTGATGATGAAAGCTGAGAAGCAGGAGCATGAAATTTGGCTCGTTGAGACTTGAGGTTATTGTGTGAAGAATGGTGAGGGCTAGGAAAGATGTTAGGTGATGTAGTATTCGGTGATACCGACTGATGGGCATTGGAAGAGGATGTCGAAGGTTTAGTGGTGGTGACGGCTTTTGCTCTTTGTAGGCACAATGAGTCAATGAATTAACATCAGCAAATTGTACTGGGGAACGTTTTTTTTTTTTTTTTTTTCAAAGTTGAAAGCTGTTTTCTTGAATCGTTGTTCAGAAAATGCAATGTTCAGAACTCAACTCCTCTTTCATCTGGGAAACGACCTTCGAGACTTCTGTGCATACTTGTTCACATCGAGCAACTTTAGCAGGAATGCCGTTGAGCTTGACACCAGTTTTTCCAGAGTGCGCCGGTTCATCGAGGTCATGGACGTCATGATTTGAAGCAAATCTCTCACCGTTCCAGCGTCGCTTGTTCTGTGTGGAAGAGCGAGTTTTTATGCCTGCCAGGCCAAAGGGACCATCGGCCCTGGGGGAAGTAAGAGTTGAAACCATGGGGTAGCTCTGAGGGATCGGTCTAAGTTCGAGGGAGGGGAGGTATTCAGTTGGACGCATGAGCGAGCGGTCACTCATACCCCGATGGAGGCGAAACCCAGACGAATCGACATCTGCAAGGGAGCCATCGATTGGGTATAGCACAGGTTTCGGAGAGCCATCGAGATTAGAGTTGGTATTGGGTTCTGTACCAGGGTAAGTTGTTGGATTGGTGTGACTGTTGTGAGACCACATGCGAGGCGAGGACAAGGTTCCGGAATGATGTGCATCAAAAGATTGAGGATGTCCAAGGGGTGGATAGCCAGAAGCTAGGGAATTGGGCTGACAAGGAGACGAAGAAGGATCGTACATGTTGGCAAGGTTGGGTTGAAAATGATTAGAATGGGGGACCATCTTCACAGAGCAGGCAGCAGCACCGCGGACTGAAGAATCAGGACCTACCGCTTGAGTGGAGCCATGATTTGCTTCAGTCTGAGAATAGAAGTCTGAGATCGGTGGGCTTTCGGTAGCACCAAACGAACTAAAGAGAGCTAAATCGCAACCGGGTCGAGGGTAGGAAGAGTTGGGGATGGACGGATTGGAATCTGTAGAAAAGCAAGATTTTAAGTAGGGTCAAGAGAGACTCGAAGAGAAACCATTGAGGACGGTCGCTTACGATGCTGATGGTGAAGAATGTTACGAGGATAATCCAAGGATGTGGTGGGCTGGGGATGATGATGGGGTGAGCCGTGAGCAGAGTTGTGATGGGCGGAACGGGGGTTGGAGTCGTGGGGGAAGATGGGAGGCACAGCTTGGCGGGAGGACCAATCGCGATTGATATTCTCATGAGTGACTGTTGGAGTTAGAATCGAAGGACCGGGTGTTGGGTCATCGCCAGGATTGGTGTTGAGGGTGATAGCCGAGGTGGTAGGAGTGGATGTTGATCGAGATTGTTGATGGTTGGCATTACTTGGAGTGGGTAGCCGAGAGCTTAACTCTGGAGGAGCAAACTTGCAACATTTACAATGCTGGTTACTTTCAAAGGCACCAGGTTGAAGTTCACCGGTGTCATATGCAGCCAGCTTGAGTTGAAGATGCTCGACGTGTTGCTTTTGGATCTTAGCCTGTGAGCAAAGAGGTTGGTGAGAGCTGCGACGGGGGGTTAGAAGAGATAGAAAGAGAGGTAACGTACCTCCTGACTGGTTGTTTTGACTATGATCTCCTGATAGATAGATGGTGAGCAGGGTGATGAGTAGGTTGGTTCTTTCCAAGAGAGTGAGTCAAGCTGATAATAGCTTACCATCTCAGTCACTGCACTCTTGAGTTCGGTAACTGTATCCTCCAAGCTCTGAGGGGATTGATTACATAAGCCATTACATAGCCATTACCCAAGTACGTACATAGCCCACGATCAACGGATACGCCAACCAAGTTGAGCCCGAGTGATAATCAATGGCCGGCCAGGCAGAGAGTGTGAAACGGAGAGCAGTCAGGATGGTTTCTTTGGGAGTTGGTTGAGCATATAGAGGTGTGAATCGAGCTCACCTTGATGTATGTCTGCCTGCGCTGACGGAAGGCAGCTTGAGCATCGGCATTTTTCTTCTTGCGGGCTATAGCTTCTTCATCATTATCATTACTAGATTTCCGATGGTGATTGGGATGGGGGGTATGGTTGAGGTTGGGATGGAGAGAGTTAGGATGGTGGATTGAGTGCTGGTTATGGTGAGTGGATTGATTAAGGTTTTGAGTCGAGTTGTGACTATGGACGATGGCATGGTGGTTGATGGAGTGTGAGCCGATTGACTGGGCCATTGAGAGATCGAGGGGTATGGGATGAGATGAGGGATATAGGATAGTTGGTTGATAAGAGAGAGAGAGGGAGAGGGAGAGGCTCAAAGGAAACGATTGGTTGTTGAAATCGTGCTCTTGCAATCCGACCGATCGATGGGGTGTGTGTGAGAGAGTTAGTGAATAGGAGAGAGAGAGAGAAAAAGAGGCAGAGAGAGAGGGAGGAAGGGAGGGAGGGAGAGAGAGAGAGAGCGATCAGAGTGGACGAAAGAGAGTCAAACCAGGAGTTAAGACGAGTGAGCTAGGCAGGGTTTGCTATCGGAGCGCTGGGGAAGAGGGACAGGGGAGCAAGATAGGGGGAACGGGTGAAGAGTCAAGTAAGCTGATAGGATTGGAGGGTGAACTGGCTGAATTATCTTCAAGGTTTTTTTGTGTGTGTAAGTGTGTGTGTGTGTGTGGGTGTGTAGGTGTTTGTGTGTGGGTGTGTGTAGGTTATGGATTAATAAAATGTTTATTTTCTATTGAGTTTGATTGATGGAATGAATCTGTTTATCGAAATCTTTGTCTCCAAGAATATCTTATTGAAGATATGTATGTATTTATTTATTGATGTGGTGGTGGTGGTGGTGGTGGTGGTACTTGAGATGAAGATCAGGTGGGCTTTGATATCCGATTGACCAGGTGTGGGATACAGAGCCTACCAGGGCTGGTGGGTGGGTGTGACTGCAACTCGAGTGATGGTCAACGAACTTACTGAACAATAAAGCCCACACCGAGCGAAAAGAACTTGGAAGATCGATTGTGGAGAGAGAGGGAGAGAGAGAGAAAAGTTCAAGAAGTGGTAAGAGGTGTAAGGGTGTTTGTTGTTGATGATGATTTTGTTAATTAGAGTTTGACTGAGGAAATATGAGAGTAAAAAAAGAAAGAAAGACTCTCGAATCGAAGCCAGTCTAGTAATCGGGAGAGCTTAGTCCGGGGGAGGGATTGGAGGTATAGCGTAAATTGTTTATGTATTATAGATAAACAGACAGGTTTGTCAAGTTAAATGTGTACTTTTTTAAATTTTATTTTTTTCTGGAGAATTAAAAGAGATGAGTTTTGTTTGAGGGAGACTACTCAAGCTTTTTTTTTGGGGGGGGATCAGCCCTGGGAGGATGAGCCAACCAGGGAAGAGCAGGAAGGATGAACCGGGAGACAAAGGCTCGAATCGGTCCAGTTTACAGAAACCTGGGGTTTTTTAATATTTAGTAATATTATTTTAAATAAATAAATATGTAAATAAATCAATTCCAGCCTCAAAGAGCCAACCGAACGAACGATCTGCAGAACAGTAGGCTTCGAACTATGTAGTGAACCAAGGTGTTGTTGTTGTTGTTGTTGGTGTTATCATTTTATTTTGTTGAGGATGTTGCTTGAAGGAATTCGATAAGAGGCGAGGTAATGTAAATAAATATGTAGCTGACTCACTCACTGCCTTCAAACCACCACTCATCGGGTATATCGCACGCAGTCAACATCAGGCCAACTTTTACCAGCTGATCTTATACAGACCATCATACAACAACAATAATATTACACATAACATCAATACAACACCCTCAAAGTTCCCAAAGTCCACCGAGGAAATAAAGGAAATCTATCTCACTTTATAGCTCAAAGATGAGAATAAAAGAATGTGTACATATTGTTTTAATTTAAGTTGATGGTTTTTTGACTTTGGTGGGGTTGAAATTCATTAATTAAATTTGTCAGCATACGTAAATAAAGAAAATAAATAAATAAATACATATTTAACTTCAATAACTAATCTATCGGGTTCACACCGGGGGTGGGTCAGAATTTCATGGGCAGCTACAGAATCATTCACGATTCACAACGAAGCCTTCATCATCGACAACAACAACAACAACAAGAAAACAACTTATAAATATTTAAATTATTATTATTTATTTATTTACATATACAAATCACTTCTCGGCATCCCACCCTCATGGGATCTCAACCCATCACTCATGTCAAATCTCTAAAAAGAAGGAAAGACCAATTTATTTAAATATTTATAAAAATTTAATAATTGAAATAACATATTTACGTAAAGGAAATTGCCCGATGTATGTAACGTCTAAACCTAAGAGCTTGTTAAACATCCTCAACCAATCATTTCCAACTTCTTAGTAACAGCTAGTCAACATTATGTATTGAAAATACCTGCAGAGGTTCACTCGCCAACTATGTATGTAACTACCTCAGACCTCATTCATTCAACTTCTGTCATAGAATCAAAAATTGCCAAGGCCCAAGAAGAGTATAAAACTCATTCATAAGCTATCAGTTTTATACTAGCAACTCGAGAAAAAAATTACACTCCCCCAAAGATCACAACTGACAGTTTTATAGATAGATAGACAGTTATAAGAAAATGAACTCATTTATTTTATCCACACAAACTAGAGCAAGAAATAAGCACTATCTCAAGATCACGAATTTATTTAACAGAATCATACTTGATTAGCTCACATTGGTACCATGGATAATATCACACCGGAAGCAGAACAAAAGAAAAAAATCTTACTGGTGGGACTCAAAGAAGGCTGGACTTTTCTCAAAAAAATGATTTCAAGAAGATTTTTTGATGTATGTATGCCAACAAGAATCAAATTGAACCTTGTTGACCACCAAGTGTATACTACTGCTTATCATCAACAACAACAAAAACATGTATACCATGTGTGACATTTACATACAAGTATGTCATATCAATCATCTCAATACTCTGGAAAATCAATTTGTTCAGTTGAATCACAGTTTCCTTGAGATCACTAAAACTCAGGGGACCAACCCCCCTTATATAATAAGTATGTAACATCAACCCAAAATCATTGATTAATTTTCTTTCTCAAAAATGCTACTCAACTCAAATGGATGAACACAAATTGTTGTGCATAGTTACTTCAAAGATATAGATTTTGGCCTAGGGAACCTGGGAGTCACATTGACTGGATTCAGGCTACCTACCCCCATTTCAACTGGGATGCTTCTTAATTGACCATATTCTGTAAGATCTTCCATGAGAATCCTCAGCTTGAAATCATTGACCATTGAACAATTAGATCAAATGACTTTTAGACAAGAAAAAAAAAAATTACATGGATCATCAGATAGAAAGAATGACACATCTGTTACTCTGGGACTCTCACAAATAACAAGGGCCTACAAGCTTATAGAGCTTATATAACATGAGTACATGGTTTAGTGTGGCTTAGTTATACATACTTCTTGTTTTAGTTTAATAATAGTATAGTACTGTTTTAACAAGGCAGTGTAACATATGCACTATAATAATCAAAAAGGAGAATAATGAATAATCAAATTCATTCAATTTTTTTTCCAGGTACTTGGCACATGTCAGGGACTGAGAATATATGTCCTCTGTGGCTGGTAAAGGTGTCTTTTGTACTTTTGCATCATCTCAATTCCCATCAGTTTCTTTTTTTTTCTATTTTGTAAGATTCCTCAGGATATTAATCATCAACAAGAGCAGCAGCAGTAAAAAAATAGATTTATGACTAGAAGAATCATGATCATAAGAAAAATCTCTGCCAGGGCTTAGTCATTCCAATGTGGGGATGGAAGTGAATGAATAGCACACAAGTGGGTCAAGGGAGCATTCCAGAGTTTCAAGATGAGCATGATGATTATTTTGGGACAAGGTAAGGAGAAAGTGGAATGAGAATAATTGGACAACCAGATTTATTTATTTTTCTTATTCAAATTGATTTGAATGGTAGACTTGATTTTGTATGATCAATGGAAGTTTGAAATAAATATAAGTGAGGGTGATAGGTTAGAGAATGATCCCTACAGAGTGCAATATAAGAAGCACGTTGCTTCTCATTCGAAATTGGTCCACTTAGGGGTGCAGGCTGATAGCAGTAACTTGGTCCTGGTTGTTGAGCCATGAGCACTCCAAATGTGGGTGTTGCGACCCCTAATCAACCAACATCACTTTATTATTATCCCATTTTAAGATTATACACATTATTGTAAGATTATCAATGGTCCAGATGTTATACTATCATAATCTTAAGCTTATATATACATAATAAATTAATCAAATATCATTCTTGTACATATACACAATTATTCATCTTGGCAACTTCAACATCAGTTTTATCATATTCATCATAAAATCTTCATAAAACAAGTGAGCTGTCTGGATTTTTTTTTTTTTTTTTTTTGGGAAATGACAGAATAATCACAAAGTACAATCCATTTCGAAAACCTCATGCACAAAAAAAAACAATCTTGAAATAATTTGGTTTCACAGTCACACCCAGAGCTCATTCTTTTCATTTGTTGTCAAGAGGCACGGAGACTCGCATGTTTTTTCCAGTGATTTTTTACCCATGCAAAATCCAAAGTTCAGGAAACCCGAGCAGACATGATGGAGATAAAATAAACCCCCTCCAAGTTTAACATGGATAAACTCAATCCAATCAATTACAATGTCAGCATAACATAGTTGTCAGTAGACGGGATTATCATTGCATCCAGCTGTTATGAACGGACTAAATGCACGCAATCAAGACGTCGTTTTAAAACAAAAGATTTGTGGAATACTACACCCCAGGTTATTCTAAGATTACATTGGGTAGGACAAATTTAGTAAACAGGGTTTCCTTTTCGTGTTGTGCAGTTTGGGTTTGATTTTCATGGACGCGTATCTCTTCACAGCCACGCATGAATTGTTGGATGAGTCTACCTACGCGCACCATACACAACGCTGAGGGAAAAAGACAAACTAGGCCAAAGTGTAAGATAATTCGAGTTGCCAAACTCAGCCAACAGTCATCATCTCATCACGCTTGACCAGCAGCCAGCGTTCCGTGGTTTCTCGTTGGGTCTTGCATTTTAATTATTCTGGTTTCGTCACCAGTTCTGCAAAAGGTTAAAGCGAACAATCAGGAAATAAACCGGAAAGATAGATATATCAGTCAGATAAAGGCGACAGTCATGTCACCGATGGCTTACTGGGTAAAACTCAAGCCATTCGGTGTAATGAAGACATATTGAACGTCGTTGGCTTCTTTTGCAGAATCAATCTGTTCAAGTCCCATTCAGTAATTAGAACACTTCAGTTGTAATTCATCAATTGTTGCACATATGATAGGATAGCACTTACCATCATCCGAATGGCAATTCGTCGATTGACCTCATCCATGAATACATCAAACTCGTCAAGACATCGTATCGGGCAGTTAATAGCGTCCCACAATGTCAGGAGTAAAGAAATTGTCGAGAAAGACTTCTCGCCTCCAGACAATGCTTTGGGATCTTTTAGTTTACCCTGTTTGAATTTAAAGCAACCTGAGTCCGATGCCGTTATACTAACAGACAAAATTTGATTATTGACCTACCTGGGTAGATTCTTGCTCGCTCGTGTTGACCTTTTTTGTTGGATGAAGAAAAACGAATTAAGATCATTAAATCTAAGCGTGTGAATGGGCTTCCGGATACAAGTAGCAGCAATACACACCTGTATATCTAGTCTTTGAGTATTGTGGTTGAAATTTAACTTTCCGGTGTAACCACGCTTACTGAGGTGAGTAACAAACTTCATTTTTGCCCGAACAGCGATATGGGTACGGAACTGTATCCAGCGTTCCTTTCGTAAGGACAACGCCATTTTCAAAACCTGGAGGCGCGCGTGCAGTAGATGAATTTATGATGATTGCACGTAATCGCTTCCTTTGTGGTATTGCTATTGGAAGGATGAGAGTCAAAGAATGCTAAAAACGAAGACTAACCTTAAGGGATTTGCCTTGCTCCTTGATTTCTTTGTCTGCTTTGGCGTAGTTTGATTTCGCTTCGTGATACTGGATTTCAATTTCTTCAACTGATTTCTGCTGATGTCTAGAAAACAAACTCCGATCAACACTACAAACGACTAAACAATCTGGCTCCGCTTTCTGGTGAGCTTACCGACCCATAGTGTCCTTAACAATCTGGGTTAGGGTGTTTAAATCAGCAATAACTTCTTCACGTGCGCGAGTGGCTGGTACAATCTCGTCGCAACCGGTTATCTCTTTGGCTTGGGCAATTGTTTGCTACGAAGAAGTGAGAATGGCGTCAATGGCATAAAAACACTCGATGATTTTGAAGAAATTAGAAATGGCAAACAATAAGTCTTGCTTCCGCCCCATCAGCTTGTTGCTTTGCTGTCGATATCTTGACAGTTTGTCTAGCCAGAGAGTCACGGAAATGCTTCACTGCTTCCATCGCCGCAACCCTCGCCGTCATTGTCGTAGTTAGTTCGATCTGAACAATCCAAAAAGCCAGATGTTAGACAAGCTTTGATAAGACTCCAAAATCATTAGGTGATCACACATTAAGAGTTTTTTCTTCTTGCTGTCGGTTGTTTATTTTATGCTGCAAGGCCTCTTGCGCGACTTTGACGGGACCCATTTCGGTCTGCAGCTCGTCTTTTTGACGTTCAAGCTCTTGGGTTTGATCGTATATCTTCATTCTTTCAGACTCTAGTTCCTATTGGACACAAAACGTTGATCAGATCAAGCACGATAAAGACTGAGCATAGCTATGCATGGATTTTAAGGACATACTCTTTTCATGTCTTCAAAGGCCGAGACGTTGGATGAGGCACTCTGGTCCAATTGATCTTGAATGGATGACTTTTTGTCCTGGGCCTTACGGCACATTTCCTTAATCCGTCGCTCTTCGGTCTAATGTGTATGAAAAACCCGGCGAAGTATGCACCACAGGCGTTAATGTTTGCGCTACGCCCCAACCTCTTCAAAGAAAAGAAAAGAAAGTCTTCAGTCTTGTAAGCCTGCGTACCTTCAGCTTTTGGAGCTGTTCAGTCGCTCGGCGAGCTTCTCCTCGAGTGGTAGCGAGATGCTGTTTCATCTCTGTTATTTGTGAACCGAGCTGAGCAATCTTCTCATTTATTTCGCTGCCGTACAATTGCATGTTCAACAACTTGTTGTTTATTAGCAATACTTCAAACACGACCGACTTACGCAATGAAGGATCCATCGTCATTTGATAGCCGGGGTGGGCCTGTGTACAAGTGTAGCGCTTTGACTCCCATTCCTCCCTGAACGCCCCCCACCTTGTAGCCATCGCGAGTGAAACAGGAGTCAATATTACGGCGATAGCGCGACTCCTTGGACATAATGGGATCTCCTTCTCGTCGATGTTCGACTAAAATAGATTTTTCGATGCGCAGATCGTTGATTAACGCACGCTTGACATACTCGTCTTCAAACTTTAGAGCTCGGAGAATGGTAAGATATTCCGATGCGGGTTCGCCATCGGTAAAATCAAACAAGTCGCGACGCGATCGGATGATGGCAAAGTTACTTGAAACACCGGCCAGGTGAATGAGTGAGGGACTAATTCGTAACATGGATCGTTTGACAGCAGAAGACTTACCAACGACACTTCGACATCAAACTACGCAAGAGCTTTTCGTCTCTTTCATTAACCACCATGTAAGATGACAGGGAACCGCCAAGAACAGTTTCTAAGACACCTTGCCAGCTCTTATCCTTAACTTGTATATAATAACCCAATGGGCCAATTGGTTTCTCCGTCCAACCGCTGGTGGTTTCAATTGCCTGCTTGAGCTTGTCTCCGTTTGGACCAAAGAGGAGAACTCGGTCCTTTCGGGTGGACCCATACGTTTGGATGGTGCCCCGATGTTTTTCCATGAGGTCCACCAGAGTCCGCAGCTGATTGTCATGTTCAGTCGCCTGCTTGTTAGAAGATTTCAACACTTCATTTGCTTGCGAGATTGCATGCTGCATTTGGAGAAGGTCATTTTCCCATTGCGTTATTTCGGATGTCAGTTGCCCTATTCTTTCTATGGCTTGCTGTCTTGATGAGTCGGTGTTTTTCAGGGACTTGGCGTTCTCTTCGTCAATGAGCCTGGTTTGCTGGGATATGTCACTATCAGTTTTTTCAAGTGCCGCATAAGCCTCTCGAATTTCACCCTGACAACGTAAGAAAAATGTAAGTGAAGTAGACATTTATACTGAGTAGTTGAGGTATACAATGCACTCGCATTCATGGTTCTGATTTTCTCGGCCAATTTCCGATGCCTGTGCACAAGTTCCACGCGCTCAGCCTCCAATTGATCACCATTCAAGGTCGCTTTTCGAGTTTCCACAGCCTTAATCTCGTCTTCCAATCCGGCCAGCTTGGTCTGTACACAATCGTGAAATGCTAAAGCTCATGAGCTGAGATGTACATGGGAACGCTGTAGACTTCGAGAACTCTCACTTCCGTCTCTTGGACCTTGGCCTCGTACTTGGGCAACATACGCTCCTCGTCCTGTAATGTCTGGGCAGCCGAATCACGTTGCTACAAGAAAAGCAAGATTAGAAAGCGAGGCAATTGATCCAAATGTGTGGCTTTTCACGTACGGCTTTGGATTCGGCAACATAAATCCAAGTAAGTTCCTTTTGTGCTTCCGTGATCTTGTCTTGGGCCTGAGCCGCCTCTTGCACTTCCTTCAAGATTTTCTGGGCCGATTTAGCGCGCTCGTACAGCTCAGGTAGATCCTCTCGTTTTTTGTCTAGGAGAGTTTTAGACATAACAACGTTGGCATTGATCTCTTCGTACTCATCCGTCAGTTGTTGGAGTTGAGTTCCTCGAATAAAAAACTGGCCGTTAGGAAAAATTGAGGCAATTGTGAACCGAATTGTAATCTGAGATACTGGGAAGCTTCGGACGCACCTCATACTTCTGCTTGCTGCTACTTGCATTTAGGAATTTTTTGGCGGCATCCTGGTTGAGCACATTCAACGGATTGTCGGCTTGAATCATAAAATGATCCAAGATGGTCTGCAAAGCATCCCTCTTGTTGCTAACGGTTCGATGATCGCGGCCACTTTTGATCTTAAAGCCCGAGGCACCATCCTTTGAGATACTCCGCTCGATTATGATCTCGTCCCCGTAGATCTCTGGTTGGAAGGCCTCTTCGCCACGATTGGTGAGGTGTAGAGTCACTTCAGCCTTGTTTTGACCCTCGCGAATGAAAGATTTCAAGGAGCTACCGCGGTTCTAAAATAACGTTTTGCGGTTTCTTTTGGGTTCAAAAAATACTTTCCTTTGGTTGCCAAAGACAGTGCGAGGGCTCACGGTTGAGGTGGCTTTAGCCCCAAGAACAAGCGTGATCGCGGTCAAGACGGCGCTCTTGCCACTTCCATTGTGTCCGATAACAAAGTTGATCTGTGGGCCGAGCTCAACGACCTGGTATCGATGACACATGAATTGGACAAGGATGACCTTGGAAATTGATCCAGCTTCTCTGACTGAGCCGGCCGTGGGTGTTTGATTAGCTTGCTCGTGGGCAGTCCTTTGGATGTACGCGTCTTCCTCCGGGTCATCCTCATACTCCGATCCCGAGCCATCCTCGACAATTGTGACTGATGATTGTCGATGAGCTTCGTCATCCATTCGTAGACGTTTCTAAAAATTGAAATGCACAGGGAACATATCAGCAAACATTTATCCATACATTGGTCTATCATGGCACCTCTTTCATGGCAGCGCTTTGCGGTGGCGCTGACCTTGACGGGGGAGTTTTCATGTGCCGGTGGAGGATGCTTGATACCCATTGTGTTGACAATGGCAAGCTAGTAATGGTATTATTAACAATGGGTAAGTTGATATGATGTCGGGAACTTGGTTTTCGAAAAAGTTGAGATTGGCTTACTTAGCCCCGGGATGAACTCTAAACCTCTCGAACGGAGGGGACCCACGGGACTCTCACTCATGTATTGTGCTTCTGGGGATTTTTGAAATTCTTTCTTCCTTCAACCCTCACACAACACCAACTGGCTCACCTCGGGGGAAGCTATGGGGGAAAATAACAGTGAACCAGCTTAGCTGCAGGTTTTTTTCCTCAAAGTCAGGATTGCACTACAAAAAAAACTGACTCAACTGCCTGCAGTTGAAATTCAGAAACTCTAATGAAGCTGGTGGTGTTACTCCAACCTTTCTCAAAGGGTGAACCTTTTGTTTCTTCTACATGTTTTGTCTTTATTTTTAATATAAAAATGATTAATATCATGCCTCTAACTTCTCAACAAAAAAAAAACACCTAAAAATAACAGGGATCACAGTGTCAATAATCTGAAGGACAGGTAGCAGAGTTGACGAGAAAAGGAAAATGATACCTTACAAATAAAGCTACAGTTAATCTTCAATAATATTCATTCAATCAAGGGGGCTGAGTCTTTTTGATAAATTTTTGAGATCAAGAGGATGTAGGTCCAGGACTTTGAGGTTGTTGAAGTTGAATCATTGTTGTGTGATTTTGATTCAAGCTGGCAATGAATCATGATGGTTGCTTGGATGGGTCTTCTTCTCCCTTGTTCAAATAATGATACAAGTGTTTCACCAGAAGCTCAATGCATCAAAGTTAAAGGCTTAGCACTCCAAATACCCCATTTTATCTATTTTGCGCAGGCAGTCCTTCAATTGAGATGAGTGTTTCATCTTTTAGCCATTTTTTTAAAAAACAAATGACTGTTAGCTGGAGATTTGGAAAGCTAAAACTAGAATTGAAAATCACAGAATAATATAATTTTGAGAGAGATATTTTCAAGGAACTGATTACAAGAGTGTTATCAAATTAGATCCACCCACTGATTAAGATGAAGATGAGCATTAAGAGAATTCTAACCTGATTAAAAGAGTGTTATTAGATTAGATCTACCTGCTGATTAAGATGAAGATGAGAGTTAAGAGAATCTGAAAATAAAAGAGATATTATGAATATAAGAAAATTAAAACAGAGATATTACGAACAGAAAGAGCACCTGTTTGATTCAATAATTGTTGGACTACTATTAAATTATACAATGACAATTAGATTAAACAGAATAGGAATAAATGTAAAATTGAATAATAAACACATAAAAAGAAACAATTAGTATTTCTTCCTCAAATGACCGTGAAATAAGATTCAGTTGATGTAATTACCATTTTGACTTTCTTTAGTATTTAATATATTTGATTGACTAAAGAAAGGACAAACAGCACAAGGCTTGAGTTCTCCAAGTTTTTCATGGCTGATGTAGTATAGTTTTGTGGGGATTTTATATGTGGTAGGCACAGAAAGTTCTCAGCTTGAACCCATGGGACATTTGGAGTGGGACAGCAGGCTGAGGAAAGAATTGAATGTAAATTTAGGTTGGATATCATCAATGATGGTATCCAAATTAATAGTAATGTTTTCTCCTTGTAAATGCACCAGGAATAGTGAAGCCAAAAACAGGGCAGCACTCAACACACACAGGGAAAGCACAGAAAATTCTGCAGGGGTGGAATGTTAATAGCACATTCAATGGTTGCACAATGGGGGCTAAAAAGGTGATTCAGAGGACTACCAAGTGTATGCATGGCACTTGGGTAACTTGGGATCCTGCTACAGGTTTCACTGTGGAGGGATATGCACAGGTAATTGGAGAAAGCAGGGGCTAAAGGGATGGGGTTCTGTGCAGAAGATGTGTGTGCAATAGAGTGGAGAGTACTGGTTAGGGCTGCATTAAGGTTGGGGAAGGGGGATATCATGTGAAGAGGTGGGAGATTATCAGATAGATTATAGCATACTACACAGGTAAGATATCACAGTTAAATCAAGAGAAAGGGTGTTATATTAGTTTATTCTAGGTTCTCTTAGTCTTCAAATCTCTCAAAAGGGAGTCACATACACTGATTATAGGAATCAATGTTTCTTGTAGCATCAGTGGAAAAGAAACCAGAGTTTATCCAGTTATAATTAAGGAGGTGTCTGAGCTTTCTGACACCATCAAGGAGCTCTGCTTGTTCATACAGCAGGCACAACAACAGGGTGGCAAGGGTCACACAGCAGTGAATTCACCTGCAAATAGTATTGCGGCAGCAAAAAGATCAGTGTCTTCACTCACAAGGTCAGCACCTTATCAGTCAATCCTGTGTGGGTAGTGCTAGCAGAATTCAGTTCCTAATCTGCTCTCAGTCTTATGTCTTGTTCCTGTTAGGCCATGTGGCCACCTCCTGTATGCCATATGGCCAAGTGGCCTTGTCCCCTGTTTACTGTTCCTGTTCCTGTCCCCAGTTTCAGAATTCTAGTCTTCTGTCCCACTCACATTCTCTTCTTCTTTCATCAATAAAACAAATCCTCTCTTACCATATTTTATCCATCACAATGTGTGATGTTTTATCATCTTATTATCCATCAACATCCTGTTGATGATCATCCATTACTATTTTTAATGCTTTATTCCATTGTTAAGTAACAATGCCATCCAATTCCATTGTTTCATTGACAATTTTGCTTCCATATGTTACTTGTTATTAGCATATGCTTGTTTATTTCTGCTCAAACCACATGTTAAACTCTTTGTAGTATTCTACTTAAACTGACCAAATGTCAGTGGTAATTCATCATCAAGTCAGAGCATTTTATCCTTTTATTCCTTGCTCCTTGATCCAATCACGTTCCCCTAGATTGCCTCCCACATCTTGAGCATACATTTCTGAAGGCGATTTATCAACACCCAGTACCTGTTCCTGTTTGTGTCACCAGTTCCAGTTCCAGTCCTGTCCTCTGTCACATATCCCCTTTCAAATGTGCCCTGCTTTCTGTCCTGTCTCATGTCCCCTGTCCTGTCCTGTTTATTGGTTAGTCATGTATAGGCCCCCTTTGGATCTTGCAAGGCTCTTTAGTTGTAAATATATAAGTCTGCTCCTCATGATTGAAATTCAGAATTGAGTCTGAGCACAACCAACTCCTTTCTTGCTCCTTGGTCCGATCATTTCACCCCACATAGTCCCTCCCCTTTTGGTGCCTCTTCATTTTGAGCTGAAATCTCAGAAATTGCAGGAGTCTGGGTCATCATAGGGCTACCTGTAAGTCTCTCAGAGGACCTAGATGCTAAGTGGGTCTCCATTTTTTAGGGGGGATGTGAGATTCATGACCCATGCCCAAAAGGTGGCTTATTCCATTCCTGTTCTTTCTCATTATTCTGAACAACTCAGTCCAGCTAGGCCCTCAACTTAGGCCCCTTTCTTTTCATATATTCCATCTGTCCCATCTGAAATAAAAACATAACTTAGTTCTGAGCCCATACCAGCTAGACTTGCTTTGCTGGAGACTTCTTTTCTGGTGTTCTGAGTTCCTGAGTGCTCTGCACTCTTGATCTTTCCAGCTCATCCTTTCTTCTCATCAGGCCTTAGGTCACATTTTTTTCAAGTACTTCTTTCTGGGAACAAGGGAGCACACAGAGGCAGAAGTTCCTATGGGTGTGGTATGGGGAAGGGATGCCTCTAAGCCAGCAGAGATTGCAGAACCTAAAGCATTGGAGGCAAAATCCTCAATGGGGGCCGTAGTGGATGTGGAATGGACTCCACCTTGTTGAGATACAGCAACATGTCACATGGGTGACAGGACAATCAGGCAAAGAGAGGAGGAAATAACTGCAGCACAACTCATGTTTACATCATCTAGTTAGGGTTTACTAATCTTGTACATTAGATGATTTCAGTTTCACTATGTTTTTCCTTTTCTCTTCACTCATCTTTTCGTCTCATTGCCCGCACCATCATCAGGTGCATTTCTTTTCTATTTGCTTCTCTTGTCCCATCATTTGGACCGCTCGCTCACCGCCGTCACTCTGGCATTCAATAGGTATTTCTCATCTTTCCTTTTATGGTCGCTGTTTCTTTTGTTTCCCTTGTCATGCAATGTCACTCATCTTTTTGTCTCATTGCCTGCACCATCATCAGGTGCATTTCTTTTCTATTTGCTTCTCTTGTCCCATCATTTGGACCGCTCGCTCACTGCTGTCACTCTGACATTCAATAGGTGCATTTCTTTTCTATTCACTTCTCTTGTCCCATCATTTGGACCGCTTGCTCACCGCCGTCAATCTGGCATTCAATAGGTGCATTTCTTTTCTATTAGCTTCTCTTGTCCCATCATTCGGACTGCTTGCTCACCGCCGTCACTCTGGAATTCAATACACCTACGGTGCAGGCGGTGTAATCTGAGTTGAGTATGTTTGGTAACATTGACCACATGGAGCTAGACCCTCCTGAAAATGTGAATCCAAAGGAAGTGCCTTCAATTGCTACCATTTTGGCACCACACGGGAAGAAGCACCAGGAGAAAATCAGAGTCACTTGATGACATGTCACATTATGTAGCTTTGGTTGCAGCTCCAGAGCAGCTCTGATGCTGTTCCACCTGCATTCTCATTGCTCATTGTGGCACAGTCCGGTTTGCACCATGGTGTATTTGCTTGGTCTTACATATTTACATACATAGATCAGTGCACACGTGCAGTGCTCAGTTCAGCACACTATGTGCAGCCACTGAGCTTATAGCCACCGCATCTAGTATGTGCATTCCTCATCCTTGTCCTTGATGGCCTTGCCCCTTCATCTCTGCCTATCACCTCTACATCAATTGCACCTCTTGCTCAATAGCCCCTGTCTCTCAATAGTGCCTCTTGCTTGATAGCACCTCTCTCCCTTAATATACACTTAGTCATTGCATAATCTGGGTTGATCCTGTGGAAGGATTCGCGAACGCAACCCGCGGCAAGCTGATGTAAGTACGTACCTGTGATTTGAGACATCCTCCTATGATTACCAACAAGAGTTTTCATCCTAAGAGTTGGTCCTGCAAACTCCCATCTGTCCAGATCCTTCGCCAATGAACAATATACTTGCTTGGTTGGATGTAATTGGACAGGTTAAAATGAGAGGAATATGTCAAGGATCATTGTTTGATTCAACTGTATGCCGCAGTAACATTGCTGCATGTGGTAAAAAGACTTGATAACCTGTTTTGAATGAAAAGCTACGGCAAAGAATTGCTTGCACACCACTATTGAGGAATGCTTCAGCCACCGAGTGCTTTTGGGTCAAAATCAGAAGCACTCGGATGGCAGCCAGGAAGTCGTGTCGACCACACTGCTGGCATCTAAGCACGTTGTTGCAGATTTGGAAAATCAATTCCAAGTCTTTCTCTGATGGCTTACTGAATGCCGAGCTTGAGGCGTCTGGGGTTTAGGTCAATTTGGAGGCTGAGGTGGAGGCCGTCTGATTGGCAGTGGTAGTTTGATGCGACTCGTTCATAAGGACCGGCAGGCCTAGAAAAGTGACATTGTCCGGGATCAAGTTGATCAAGTTATGACCATCCTCTGCACCCTCATCATCATCTTTGTCATTTCTGTCCAGCTCATCTGGGGCAGGCCTGCAGAGTTCAACTTCAGAGGCTGGCTTGTCCTTTGCGTAAGCCAAGATGACCTCTACAACCAAAGGCAAGGAGGCGAGCCCTTTAGGAACCTTTGCCGCTTTGAGTGATTCTTTCATCAAACTTGCAGCATTTAAAAGTAATGCAACAATTGTTCTCAGCAACGCGTCTGAATTTGGATGCAGGGACAATTCAAAGGACAAATCATTGACCAGGAGGGCAAGCATCCTTAAGCGGACTGAGATAGCAAGACATTATTCTAAGGTGTGTCCTTGTTTGCTGTATTGGATGACAGTGAGAGAGGTTCAAGCTCGCTGAGTAGTGTGGAAATGCCATTGAAGGGCTTGTCGTCATTTTCACCCTTTGGTACTGGTCATCAGGAGAGTGTATGTAGCTCTCTTGATGGCCAGTCAGCTGATGGCCAGTTCTGAGTATTATATGTTTGTATTATTACTTGAATACATAAATACATATAATCTCTCAATCGCTCTTGGGTCAAAGCTGAGGAAAAGCGGAGCTCAGGCTAGACCACAGCTGTGTTTGAGGGGGTAGATGGTGGGTAGCTTGCTGGAGCTGGCTTCATGTCACATGTCATCAAGTGACTCTAATTTTCTCCTGGTGAAGAAGGCAACATAGTTGGCTTGGCAGGCTTTGGGGGGTGAGTCTCAGCCCTTGGTGTCTATTAGGCAGCTGGTCACGGTTTCTCCAATGATAGAAGAGGAGCTCATCACCATAATCAGGCAAAGTGCAGGCCTGAAAACCAAAGGTAATCACATCTTGTTTGATGTGCAATTGGCAGGGGAAACAGGACCTGGAAATGAACTGCCAGAGGCACTCCCAACAGACTCTATCTCCTGTCTGTTAGGGTATGTGCAGATGAATATCAGGGATCAGAGCGTATGGGCAATGATAGAAAGTGTGTCTATGGTCAACCTACTCCTGGCTACTGTTGTGCTGGAAGTGGACCTTGTTCAGCGGAAGGCTAACATCAGCTTGTAAGGGATAGGCAGGTACAAGTGTGAGGTAGATGGAGTCATAGAGGGTGAGTGGGTTGTAGTGGCCAAGACAAAGAAGCAAGTCTCCTTTCTTGTGGTGTGATCCAGAGTAAGTTCTCCCAATTGTAGGGTATCTGCTATTGTTTGTGAAACCCTACTGAGTGGCACATATGTGAGTGAGACCCTGTCTTAGGATGAAAAAGGCAATGTACAGTGAAGATGTGGTTTTTGTCAGGGTGAAAATGGAAGGCAGAATGGAAAAAGGGATGTTTTGTCAAAATAAACACTGAGTTTTATTTTTATATTTTCTCATGGATTTATTAGTAACTCTATAGTGTTGTAATTTCACTTCTCTCTCTCTCTCTCTCTCTTCTTTCCCCGTTTCCACACCTGCCACTCATTACACGCCTTCCAGATGGAAAAGCATAAGTTCTCTTTGACTTTTTCCCTGAGACCACTGAGTCTCTTGTAGTTCCACAACCTAGCAGTTGTTGGTCCCTTTTGGGCTTCTTTCCTTTCCAATATTCCTGGTCTCAAGCTTTTATATACAAAATCATTACCCTGCCTCAGAGGTATCAGTCTACCATTTTATTATGTATCTGTCATCAACCAAGCTATGTAGCTAAGAAACAGTGTATCTATCCTTTCTCTTTTTCAAAAGTGGTTTCCCTTTGGGGGAGTTTTTTCCATTGTCACTGCATATTTAAGATTTATAGCTCTATAGGTTTATATGAATGAGCCTTCCCTAGCGTGACCAGAAATACATACAACTTGAAATTTCTTTTGAATGCTTATACACATACATTGTCAACCCTCCCCACTTGATAAAATATTATAAACTCATGAATAATCTTCAATAGTTCTGTAACCTGATCAGGAGTTGTATCCAATTTTAAAAGAGGGCTTGACGATCACTTTTTGTCTGCCCGAACCGCGGGGTGCCTTACATCATCATCATCTCTTCTTTTTTAAATTTTTTAAATTTTAAATTTTTTTTTCGATCGGAGCATACATACACAAATATTTATTTATGCATGCACATCAACATCTTTTTTACACAGAGTTTCTCCAGATCGAATCGAATTTAAATATTTTATTTGACTCAGTTACAAAAAAGTTTTACAATTTAAATTAATTTAAATTTTTTATAGAAACTGTCCAAGAACCATGTCAAACATCGAACGACCAGCCAAACGAACAAAGACTTTAACTTCATCACCACCCTCCTCTTCACTATCACCCATCTCATCACCACCACCACCACTACCACCATCACCATCATCCCAACAACAACAACAGCAACAACCAACAGCCATTCAGGGAAACCCAAACAACCCAATATCACAATCCAGCAAATCCTCTAACCCTGGCCATCATCCGATCCCATCCTCATCAACCATCACCCTTCCAGCCCAACAGAAACTCAAGTTCAACACCAAACAGCAGGCACTCGCACTCACTCAGTCCATCCTACGCCGTCAAGCCGAACAGGCCGAACATCAACCTCACCCAAACCGACCATCGATCAACAACACCCCTTACGCTCACCTCAACATCCCTTCATCCACCCCCTCTTCACCCATCAACCTCAGCCATCCCCAACCAGCAACCAACCATCATCCAAACCTAACCACCAACCAACCCCATCATCAACATCGCCACCACCCCCACCACCCCCATCATCATCATCATCACCATCCACCCTGGTCTCATAGATCATCTCCACCCACCACCACCACTCGAAACGGCTCACCATCTCATCCACTCCACTCGTCTCAAGCCTCTCCCAACTCGAATAATAATCGTCCGATCTGCATCGGTCTACTCAGCTCACTGGTCCTGATCCTCTATCGCTTAAAAGACTTTCAAGTCGATCATTGTGGTCCAGATGGAAGGGCTCGACCTCAAACGATCCCAGTTAGTATCTGTCGTTTCCCACCCAACGGTAAAAACGAGACCCTTAAAGTCCAGGGTAAGTAAGACCCCCCTCCCCCCTCCCTCCCCCTCCCTCCCCCCCTCCACAGCCAGCACTGACTCGATTGACCTTAGGTCCAACCGGTGTACCATTTGGAGTAGTCGAGCAAAAGATTGGAAATGTGATCGGACCACTCTTAGGATCAATCAACTCACTCAGTGGTGGTAGTGCCGTCGGTGGCTGGACGCCCAATCGACTAGCTCAAACCCAAAACCCCTCATCTCAATCGAGCTCACTCTCACGCCCTTCAAATACCTCGGAGGACAAAGAAGAGGAGATCACAGAGACAAACGGCTTGGGAGGACCTAAGGTCACTACTCACCCCATCCTCACTCCAACCGCCTCCAACGATTCTCGACAGATATGGGTCGAATGCTGCGTGATCAGAAGAGGCGAACAGAATCCGATGATGCTCCCTCTACAACTCCTAGTGTTTTGTCTACCCGACTCGGTCACTTCAATTGCTACCTATCTTACTCAATCCGGCGTCTCCCTAGAACATCCAGTCAGCTATCATCCCGAAATGCATCTCGGATGTCTCTACAGTAACCCTCATTCATCTCAACCCCGTGAAGCAATCGAAGCTATCCGACAACGTTTACTCGGTCACTCAGCCCCCTATCCGGCCACTCACATATCTCGAACCAACACCCAGGCCTGTGATACCCACCAACAGGTCGCTACAATCTTCAAGAGCTTGGCCAGCGGGGTCGATCTAGATGAAACCGAACCTGGTCATATGATCATCACCTCACTCTATCCGCACCAAAAACAGGCCCTATCATTCATGCTCGATCGTGAGACTCCTAAGGTCGTCTCTCCAGATCTCAAATCAGCCAAGAATGCTGCCGAGAGAAAGGTTTTAGAGAAGGAGGACGAGGAAAACCTGGTCTCTCTATGGAAGAAGACTCGCGATACCTATGGCCGACACGTCGGTTGGATGAACGTCGTTACCGGAATCCAACAGATCGGCAAAGAGACTCCGCCACAGTGTAGAGGGGCCATCTTGGCCGATGACATGGGCCTTGGCAAGACCATCTCCATCATTTCACTCATCTCTGCCACCAACCAAGCTTCCCTCGATTTTGCCAAGTCACCCATCATCACACCAGCCGTACAGGCTGATCATTCTTGTAGTAACACCACAGCTTTGGCCGGGCCCAGCAAATTTTCACACGCCGAGATCATCCTGGACGGTAACTTATCAGCTCCGATGACTTCCAAGATCAGTCTGGTGGGCACTTCTACTCAGTCAACAACAGCCCCGCACAAAAAGGAAAGCGCCCTGGCTGCAAAGAAACGTATCGCAGCTCATGATCGCTCTCATCTCATCAAAGTCAAATCTAGAGCTACCCTGATCGTCTGCCCCCTCTCGACCGTCCAGAACTGGGAGAGTCAGATCGAAGAACATGTCCGTAAAATACCCACACCCACAACAGACGGTAACTCGAGTTCAAGCGCTCCTCTCAAGTCATCGCTGTCAGTCTGTGTCTATCACGGAAATGGACGGACTAGTGATGCTCATGTGCTTGCTGATCATGACGTCGTGATCACCACCTACTCGCTCTTAGGCTACGAATTCTCACGTCAAAATCGCGGAACCAAAGAGGCGGAGGATGGTAATGAGAGCAGTGATGGGGTAGAAGAGGTGGATGCCGAAGGTGGATCGATCCAGATTCTTAATGGGAACCCTGACAAGACTCAGGCCAAAAATCGAGGCAAACAGAAACGCAAACGGAAAGGTGATGGGTTGCTCAGTCCATTACAAGCGATAGAGTGGTTTCGGGTCGTTCTGGATGAGGCTCAGTGAGTTTACCTTACTCCCTCTCACCGAACTCACTTGATCATGGTATCCATCCCAAGACATTCCAGCAGAAGTAGTCAACTAACCCAAACCTGTTACAGCATGATCAAAGAACATACGACCACTCAATCCAAGGCCGCGTGCGACCTGTTAGCCGAACGAAGAGTCTGTTTGACTGGAACACCCCTTCAAAACTCGCTCAATGATTTGTTCTCCTTGGTCTGCTTCCTCCGACTCGAACCATTCACTGACAGGGCTGTCTGGACGACCCACATTGGTACCCCAGCTCGACTAGGTGAGCCTCTCGGAGTCTCACGACTCCAATTGATCATGCGTCATATCGCACTCAGGCGGACAAAGCAAAGCTCTGACAGGCACGGGAAACCCATCTTGACATTGCCCCCTAAGAAGGATGATATCGTTTATCTTGAGCTCAACGAGGATGAGAAGGAGTTTTATTCAATGTATCATCAACGTAGTCGTCAGACTTTCATGACTCTCAAGAGTCAAGACACCGTCTTAAAGAACTATTGCTCGATTTTACAAGAGTTATTAAGATTAAGGCAGATCTGTGCACACGTCGGCTTGGTCACAGATTCAGAGGTGCAATCAGGAAGAGAGCTTGATTTGGCAAGGCAGATCGAGCAAGATGGATTCTCAAGGTCGAAGGCCATCCGGTTGTTGATCTTGATGCGTGATACCGGTGCGACTCAGTGTAGTGAATGCGGAACAGAAGCGATCTCGGCATCGACAGGCGAGAATGAAGAGGATGTCGAAGATTTCAAAGCCCATCAATCAACCGGCTCGAAGCGAGGTCGGAAAAAGTCAAACCATAACCCCAAGCAAGTGGATCCCAGTGCAATTACTAAAGTCGCCGAGAATGCCGACGGGAAAGAAACTCAGTTAATCTCGGTGATCACCCGATGTCAACATCTGTTTTGTCTCCAATGTTACCGGGGACGCTTATGTTCCGGACTGAGGGTACAGGATGAACGCAAGGAAGAAGTGGTAGACTGTTCGGTTTGTTCGCAACAGCTTAGCGTGAGTAGTGACATTGCCGAGATCTCGGCTGACGAACTCCAGAAAAACCTCAGGTTAGAAGAGCTGCAAATCGATGACACCGGAAGCGTGCCAGCAGATCCGACCTCGAACGGAGCCACTAAGGCTCGCTCGCGCAAGTCTAAATCGTCGCAGAAGATGAAAGCCATCGAATCGTCTTTGTTGTCGGCTGTCAAGGACGAGGAAGCCAGCCTAGAACCGACGGAGAGCAAACCAAAGACGCTCTTGTCCTTGATTGAGGAAAAAGGCTCGAGTCCGATGTTGAAGCATGGCACGAAGATCTCGCAATTGATATTAGACCTCTTGCCCTTCAGTCAAGCCAACCCTACTTCCGCTAACTTCACACCACAGGATCCGATGTTCGACGAAAAATTTGATCCTAACGATCCTGATGCTGACTTTAAGCCGACTAAAGGCGCTGTCGTCAAGAGTGTCGTTTTCAGTCAATGGACAAAGCTTTTAGACAAGTACGTGTGGCTCTCTCCAGTTTTGGTTTTTCTTTTCTTTGAGTGACCATGATTAATGAATGTCTTGCATATTGTTATTCTTATTGAAACCATAGGATTGCTAATGCACTCGACGAGTTCAATATCCAGTACAAAAAGCTTGACGGCACGATGAGTCGGGCCGAAAGAAACCGAAGCATGGATACTCTTAAGGCCGATCCGAAGTGTGAGGTCTTGTTGGTCAGCTTACGGGCAGGTGGGGTGGGTTTGAACCTGACCTGCGCCCAACGTGTATACTTAATGGTGAGTTTCTTTCCTTGGTAGTATTCCTTTTTTGATTTCGTCTTGTCCGGTTGACATTGAGTGTGATACAATTAACAGGAACCGTTCTGGAACCCGGCGGTTGAGAACCAAGCCGTTGATCGGGTTCATCGTCTGGGCCAGACCAAGCCAGTGCGGATGATTCGATATATCATCTCTGGGTCAGTTGAACAGAATATGCTCGAGGTGCGTCTTGTTCGAACTTTTTGTACTCCCCAAAATTCTATTCAACTCCAAGCTCATCGTTCACCATCTCCTCTTAGATTCAAAAACGGAAGACCGAACTTGCAAAGTAAGTTGTCTATCCCCTCTTTTACTGCGACTCTTGACAGGATCTGACACGCGGTTGAATTTCTACTTTTGAATTTAGTATGAGTCTAGGTCAAACCTTGAGTAAAGAAGAGTTGGCTAAACGGAGAGTCGAAGACTTACACATCCTGTTCAAAGAGAATATCAACTCAAATTGATTCTCTTCGATCCTTCATTCAAACAGAACTAACTAACACCAACGGAAGGCCGTCTATTCTCTCCCTTACTGTCTTCACCCTGTTTCTTCTGCTTCATGAAGATGTGTAGCTAGTCACCATTCCGCCTGATTATTGTTCCCTCATCTTCTGATCAGCTGGTTTTGAGCAGAAGGGGAACGATATCCTCAAAGAAACCTCTTCACTCAAGTTGAGGATTCATGGTATGTAGTCAAAACTAAAATTAAATTAAATATTTTATGTTCTAATCAGTTCTTTTATATATCCCCTGACATTGGCATATGGCTGTTTTTTCATTTACTTTTTGTAATTATGAACACTAATCTGATATATCTCGTGAGATTATAATCAATCGATTGATTGAATAGCCATCCTCTCGCAAATCCTGCAGCGGAGTTGTTTGACTTGTAAAAAGTAACTTACGAGTGTTGCAGAAGCCTAGGATCTAGAATCGTTTCATCAAAATAAATCAAGTTTGTTGCCCTCACATCGCATGACCACCCCTATACACCACAGAAGCAGAAAAAGGTTTCCCTCCACCACTATCAAGCTTTGTGACGTTTGAAAGTGGTTTAGGAAACATTTTGGTAGGAGACGAAACACAGCTTTTCGAGAAAGAGTTTGGCATACCGTTCTATGGTTATCATGAGATGGTACTGAAAAACATACTTGTCATCCGATAACCATATTGAAACGTTCCGGTAGGCGTTTTCCGTTTTCCGGAACGTTTACCCTGACGAGGTCTCCCAACCAACTTGCTATCCATTTGATAACCAATATTTCGGTTTTAATTTTGGTTTGGCCCAATCTCCCCAAACTTTCATATATTCCCCCCAACGCTGTCCCTCCGCTGTAGCATCCCTTGGCCAATCGTTGTCTACAAACATCTCTCCCTCCCCCCCTCTCCCCCCCCTTCCCAGAACTTCCAAGAACATGCAAGCCAAAACATGATCACTCTCCAACATGTAAGTCAAAAAATCACTCTCCAACAACCCTGTGTCATGCAACCAACCCAACAACAAAGGGGGATTTAGTCAATCAAACCGTGTGAAGAAAAGGGGATAAGTCTCAAGGCTAACTTTGAAGATGTTTCAAAGATAAGTTTGAGTCAATGGAGTTTGAGGATAACTTCAAAGGTGAAGAGATGTGGACTCTAGGATGACTTGGTGCTCATCCAGAATGATGGCTAGCTGAATGCTCAGTAGGAAATGTAAAACAAAATGATATTAATCAACTGAGGAAAGAGAGAAATAGAGGAAAAATTACAAGAGAATTTATAATCGAGAAAAGCTACTGTTAAAGATCTTCTATGCTGAGTGGCAGAGGTCCTGGATCTTCAGTTGGTAAAGATGCACTATAGCCTTAGGTTCCATAGGTTCCATACACCACGGGATCAAAAAGATTGATTGGTGTGGGTGGGTCCACCGCCGGAGGTTTTCCTTGCTTGGCCCCAACTACGCCAACCCGCACCCAACGTTTGTGACAGGCTCCCACCAGAGTGGTTTTGCCAACCACAATACGACGGTGGGTCCGACGTACTCGTTGGTCTGCCGTTCTCCTGATGGTGGATGAAGGTTGGAAACGCCGCTGTTGGAGCAAAGCTTGCAAAACACCTCCACCGTTCGTTGGAGGCTTGTCCCTGCGTTCATCCAACCAAGCTGTTGCGGTTCTCGTAACCTGTGATGCTTGGTTGGAGGACGGACAGGAGGGACTGACCACCGTTGCATGGAGCCTTGCGCCAACCACGCTCCAACTAAGTCCCCAACGTCGGTTGTTGGTGTCAGGCTTCCGTCAAATTCTTCATTCACAACAGGCAGCGCTGACACCAAAAAACCACCAGCTCAGTATTATTATGGCGCCTCCACAAGTGAAGGACGAACCCGGCTTGGGGCCAAGGGAACAAAAATGTAATAATGTAATTGCAGGTGAGTCAACTTTTATGAATGATTATTAATTACTACTGTCTCTCCAAATCTGAAACCCTTGGTCCATTCCATCTACGAGGTCATGTGGGGATATCAAAATCAATGGCAAGCTAGCCATCTGGCGATGTTCCTCTGGTGCATGGAATGAAGCCAAATTTAAAATGAATCTGAGTGATTCACTGTGGGTAATTTCATACCTCCTAACCAATGTATCCTGGTGCTCGACATTTACCACCTTTGTTTTTGTTACCTTACATTGTCCGTGATAGCAGTTGTGTTGTAGGTTCATGGTACAAATAACATCCTGCATAAAGATTTCGTCAAAACATGTCATGTGATGATTGCACAATAGCATGTATAAAAAACTTACTGTTGAAACTACAATGCAAGCCTTGTTTGATTTGACAAACTCTCGCATTCCATAATACGGAATGATGTTTGTAGACTTCATTTTGACCACCAGGAGGAAAAACCTTGATTGGGCCCTCCAAATAGACTTGACATGGCCAATATATTTGCTTGATTGGATTGATTTGACCTAGATGAAATATATAAAAAAATCAGTTTGGGGCTCAATGGGTCTTCACTGCATAGAAAAAGAAAATAATAACAAACCAACACAAATAGGCCCTTTTCAACAGCATCATGCCTATTCAGCTGTAGCACTGCCAAATGCCGGAGACTTTCTGAAGGAAAGTACCTCTTCAATATTTCAGGTATCTCGACTTCATCCTCCTGCAAGAGTTTTACCGCTTTCTCAAATGGAAATTGAGTAAAACCTTCAGATATTCTATGATTATAACCCATGGATTCTTGGATTGATCGCGTATTTTGAAAAGTAGAGATAATTTTTGGGGAAGGTTGAGAAGTCGTTTTCGTATTTAGGTCATAATGTATGCCACCCAATAGAAGAAACCTTAATGAATGAAAATTGCTGAATTTAATGGCAATATCTCTGCCCGGCGCCAATCTATTGGAATGGGTTGATGCATTCCTCAGGATTCCATTATACGACTCAAATTTCTTGGTAGAAAAAAGAGGAGCAGGCCCAAAACGGAGTATGGACTCAGGAAGATGAAGGAGTATGTGGAATTTCGGTTTGTTAATCCATTGTGCAGTTGACTTCATGGTGTGATATAAGAAGTTTGAGATGTGAATCTTGAGATGATATTGAAAATCAGCCATGTTGATGATGTGCGTCTGGAAGACAAAAGAGGAGAGGATGGATAAGGAATGCCACATTTCTCTCTGATCTTTTTCAAGGAAGGGAAAGAGAATGAAAGGCGCAGCTTGAAGGAATATTTTAAACTCTTTACCAATCAAAGATTTGGCATGTGCAACAAGGTATTTCGACTGGACTGGGGGAAGATTGAGTGATTTGGTGTCAAATGATTCCAGATGTCCTTCGAGCTGATCTTTTTCTTTTTGGTTCAGTTTATTTATTAAATCTCTTACAAAGTATTTTGCAACTCCAAGAAGGAAAACATGCAAAATTTCAACAGGTGTGTCGTGGGATCCATCAAAACCTGCCAGGAGAACAACATATCAATAATGCAAATGAACATACAAATCAGGAAGTATAATGAATGAGGTCTAAAAGAACAATGACCTATGAGTTTCAGAAACGGGTTGAACAATTGAGAGGTGAGTTCTTCTTTGATTATTCCTTCAACTTTATTGATAACTCTCTTGTCTTTCTTTTGTTCAATGAATCTCTCATTCATTTGATCCTTAACGCCATACACCTTAAGGAGGTGGTCATGTTCTGTGATTGTTTTGTAAAAGCCGATGTCGAAAAGGTGATATGAATGTTCGATGGTTTTTTCCCATGATCTCAGAGGATTGGGAGTCGTGTTTCCATGTTGATCTAGTTGCATGAATTTTTGAAGATATTCTTTGGAGCGCTTCCTCTCGGTAGTAGTTGCACTTAAATGACACATTCAACATGGATTAAGTGAAGTATTGGGAAGCAGGGTATTAGTGATTTCCGCATGCATGGGAGAATCACCAAGAAAGAAAAGGACATTGCTCATAATCAACACTGGTTGAGAAATGGTTGTATCGTATCCCTCGCAACCGTTCTGGGTGATAGAGCTGTTATAGTATTTACCATCCAAAATTCACATTTCAACCACACAAAAAACATCATGACCGATGAAATGAAACACAAACTAACTTCATTTCCTCAAAAATCATTTCAGACAGCTCAAGAACACTCGCCTCATTGGAAGTTGACAAGAAATGGCAATTGTATTCCTGGTTTGATTGTCCGGGTGGAAGGCCAGATAGTGTGAAATAAAAAGCTATGTGTTTGTTCCATCTTTTGGAAACATTTCCTGAGGTGTCTTCCAAGTACAATGTGATCGGCATATGTCGTATGATTTTACCGTCTGCCTTGGTTCTGTGATCTCTCGGAATTTAGGAGTGCGGAATTGTAGAGAAAATGAGCTGAGGATTGTATTTCGGTGGGCACGATGGCCTCTATTTATAGGCGCCGTCGGGCCTGTTTAGATACAATAAGATCCTTAGGATAAACGAGAGGAAAACAAGATTCTAGGCCAGAGGGCTGTTAATAGTATTACAAGGTTTCGCCTAAAGGCCGTAAATGGAGAGTAAGAGTCACTTGTATTCTAGTGAGGTAAGAGAAATACAACAAGGTGATCAACGAGGCCGTCGCCGGAGTCGGCGACGGTGGTGATTCAACATATGCCTATTCCGGCGTATGTAGCGTCTCAAATTCAGGACATCACATCATCCCCTACCTAACTCTGAGCCGCCGTGCTCAGGATGTGCACTAAGTGGATGAACGCCTTCGGTTCTTCATTGCCATTTGGCCCGTTGCCCTTTTGACATTTCCCGAAAAACTTAAATCCTTGGGGTTACCTATGTATAACTTCAGTCGGTCTCCGTTGACCGTTCCTTTGAGCCGATGTCCATTGGGACACTTCAATTTGTACGATCCATTGCTACTTGTTGAGATAATCTTGAACGGTCCATCCCACTTGGGATGGAGTTTACTAGGATGCTGTTCGAACTGCCTTAGTACTGTGTCTCCAACCTTGAGGTTTCGTTCTGTGTAGTTGTTTTCATGTCGCAAGGCACGTTGTCTGGCCTTATCATTGACTTTATCAATTACATTGTTGCGAAAGTCAACAAGATTTTCGATTCGATTCAAGTTAGTTTCTCGTGTTGATTGGCTGGCAGTTGAAACTGTAGGATCAAAACCATAACACATGAAAAACGGCGATTTCCCAAACGAGCTACTCTTAGCAGTTCGATAGCCAAGTAGGGACATACCAATGTATAGGTCCCACTCGTGTTGGCGATCTGGTACACAGTACTTTCTTAGACTGTTGACGAGTGTCCCGTGGAATCGTTCTACCATCCCATTAGATTGTGGATGATATGGTGAGATCCGGTTGTCTGTGATATTATGACCGGCTAGATAATTCTTAAAGAGATTACCTTCGAACTCTTGGCCGTTATCGCTAGTGATTGACTGCGGTAGACCGTGATTTTCAATAATTGTTTTCACGAGTCGGACAGCAGCTAGGCTAGATCTGGCTTTCAGAGGGGTGGCATAGGCCCATCCGGTACCATAGTCAATGGCTGTTGCCAAGTATTGGTGACCGGATTTTGTGATTGGGAGGGGGCCGACGAAGTCGATCCCCCACATGATTAAGGGTCCTTTGCGTTCGATTACTTGCATTGGCATTTTATTCTTGTCACTATTGTTCTGACAGAATTGACAGGATATACATGTGCTTAGCACTTGTTCAACTATGTATGGAAGCCTCGGAAAGAAACATTCCTTTCTCACCTGGTCAATCGTGTCCTTTATATTGCGGTGTCCAAGTCGCACGTGGATCTCACGGGCTATCTTTTTGGCCGAGTTGAGGTTGCTAATAACTGGGACCATTTGTCCTCCAGGTTGTGGGCCGTACAGAATACCATTGCGAATCTTGAATCCCTTGCGGGTGAGTTCTTCAGGGTGGTTGTTTTGAAGATTGTTGAGCTTCTTGAAGGCATCTGTGCAGTCTTCTTCAATCAAGAAGAGGGATTCAGCAACTTTGGGTGGCTCTACATCTTTGGGGCCGTCAGGTTTTCTGGACAAGGCATCCGCGGCCATTTGTTCCGGTCCCGGACGATAGATGATGTAGGTATTGAAGAATTCGATTTCATCAACGAACCTGGCTAGTTGTCGGTTTACATGGCGTTGGGTTTTGAAGTACTTGAGCAATTTGTGGTCAGTTCGGACGAGGATTGGGGAGCCTTCGATGTAGCCTTGGAAATGCTTAAGAGCATGGACTATGGCCAACAATTCTCGTTCTTGTGCCGAGTAGTTTTGTTCAGTCTTTGATAACTTGCGGGATTCGTAGGCAATTGGGCGGAGGTCTTTGGTCTTGACCGTTTTGCTGTAGTTTTCGAGAGTGAAATCATTTGAGATTTCTCTGGCGTTGGGGTCCTGTTGTAATACAGCGCCTATGTTTTGACCGGAGGCATCCGTATCTAGGACAAAGGGTGAAAAAGCGGTTGGATGATTTAGTAGTGCGGTCTGGGTGAGGTCTTTCTTGAGGTGTTTGAAAGCATCGTCTTGCTCCCTCCCCCACAAAACTTTAGCCCCTCTTTTTGGTGAACCTTCACAGAGTCGATAAATAGGCGAGGCTATCTTTGAAAAATCCTTTATGAACCTCTTATAATAGGTGGCCAGGTTGAGGAAGCCACGTACCTCAGTGATATTTGACGGAGTTGGCCAGTCTAAGACCTTCTGGATTTTGCCTTGCTTGACTTTGATTCCATCGCCGTTCACTAGGTGTCCTAAGAAAACCAACTCAGATTTGCCCCATACACATTTGTTCTCGGACACTACCAGGTCGTGTTCCCTGAGTAATTCAAAGATCCGTTTAATGTGTAAGACATGATCGGCTTTTGTTTCTGAATAGATGATTACGTCGTCCAAGTAGACCAGGGCATATTTCCCTAAGCACTCTCGCAGGATTGTATTCATCATATTCTGGAACGTAGCTGGTGTGTTGCACAGGCCAAACGGCATCACGAGGAGCTCATATGCCCCGTTCCGGGTTGCGAATGCCGTTTTTTCAATGGATCGTTTGGTTAACCAAACTTGCCAAAATCCTGACTTTAAATCTATACACAAAAAAATTTTCGCGCCTTTCAGGAACTGATAGGCATCATCGATCCTAGGTAACGGGAACGAGTTCTTGATTGTTAATGCGTTTAGTTTTCGATAGTCTACACAGACTCTAGAGGACCCGTCCGGTTTCTTTACCAGTAATAAAGGAGCCGACCACGGCGACCGAGATTCTTGGATGATTCCATCTTTCAGACCTTCTTCAACAAATTTTTCGATTAGTTGATGTTCCGGCGGGGAATAAGGCCTGCCCCCGATTTTCACTGGACCAGATGTGGACTCAGGGAAGTACTCAACCAGGATGATGGCTAACTTAATTCTCAATAGTAAATTTAAAACAATATTACATTAATTAACTGAGGAAAAGAGAAAATAGAAAGAAAAGTACAAAATTATTTATATTTAAGAATGCTACTGATATTGGAGTGAGTAGACTAGGGAAATGAGTTGATGACTGATGATTGAGTATTTACTTGGTGTTAGATTTACAAAAGTAATCAAAGATACAAGTGTGAAATGAAATACAAATTGATCAAAGGAAGATGAACAGCTTCAAGTCTGAGGGTAAGGCTTTCCAGGTGAGAAGGTTGAGTGCAAGGATGAGTGGAAATGTTGAGTACCAAGCTGAAATTCAAGTTTAACACTGCCACCATGATTATATCAGATTCTCAAATCTGGCATTACACCAGGCAAACAAAACTGACATTATACCAGACAAGACTGGTATTGTATCTACCAAAACTGGTATTATATCCACCTGTAATGATATATTGTCTATCATGAAAGATATTGCAACAGTTGATACTAATAACTATTCAATATCAAAATCAGTGAATTCAGATCAGTTTTTTACATCTGACATAAACATTTTGGCCCATGGGTATTATATCAGATGGAAGAATCTGATATAAAGTCAGTCATGTTGCTATTAAATAGTTTCAAATGATTTAACCTCCCTTATGATAGACATAATAGGTATAATATCAGTTGTGGTAGATACAATACCAGTTTTGTCTGATATGATCTCAGATTGTTTCAACTGATGTAATGCCAGGTTTGGGAATCTTGTACAATAATTTTTGCAGTGTAAGCTCATCTGGAAAAGGGTTATTGGATAGTGTCAAAGATAAATTGAGTCACCAGAAATGGCAGTCCCTAGGTCTGAGAGTTGGTTAAGGTAATTGTCAAAGATGAAAGTTGAATGTTCACTTTGGTTAAGTATCATACAAATAGTAAGTGGAATGTTCAAAGCTGAGGTGCATTTGAAGTTTGATGCAAAGGTAATTCACTGTTCCATGATTGGTGGTAGAGACCATAGAGTTACAGTGTGACAGTGGGGAAGCAGGCTGAGTAAAGCATTAAAAGAAATTTTGGAATGGATATATTATCAGTGATGATGGTATCCAACTGCATAACCATGCTTTTCTACTTGTAACTGTACAGGGGATAGGGCAGCCAGAACAGGACAGTGCTTGACACATGCAAGGAAAGCATGGCTAATGCTGCAGGGGTAGAACCCTAATAATGTGCATTCAATGGTTATGCAAATGGGGGTAAAAGTGGTGGTGTGGTAAAACAACCCAGTGGAGCCACAGGGTCTGCAACAGGGTTCATTGTAGATGGAAGTGAGCAGGGGTAAGTTGAGAAGGCATGGTCTAAAGGGAAGGAGTTCTGGGCAGGCTAGTGAAGGGTACTGGTCAGGGTTGCATTAGGGTTGCAGCAGTCAAAGTGCTGAGATGGGAGATTGGGTTGGGTTGCTTGAACCCATCATCCTTGATATTTTCATGGTTGATAGCTTGGTTGACTGAGTCCGTAGTATTGTTACTGTTCCACAGGAGGGCATCCTATTGGTCAAGCAACCGTGTAGTTGTCCTGTAGAGGTTGTTGTCAATCTGGTGCCAGAAAGTAAGTGTTATAGTCACCATTAAGATCTACTAAGCATGTTTTCCAATGGTGCGGATTCTCTGGTGATACTGGTGATACTACCAGACAAAGTGATTCCACAAATTAAGAGTAGATGTAATTCATGTTTTGAGAGATTTGAAGACTAGATTACACTACTACAACACCTCTTCCCTGTTTTCACTACTGATGATCTCTTGGGGGTGCCACCAAGCCAACCGTTTTGGATAGCATCTGCGGAATAAAATTTGGAAATTTGTATTTATTCGGTTTTGTGAGGAAAGTTTTAGCGAATGTTTGAGAAACGGCTGCGAGAGGAGGTCTTGAAATCGGAAGTTGATATTTAGATATCTTGTTTAAAAGCCGTTTGGATAATTTGTACTGATTCACAGGTTAAGGCTAATCTTAATAAATTAAGGTTGTAGTAGTTTCTACAACTTTGAGTTGTTGTTGGTTGTTAATCTTATGTAATCTCTCTCGCTTTTTTCTAAACTTTAAAAATAACCAAAGCTCTCATCTCACCAACTTCCCCTCCCCCCACCCAACCTCAACATCATCAACATCATCAACATGCCGCTTTATACACCTGCCACACTTCTTATACTCTCTGGTTCAATCCTACTTCTCCTATCAACCATCTCTAACCCAATCATCAAATCAATCCACTTTTTATCCATCAACATCAATACCATCAACACCAATACTAATACCAACCTTCCCACAATCGATGGTCAAGTTAGACTGGGTACGTTTGGATACTGTTTCGAACTAGGATCCCAACTGGCATGTAGTAAACCAAAACTAGGCTATAACCTACAATTCGATACCCTCCCAATCCCATCACCCTCTCAACTTAACCTCGACTCGATCAACTCAATCCTCAAAGTACTCTCGTATACTCTGATCTTACATCCAATCGGTAAGTCTTCTCTTATTAACTCATTCTTCTCCATCATCATTACTAACCCCCAATTCATCCTCCCAGCCGCTGCACTCGCACTCCTCTCCGCAATCTTCGGTCTCGTCTCTCACTTTCGTGAATACTCTCGTTCGTGTTATACCTCGTGTCTATCCTCACTCGCCTCAACCGTCGCCCTACTCGCCTTCCTCTTTGATATCATCACCTTCACCGTTGCCAAGAACAAACTCAACGCGATCTCTAACCCTAACTTCTCCCTCAACGCTCAACTCGGTAATGCCATCTGGATCACCTTGGCCGGCTGGCTGGCTCTCACCCTGGCTGGCTTCCTCTTCTGCACCGGTCGTTGTCTCTTTGCTAGGCGTCATCGTCAACAAACTCAGGCAGACCAACTCCGACCTCAACCCGATCAAGATTATACTCATCAGATGAGGCTCGATGCACACCAGGCAGAAAAAGATCGCGAAAAGAATCATTCCCCAATCAGGAATCAATCCAGTCTACCCGCCTTTACCGAATACAACAACCAACATTCCAACTCAGAGAACATCCCACTCAACCGTTTCAATCCTAACGATGAAGAACCTTACAGCGATCAATCCCATCACCACCAATCCCAACTCTCCTCCATTCCCTCTCCCGATCCATATCCATCCCAACCAATCTATCGTCGACAGCCACTTGCTCATCACCCTTCGCTCTCCAGCCAGCCTAGTATTAATTATTCTAATACCGGAGCTGCTGCTGCTTATCATCAACCAGCCAACAGTTGCATCCCACCCTTACCACCCATACCGCCTCACTTGACTAGGCGACCTACGAACGATGAGATGTATAACAATCTACCAGCTCATGTTTCACCCGCCTCAAACACCATGAACTCACCCCATCGTACTCCTTCCAGTCTCACCAGTCGTCGTCTGCCTCAATCGCTCATGCCTGCCGGAGGCATGGCCTATAGCACTAACACCCCTCCAGGCTCTTACTCTACTGCTACTCCCCCCTCCTCTCATCCTGCCAGTAACTCATACGCCTCGCCCCCTCCATCATCTTCATCTCTCTCAGCCAAACCAAGCCTGGCTTATCCCTCTTACGACCGACTTGCCGTCAATCAAAGACAGGCACAACAACCGGTCATCGATCCTTTTGTCCAACGATACCATCCAGGCTATCCTGTTCAACACCACCCCTCTCTCAATTCCCCTGGCCAACAGGCACCTATCCATCAAGCCAGCTTAGACTCTACTCATCGCCTCCTTCCTCAACCCAACTCACATTCTTACCACGATTCATCCCCGTTCATGCCTCAAGGCCGTGATCATTATTCTACCTACACCCTATCTGAGGAGCCAAGTCAACTCGCTCACTACCCTAATATGAGCCAGGCCACAAACTTCAATTCCCCTGGCCATCAGATCGACAATTCTAGCACGGTATCTTCTCACACGACCACCCCCATGCCATTCGGCCCCTCCGTAACCCACACCCTTCATGAGGAGCAAAGTCAACGATCCGATTCCAATCCATCCTACCCTTCAGGCCGGACCGCACACTTTGATTCCCCTGCTGACCATCCGGTCGACAATCGCAGCACCGTATATTCACAACCGACCCCAGTCTTTCCTCAGGAGCCACATCCCTTCCCTCAACACATGACTAGCTCGGCCCAACAACAGCCCGAGCAGGAACACGACATGTATGGTGGAACTGAAGCCACTGCGGCATTTAACTCGGAATCGCCCAAGCTGGATCATCCGGTCATCAGACATCCTCTACCCCACCCTCCCTCCTTACCCCCTCTCTCGTTCTCTCCTCCCCCAGCTCATCCAGAATATCTTCCTCAAGATGATCTTTCTCCCAATCATCATGATCATCATGATCATCATCAAACTCCCCCTTCTTACACTTGAGCCCTCAAAAACCCCTCTCTTATCCCCGTCCTATCTCTTCCCTTTTCTTTTCTTTTCTTGGCTTTGCATCGTTTTGAAAAATTGCTGTCTTGTCTCTCAGATCTTTGCAATCCTCCCCCAAAAAAAGCATCGTTTTTTTTTTTAGTCCATTCTACTCTTTCTTTTCAAAACAAAACCCCTTGTCTGTATCTAGCTCACTCAATGACTTGACATTAACCCACTCAATCTATCTCCTTTGATTCCAAACCTTTTTTTCTTCTTTTTTCCCGATTATGATCTTCTTAGAAAAATAAACAAAAAAATAGTAATAAGTTTTGTATCAAGATATCATTAATCATCTTTCCTATAAGATAGTTTATACATAATCCAAATATAGCATAGCCAATAGTCAATAGTCAATAGTCATCCCATTTTAATCTTCTTATCCCTCACTTCTAAGTATTTATCTAGTCTTTCCACACCGAGTTTCTTTCTTTCCATTTCGGTCTTGGCACATATAAGTTATGTACTGTGTACGGCTTTTCTTCTGATAGTATGAACTAAGCAACACTTGAGTGTTACAAAAAAAACAAACTAGAGCTTTCTGAGTGTCATCATCGAACCCTGTGTTTCTTGGTCTGTTCCTGCTCGGACGCATGGTCGATCAGGAAACATACCAAACGTACTGTCTTGAGTAATTATGACACACCTTAAACTTTGACCTACGATCTACTGCAATCGAATCTAATGTCTCTAACTTGGCCTGATTTGCTGACAGTGAACTCTGTCTTCGATTCTTGTATCATTCCATGCTTGATTATCATTCTCATCCGCTCTCAAGTTTGTTTTTCTAACTCAATCCATGTCGAACAGGCCAAGCAATCTTATATATATTCTTCCCTGTGCTCTTCTATGGCTTGGACGACCCAACCTAAACAGTCCCCCTCCCAGCCACCACGTAGTATGGCTTTCTGGAATCCCGGTCAACTTGCTGATCCCAACACCATGAACTGCATAAGAATCATCGCTTCTGTTGTTGGTAAGACGCTCGCTCTCCCATGAAGAAAAGCCCGATTGTGTTATTTGATCGTAAACTGTGTCGTACCAGGTGTTCTTGTATGAGTCGTATTAAGAATTCACTTGTTGTAGTAATTTGACTTGGAGTGGTAGAGATACAAAACTAAACAATGGATATATAGATTTATGTATAGAGAGGGAGAAAGAGAGTTGTTGGGACAGATGATGTTAAAGAGCAGGCAAGGGATCATCTTCGCCAAGAAGACGGCCTCCGGGGCCTCTGACGACTCCGCCTCTGTTACCAGGGACCATAGGGTTAGGACAGGTGTTTGCATAATGACCTCTTTGACCACACTATCATCAAATCCATCAAAATAATAATAAGACAGAGAGAAACTCCCCCAAAATCAGTATCGAGTTTGGGAACACTTTTTGTGATCGAGGATGGATGGAGGACTGACTTTAAAACAGGTAACTTCGTCCAAGTTCCTCTTCTTCCGTGGCCCGGAATCTGTTTGGACCCAATGTTCATCGTTGGGAAGGCCTTCGCCATGAAGCGGTTGATTTGGATGATGTTGGGCTGAAGGGTGAGTGGAGGAGGATGGGTTGAGAAGTGGATTGAGGGGGTGTGGGTTGTTGAGGATGTTGTTAGTTTTGAGGTTGATCTGGTGTTGGATCAGCGAAGAATTATGAGCTTGTTGGTTAGGATGCTGAGGGAGGAAGACATGTTGTTGTGCCTGTGCTTGCTGTTGTTGTTGCTGCTGCTGCTGCTGCTGTTGAGGATTGATTGGCTGCTGAAGTTGTTTGGGGATTCCGAGTGGGCCTTTGGTGTTAGATACTGGTCCATTAGGTCGATCGGGATCTCCTCGGGGCCGATCGAAGGGATTGAAGGAATTGATGTACGGGTTCCCCCTCGGGGTTGGGTCGACCTCAAACTTGGGATGGCCACCGATCTGACAGGTCTTTTCGTAGGGACAAAATCCGGCCATATACAGTCGACAGATCGGTCTTCTGATATGTTTCTGTGAACAGTCGGGACCTGGAAAAAAAAGCCAAATGGGGAGGGGTTAAAGAATGATTTTATTTGACATCTCTTAGGAATCACGGACCTTTGGGACAGAAGCCTCTACGAAAGTCCATACATTCGAGTACTCTCATTCGTTCATCAACGTGTAAGTACATGCATTCATCCCCATTACTACAGAATCCGTATTTCCCAAAGAACCAACATTCGGGCATCGTCCTGAGGTTGTACTCGTGTAAGAATTCGCACGAGTTTCCCTTTTTACATAGTCCGCGTAGCCAATGTTTGCAGACCGTTTTGGAGTGAGAGGAGTGATGGTGATGATGATGATGATGATGATGGGGAGTGGTGGTGTTGGTTCCGATTGGATGGGGCAGCAGGGGTGGTGAAGTTGAGGCTGGAAGGCGCGACATGACGGAAGGGACAGTTGGCAGCTAGTTGGCAGGGTGGTTGATGGTTCTCAACAGAGGATGGTTGGTGGCTGATCGAGGCGAGATGGAGCAGATGCTGAGGACAGAGCTGTTGGTCGGTGTCCAATTTGAGGCCTTGCTCCTCCTTGAGATGTTTCTCGATCTCGAGTTCGACATGTCTTGAGGTCTGGTCCGATTACGATGGTCGTGCTGATGGGCACTGAGAGGGTGGATGGTGGTGGTGGTGGTGGTGGTGGTGGTGGGATGAGTGAGATGGTTGCCATTGGTTTGTATCTTGGATGGTGTGGGTGCTGTGCTGTGGCTGGTAGACTGCTGGGCTAAGTAAATAAGTAAGCCCCCTGTCAAAGGCTCAAGCCGAAGCCCTATCAGCTAAAGTCAATCAAGTCCTTTAAAATGTACAGGAAAAGATGAAAGTCATAAAAACTGGTTTATCTCAACTGATCATTAAATCTAAATCCAAGAGAGTTAACTTGCGTATCTTATACCATTGGTTGGGATCAACTTAGTCCAAGTATAAATTACATCCCAGTTTAACTTGGATACCTTCAAACCAGCCAATCAACATTTATTGTGCAAGGATTTTCTTTTTCTTCTTTTACATTGATGAACAAATCAATCTCATACATTTCCTTTATTAAAAAAAAAAACCCTCCTCAGTCAAAAAAGATTTTTTTTTTTTTCATTTCTATTTATAAAGCTGTGGGGCAAATCAGTGGAATGAGCTTGCAACATGAAGCTTCCTCCTCCTGATCAATCTCCCAGAGGTAATCAAAGTGAAGTTGGTCGGAATCCATTGTTGAGTGATCTTACCAAGCGGTGCAGTTAGAATCAAGGTTGGCGGCAGCGATGGCAGCAAATACCAACTATCGAGACTGGGTTCGGCTCTTTAGTTAACCCACCGAGTGCCAGGGGACGACACACCATAGGAGAAACAAGACCACCAAGTCACTACAGAGTTCACTTGTTCAAGAAAACATATTATTTGAAATCAAGAAAGGATAGAGCGTATATACACAAGAACATTTTTTTTTTTTTTTGCTTTTGCTCTGGGAAGGTCTAAACACACCACGGAGACAGGAAAATTTGAATATTGAAGGATAATATTATCAGTAGACACAGAATCAGAACCACAAGAGAAAAAAGGGGGCTATTGTAAATAAATAAAAAAACAAGAAGACGTGATAATAATTAGTTTACTCTTGGGTTGCTGTTTCTTGTTTTGGGTTGGTTCTCTTGCAGGAAAGGGATGGGATATAGATATCTTTCTTCCAACAAGTGAAACAAAGACACTTTTTTTCACATGTCCGGGTACAAAGGAGTAGGGATATCTTTGAACAACAGAAAAAAAAGTGGGAAAAGATAGAGGGACAGTATTAGGCACCCTGAACGATCTCATCCGCATGTGATTTCCGGCCAAGGAGCTTAGAGAACAGTCCAGAGAGACTGAGGTCTTTCAAAACCGGCGTCGAAGACACATGAGTACTCATCGTCCTCTTCTTCCTCAACGTCTTTGCCCGGGGCGCAGAAGGAGAGTAGCCAATCCCACCGATCACTGATGAGAATGGCCCTTCAAGATTTTCCCCCGATCCGTTCGTCGCCTCTACTCGCGCTGATTCACTTCGGAAGTATCTCTTGGCCAGTGATACCTTGAATTGGCGGGGCGATTTGTTGGGCTTGCCTTCGGGTATCCTCGGAAGGGTAGCATCAGCCGGCAAAGACTTTGTACATTTCATTGAGGGTTAAGAAAAAAAGGAGGCGATTTAGCACAATCAGATCGTTCAATTTTTTTTTGAACAACTCGAGCTCACCTGTTCCGATTTCCTTTCTTGTTTCTCCGGGCTAGGGGCCAAAGTCGGGTTGGAATGTTCGGCTGGTAGGTTGCTGCTCTCAACAGACTCGGCAACCTTGAGTTTTTCGTCACACTGAATGGCAGGACTAGACTTGGGTTGATCATTGGTGGAGATGGTCTCTGGTAGTTTATTAGGAAGGGGGGGCACCGGTCCATCAACGCTTCGGTTGATCCACGATAAGCCACTCTTACGTCTGAGCGTGCTCAGAGACTTCCTCTTCTGCAACAATTTCTTCCCAAGCGATCGAGTCTCTTCCTCGGAAGAATGAATCGAAGTCGACGTCGGACTGTGAGCTAAGTCGGCTTTTGCTAATTCTTTCTTGGTATTCAATTTGAAGAAACCCGAAATCGACCGCGCACGAAGGGTACGTTTGGGCCGTACTGGCGTAGAGTCCTTGGTTTTTCCTGTCGCTGGTTCTGGGGAATCGACAACCGTGGAGAGGTGAGTGTCTCGAACAGACTGATTGAAGATGTTCGATCGTAACAATGGGTCTACGATTTCTGTCGAGGAGCTCAACCTGTTAGTGGGGTTGATTGACCACGTGTTAGGCTTCTCTTCGGCCGGGCGTGTTGGTGGGAAAGATACGGTCGGTAAATTCGACGAGACAGTTTGAGATGGGTTGGCTGGGCCATCATTACTACCAGCTTGCGATGGCTCAAGAGCTTTGGTAGATTCCAACTCGTTGGGGACGGGGGTATTAGCGGAAGCTGGATGATTTGTGGCAGGGGCCTGTTCCGGATTGAGCCCGGCAACTATCAGAAATTCTTCCGGTACCGTGGCGACTTTATCGTCCGAGGTGGGCTCTTGGGGAGTCGTATCAACTGATGCCACTGGCTCATTGTTGAGGGCGTGCACGACATTTTGGGGTTCTGCAGTCGTCACAGGTGATTGATCAAATTGAAGATCATGAGGTGGTTGAGGTTCTAGCACTGGAGTTTGGCGAGAGGCTGGAGCAATGATTCTTGTCGGACTCATTCCGGTATCCGCTTCTGGCGTAGCTTCCGCGGGACAATCGTTTGTGGAAGCCCCAATTGATTCGTGGGCTTGATTGATTTGAGAAGCAGCAGTGGGGACATTGAACGGATTGCCTTCTGCTTGAACAACAGCCGGTTCACTACTAGGCACTGGCTCATTCAAGGTATCAGTGGAACTAAGTTCCGAAGGAGTAGGCTGCTCGGCTTCAGGCGTGACCTTTGGCAAGTCATGACCCAGACATTTTTCATCCAAACCGTCCGCACTATCAAAAGTCATCAAGTCACTCGAGGCTTCCATCAAGGAGCACCCAGTGACGTGTACCTGGGGAAGTATTGGGGGGAGCGTCGACAAACTGGGGCTGGCATCGATCTCCGGAGGTGAGTTTTGATGGATTTCTGGAGGGTGGATCGGCTCATGGTGACTTGGATCCTCCAGCGATTCGGCCGAGTTGCCCGGTATGGATACTTCGATCGCCTGCGGGTCAGGGGCGGATAGTTGGGTGTCTTGCGGCCCAGCGGCAGGTTTTTCAAGAGCCGGTCCCACAGAAGAATCTGGATCCTCAGAACTCACATCTTCTACTTCATCAATTGGTTGAGCTGGACTACGAGCTGGGACGTGGTTGTGTGACTCGACGATTTCATCAGAGTTGAGTAAAGTGGTGTCTGCACCCAGACCAACTAGAGTAAGGTGTCACCCAGCCGTCAATCACCAGCGTTATGTAAGAGGAGGAGATTGTAAGAGGAGGAGATTGAAGAGGATTCATACCTGGTATGTCCGGCTGCTCAGTGTTGTTCTCTGGTAACTGATCATCAATTTCAAGGAGAGGCATCGTTGGGGTGCTATGGGTGACGTCGATAGTATCCGGACCAACTGAACCAGATTCGGGGTAGATTGAGTCACTACAGCAGGAGTAAGGGGGTGGCAGGCCAAGCTGATCGAAATCCTGAGGGGAATTCTCTGGCGTCGTGCCGACGATAGAGATTGATTCCACAGCAGGAGATTGTTTAGGCTGATAAATTTTTAAGACGATCGCTGGGCCAATGGTACGATAGGCAAATGTTTCGTCACTATGGGAGCCAGAGCTATCTACTGAGTCGTCACAAGTCGATAGAATGTTTCTGGTATGAGGATGTGCTGGCAGGACAGATGATTCGATCACTTTCAAGATGGTTTTGGGTAGCCTTGTCAGCGAACACTTTGGATAACGAAATGAGAGGAAGAAACACATGGTTGGTAGTGCTAGAGTATCAGTTTACCTTGATCTGATTGGCTGCCCACGTCTTCCGCCGGGAAAGCAGCACTGGTTCTTGTTTTTTTTTTAAAAAATAAAAAATAAATGAACAATCAAAATTTCACGTCAACCTCTACACAGCTGAGTTTTCTCTGGTTGGTTCCAACTAGAGTAAGGTTGAATGTAGACGTTCTCGGCCAATACTGGGGAAATGAGCGTTGACGGGATCAAAGTGAAATCAGGGTTACATCGATGACTTACGCGTTGATTGAATGGTTTCCGTCGTGGCTACCCATATCTGCAGCGTGGGTTAACTTGCTAGAAGTTGAACACGCCAATGAAAGCGAGGTAGGGGAGGCTTGCTGAGAGGATAAAGTAGAAGGTTGAGCGGAGGATGATAAGTTTAAAAGATTTTGGTGAAGATTGTGAAGATCGATGATAGACCCGGTTGGCTCTTCGAATAATGAATTGGTATGGCTCCCGGCGGATGATAGGGCAGCCGGGCTATGAAGAAAGGAGCCGTTTACAGAAGTTTGATTGGCAGTGAGGAAACCTGTTGGATTGGTATGTAGAGAGGTGGGGATGGATGATCTTGTTAGATGGGATGCTGAAACAACAACTGATGATTGCACGGACAAGATAGAATGGAAGATGATTGGAACAGCTGAGTAGATATTTAAGTCGATAGATAGCCAGCAGCTAAGCTCAGCTGAAGTAAAAAACTCAGTGGGATGAAGTGTTTGGCGTCAGATGACCTCATAGGTACGGAGATCAGATCAAAATCATCCAGTAGAGCAGGTCAGAAAGAGAGCGATGGATAGCCTGATAGATTAGGAGAGAATCAATGGGAACGAGGTCTCGGGACAGGATGGAAAGAAAGGCGAGATGCTGATGTGTGAGACTTAGGTGATATGCCCAATGTCAAGATGGTCAAAAGAATGTTTTTGAGTTAGATAAATAGATATTTAGGAATATGTTTATGTTATGTACGATAAAATAAATAAATCTGATCGAGTTTGACGAGAGGGGGAAATAGGATAATACTGTTAAATGTCAAAAGTTTGGAGGTCGCACGGATAAGTTAGGATGGTAAATTCTGAGCGCCAGAGATCGATTGACTGCAGGTTGATGAGAGAATGGGATGATAGAAAAGTGTGGGAGGAGGAATTGACAAGAACCCAAGAGGTGCATATCAAGAGATAAGATTGAAAGGAGGAAATTCAGGCAGGCCGGGCGAGAGGAGTCGGAGAGAATCTGGAGAGCTTGAAAAAAATAAATTTATTTATTTAAATAAATAAATAAGGATTAAAGATTGTTGGAAGCCAGGAAGAAGAAGAAAATGATTTTGATTGCTCGGCAGTTGGATAAGAGATTGATAAGGTTTGAAGGCTCTTATAGGCTTCTTGGGGACGGAGAGTAGGAGGAGAGGGGGTTGATGAATATCAAGGAGAGAGAAGAGACTGACTGACCATCATCCATACTGCATGTCATGATAGAGGAACGATCTGAGCGATCCGAATACTGTCGATGTTTGACAGCAACATCAGATGATGCCGGCGTGGAGGGATACCAACCGGGTACATGAGTACTAGAAGGGGTAAGAGGTGGATGTTGTTGAGGAGTTGGTTGGGGAGAACTAGAAGAGGTTGATGGAGAAGACTGTTTGACTGTAAGGTTCATGTTTTTTGAGTTTGTTGTTGATGGAAAAAAGTTCTCAGCTAAAAGTTGGTCAACAGTGTTGGTAAGGACTTTCGTCTGGACTCTGAGTTGTAAGATGGCGAATGAGAACGGTGATTTCTCCGTGCCGGTGATCAGGTGGTGGTAAATAAATACATCTTATGTATACACATATCAATTCAAAGCTTAAGAATATAACAAATGTTCACCAACACTCTCAGCTTGTATAATTAGTCACTTAACTTGATCAACATATTTAAATACCAATGCTGAGGTGTAAAGGTTCTTATAACACCAATGCACACTCTTAGTGGAACTTGTGATTGACCTAAGGAAAAATAATATAATCCCTGCAATTCTTAACTAGCTATAAGTATACAAGGTGGGCTACACTATCTTAACAGTTTATAATATGTGATACAAATGGAATAGAATGTACAAGCACAAAGATATCAAGGCAGTAAAGAACTGTGCATACACTATGAACCCTAAGATCTTAAGTAATAATAGTATGGCATCAGAAGATGAAATATAAGGGTTGCACAGGGGACTTAATAGAGGAAAAATTGGAAGCTGTATTACCCTTCAGTGCAAACACTTCAGGAATTCTTCAATCTTACATATTTATGATATGTTCCCTAAAAATTTTAGCAATGGAGTGGTATCAGAGCATGAGATAAAAGGGGTGTGGAGCAGGTGATTAAGAAAGATCTGGCTAAGGAGTAATGTTTTGATTAATTGCCTCAGAAAACTATGTAAAGTTCTTAAAAACTAAAATTGTTTATATATCATGTTCCACTAGTGTATATCCCCCAATTTTGGGGACTTTCTATCATGGATCAACACCAATCTGTAATGCATGTCATGAAACCTAACAGGCCAACATTGACCCATTAGGTTGCATGTATTGATCCAGTACAAATTGTGCATGGTTTATTTGGCTTGCAAATTGCATTCCCTGAGTTATATGTAGATGAAACTATTAGCAATCACATGGATTCTTGGGGTAAGATATAAGAGGTGTGCTGTCAGCCCTAGAGATACTCCAGAGTATCCTAAAGACTGACTTTAATGTAAAAAATAATAAAATATTGTATTAACAATAATATATCCTACAATATTATTAAAGAAATCAACTTTTCATATAAAATTAGGTGGGGTACCTCACTCAAACCACCACCAAATTCCAACTCCTTCTATTACTTTACCATATCTCAGAAGGTACTTAGTAGGAGATGGAATAACCGTAAAAAAATATAGATTATAAATTATTGTAATAAAAGCTGAGAGACAATAAACTTATTTGCATAAATATAATAATAATAAAATTATGCTTATAAGAAAGAAATTACCTAAGTGCGTGGTAATTTCCCAGTATTGTTCTATTAAATGAATTGGCCCATGATGTGATTGGTTATACATACATGTAATGAGGTCACGGGGACATAGAAAATACTGTGCTCAATTCAATACAATTCCCATTACATCGTGGTACATTTGAATTGTAATACATTAGAGCAGAATTTAGAATAACATTCTAGAACCTTCCTCAAGGAATATCTAGAATATAAAAGGAGGCCATTTCTGGCCTAGGATTGGTTCCTCAGCATATTCCCCCAGTACCACTTTAGTAAGTACTCTGAATATTCTCCTCCTACTGTTAGAGTAGTGTATCCCCTTTTTTATCCAACCCAACCTTTATTACTGGAATAGTCTCAAGTTACCTTAGAATTCCCCATCTTTTGGCCTTGATCTGTTCCTTAGAAAGCAGTTGCTGCAAGACTACCACCTCTGACAGTAGCCAATCAAGTTAAGTGCTTGCCAGCTGCTTAATAGCAATTTTTATTGCTATATCTTTCCCAAAAAGACAAAGAATAGCCAAACCTACACGGTTAACTTATGTGTATATGTAAGTGAGTGGACAAGATGAGATGATGGAATGAATGAGAGATATAATTGGGAGAAAAGAAACTGGTATTTATAATAAATGAATGCTGAGCAAATACCCAAGCAGCAGACATTCCGAATGGGAAAGCTCCAAGGTCTTTTCCTTTAAAGAAAGTAATTATACTTTTATTCTTTTTACAGGAATGCTCCAGTCCTCTGGTGCATTACTTCTTTTATTGCTTTGTGATACACCATGCTCAGCGGGTGTGGCAGCAGGCCCATCACTGCTGATGCCATTGCTGCTTGTATTCCCTTCTAAAGGGATTACACCTTCAACACTCACTACACAATCTTTACATGTATCATCTATTTCTAATAACCTACTTCTTAATTAAGATGAAATCCTGTCCCTGCCTTCTCAACTCCAATCTTTTTCTGATGTTTTTACAGTAGCAAGTTTACAAACATTACCCCCTGTGCAGCCCCAATTTGACCTGAAAATTCAAATCAAAGATGGTTTTGTTCCCCCATCTGGAGGCTTGCATAATCTCAGTGAGAGAAAGTGGCAACAACTTTTTGAGTATATTGATGAAAATTTAAGTAAGGGATTCATCAGATTATCTTCTTCTCCAGCTGCAGAACCTATTTTATTTTTCAAAACAGAAGGCAAAGACAAAAGACCATGTGTAGAATATAGAGGGATAAATTAAATCACAGCTTGAGATAGTTACCCCATCCCTGTCTAATCACTCCTTCTCGATAATCTTGCCAGTTGTAAGTACCTTTCAAAAATAAATTCAAAATCAGCTTTCAATCTACTACGAGTCACCCCAGGTCAAGAATATTTAACAGCTTTTAGAACTCTGTGGGGATTGTTTGAATACATGGTAATGCCTTTTGGTGTTGATAAACACATGCCCCTGGCGCATGCCCACACCAGGGGCTATTGGTGTGTTGTGACGCCCCGCCAGCCCATTTTGGCGGGTTTGGCGGGCACACCAATGCCCATTGGCGTGTTTCCAGGCACACCAAGTGCAAATTCCTTGGCGTGCGTGTGAAACACACCTATGGGGATTGGTGTGCTTTAAAAGCACACCAATACACATTGGTGTGCTTTTAAAGCACACCAATCCACATTGGTGTGCTTTAAAAGCACACCAATCCACATTGGTGTGCTTTAAAAGCACACCAATCCACATTGGTGTGCTTTAAAAGCACACCAATCCACATTGGCGTGCTTCTTGGCAGCCCACCCGCACGCCAATGGATATGCGGGTGGGCCCGCACGCCCTGGACTATGGCCTATGGAAGACTTACAGTCTCCCATAGGCCGTAGGCCGGCTATACAACCTCATCGGGGAGGAAATACTCCCCAATGATGAGGTTGTATAGCCTCATGGTCAGGGAGGAAGGCAATGAGGTTATACAACCTCATTTCCGGGAAGCAGTTCCTCCCCGGCAATGAGGTTCATGGCCGGGGAGGAACTCCTTCCTGGCGATGAGGTTGTATAACCTCATTGTTGGGAAGAATCTCCTCCCCAGAAATGAGGTTGTATAACCTCATTGTTGGGCAGGAGTTCCTCCCCGTCCATGAGTTTATACAACCTCATGGCCAGGGAGGAACTCCTACCCAGCAATGAGGTTATACAAACTCATTGTGGGGGAGGAGTTCCTCCCTGGCAATGAGGTTATACAACCTCATCGTGGGGGAGGAGTTCATAAGTTTATCCTTTGTAGTCAATCAAAATATCAAGAACTAAAGAAAGGAAAACTGTTTCATTTTATTTGACTCAAACTTGTTGTTGTGCTGTTTCTCACATCACTCCGACTACTCATCAGATTCTTTTATTCTATACATCTTCATCTCTGTTGGGAATCCTTAACACCCGGCCATTCTTAATTCTTCAGGTCCTTGTCAACAATCCCCTACAAAAATTATAAGCCTGGCTAGCAGGAACTTCTAAGCCTGGCTATCAGGCACTTCTAAGCCTGTGCTTGTGTTCTTGGATCACACAAATCTGAAATATTTTATCTCTGCCACTTTTATTTCACCAAAGCAAGCTTGATGGGCAGGATTCTTGGATTCTTTCAATTTCAAACTCATCCATTTGTCTGGACCATCAAACCCAGCAGATTCTCCCAGTCAACGCCCAGATTATGAGGGAGCTTCAAAAATAAACTCTGCAAATTCCATAGCAAGGAATTTTTTTATTCATTCAATAGAAACCACAACTCATGCACTCCCAGACCATGATATATACTTTCAACCCATTTCAGATACCTTCCCAAACACTGTCCTTCAATCCTATTCCACCCTTTCAGGGGCAGAAAAGGAACTCTATCATTTCAATTCTCAACTTTATTGGTTCCATCACAGAGTCTTCATACCTCTGTCTCTCCAAAATATAGTCATAAGGAATTCCCATGAAGGTCCTTTAGTAGGATATCCAGGGATAGCCAGAACCCTCTCCCTCATATTATGGACTTTTGATTGGCCAACAATTAGGAAGGATGTTATAGCATTTGTATCCTCCTGTGACTCATGCCAGTGAGTTTGTGTTTCCCGGCAAGCCCCAGTCGGCACATTAAAACCTCTACCTATACCCTCTAGACCATAGAGCGTGGTAGGGATGGACTTCATTGTAAAGCTTCCAAAGTCAGGAAACTTTGATTCTATACTTGTGGTCATTGACCATCTCAGAAAAGCCACCTATTTCATACCATTTAGAGAAGCTATGTCATCCAAGGAATTGGCCAAGTTGTTTTGATGTGAAACATTTTGTCTTCGCCAATTACCAGATAAAATAATATCTGACAGAGGAACAACTTTCACTAGCGAGTTCTGGCAATCTTTTCTCACACTCCTCAAGATTGGAGCAGCAACTTCAACCGCTTATCATCCTCAAACCAACGGACAAACCAAACAGATGAATCAGATACTAGAAGATTATCTCTGACACTTTGTTAATTACAATCAGGACAATTGGTCTGAGAAGTTGGATGTAGCAGAATTTGCCATTAAAAATTTACACTCCACCTCTTTGGGAGTATCACCTTTCTTTTTAATTCACAGTTACCACCCCTGTTCTAATTCTTTTACATATCCTTCTAAGAAATCCCAAGTTACTTCTTTAATCCAAGATCTTCAACAGACACAAGAAAGGGCTTTGATTTCGCTACAACATGCCAAAGAAAAGCAAGCTTTGTATTATAATCAATGCCAACAAGACACACTGGTATATTCACCAGGAGATCAAATATTACTATCTTGACATCTTATTCAAACCCAAAGTCCAAATTCAAAGCTTGATTATAAGCATTTGGGACCATTGTCAGTAAAAAGAATGGCTGGAGAACAAGCAGTTGAATTGGACATAGCTTTACATGACCCAAAACTACACCCAGTCTTCAACATTTCTCTTCTTACATAATAGAAAAGCTGCAGGTAAATAACACCTATGGCAGCGTCAAAGCTGTGAGTTATACCAAACAGACTTGTAAGATGATAAGGTGAAAGCACACCTGCAGGTTGTACAAGCAAGGTGAAATGGTATGAATTGAGTAAGTGAATTAGAATGATAGAATGAGATAAATAAATACAATAAGATGAAAACAATGTTGTATTTATAGTATTCTACATTAGGGTTGTCTATGTAGAGACACAAAGAGGTAATCTTGGATTGCATGAGAGGGGAAGGCCATAATGTGGCTGTAAATACATAGTATTTATAGTACACATTATGTAATGAGAAGAGATGAAATGGGAAAAGGAAAGACATGGGAAAGTCTGACGTCTTGTTGAGACCATCCTGTACGTTGTTCATGACGTACAGTGTAGTGAGGAGTAATCTAACTAATATTATGTAGCCAAGCTACAACACCCCCCCACTCAACGAGACCGTGACTTGCCCAAATGACTGGGGTAACTGGCAAGTTTGACTGTTGGATTTGACTGGATGTGATCTGATTGGTAGTTGTTAGATGGTTCTGTAGTCGGTTGTTGACAATGGGTTTCAAGTGCTGGGGTACATTTGTTTGAGCCAAGAGCGAGGCCATTGATGGCAACAATTACCAGGAATGATTGAGTTGCGGATTGTTCTGTTGTTTAATAGGAAATACCAAATAACTAAAAACAACTTTAGATAGAGAAGGGGGATGGTGGGAGCAAGAAGATTTAAGTAGACGTGTCGGACACGGAAGGAGATCGAGTGAGAGATGGATGAAGAGTCAGATCAAGGATTCAGGAAATTCAATAATCATTGCTGTAGTCGTTGAAGTTGCCTCCATCGTTGTAGTCATCATAGTCGACTCCATTGTTGTAGTCATCATAGTCGACTCCATTGTTGTAGTCATCATAGTCACCATCATCATAGTTTTCAACTCCCGGGTCATCATGGACTCCTTCATCATGATAGTGGGCCTCAAGCTCACCAGCGCATTCTGATGTGTGCCCGTCAGAATAGGTGTCATGAAGATTGTTAGATATTTCAGTGTTGTTGTTGCCGTGCTCCTGGGGTCCGCGTTCATCCTGGCCTTGTAAATAGTTTGGGTTGGCGGTGGTTTGTAAAGGTGTTAAGAAGCCGGTTGGTTCATCAATTCCAAGGTCTCACCGCGCGTCCCAATTGCTGTTGGTTTTCAAAACAAGCTGACCTCCCTCGTCCCAGTTTTGCTCACTATCAAAAGGCAGATGTTTCAACTATGTTTGACTGGTGATGTAGCACTCAAAGGAGGGTGATTCTTGATTTTGGTGGTGGGTTGATGAATGTCACAGGGAACTGATGATGGGTGCTTGTTGCCATGCCCCAAAATTCCCCAGTGTTTGACATTCCCAAAGTCATCCACTGCTACAGGTAGATAACCCACAAGCCTCACTACTTCATCTTGATAGCCTCCGGCTTGATAAATGTTGCGTTTGGGATGGAATTGCTTGGTAGATGGTAGCTGGCTGGAAGCTTGTCCTGCACCACCAAGACTAGAACTGTCATGGTGATTGTGAATGGTGTGATTTCTCCATTGGCAAGGTGGTTGACTGACCACACAAATATGGGGATGACTGTGAAGCTGGGACTGCTTGGCCAGGAAGATGTGCATTGGAGGGTGGGTAGCTTCCCGAGCCCTTCCTTGTCCATTTTTTTGTTTCCAAACCTGTGAGTTATGGGTCGGTTGATTCCCGGGTCGTTGCTGGAAATTGACGGAGTTCAAGTAGGCATATGGCCCAGGACTTGAAGGAGGCAGAGTACCCAAAACCTGATTCAAGTCATTGAGAAACAGTTGGATCTTCCTGTATACCCCAGAAGAATGATCCATCACAGAGTAGAGAAAAATGATAATAGAAAGATCCAGTATTTTTTGTCGGGAGGATTAAGGTTCAAGCGAGTAAAGTTTGTTAGGAATAAAAAAGCTAGTCCGGTATTTTTTTTGTTGGTAAAAGAATTTCTTCAGCAGAGCTGGTAACGCAGGCTCATAACCTGTAGAGACACAAAGAGGTAATCTCGGATTGCATGAGAGGGGAAGGCCATAATGTGGCTGTAAATACATAGTATGTATAGTACACATTATGTAATGAGAAGAGATGAAATGGGAAAAGGAAAGACATGGGAAAGTCTGACATCTTGTTGAGACCATCCTGTACATTGTTCATGACGTACAGTGTAGTGAGGAGTAATCTAAATAATATTACATAGCCGAGCTACAACAGTCTACTCGTATCATGTAATTAAACCTAACCATGTCAATTCCTGCGGCGTAGCTCATGAGAGGATGAATTGACTATCCAGGTCTCAATATTACACCCTATGTTAGTCCTACAGCTAACCCACTTTGAGCAGATACTATCACTCAACCTAATAATCATATCTCTCCAATTCAACAAACTGACTGGAATTTTTTTTGACCTTGTTCTTGACCATCAAACACAGAGAAGGGGATCAGAAGAATATCTCATCAGTTGGAAAAATTCCACACCAGCACATAATTGATGGATACACCTGAAGGATGTACCACACTCATTCCATCATTCTCTTGTTCTTTTTCACACAGCTTCAAAAACCAACATCCCATTATGATTAACCAGTAAAAGGTAAGGCATATTTGTAAGGATCCATGTGACACATCTGATTTAGTAATAATTACATAAGGAACTTGGACAGAGAACCAAGGGAAATACTAATGAAGACATCTCTTTCACAGGATGACCTGAAACATTTCTTATTTCCTAGGAAAATAAGCAATTAGGCCTAAAAAAGATAGCTAATCATTGTTCCTATTATTTTCCTGAAATCAATTTTTTTTTTTTTATAAATAATACTACCCATACACACCTATGTTGTTTTTCCTTTCCCCTATTGCAATATTTTTGTTTTCTTATCAATCATTAATAATCCAAATTTGAATAAATCATAAAACCCTTCACAATCATTCTATATATCTTTGGGAGAAATTCACCTTGGTTGTCCGTTAGCTAGTCTGTGTGACATTCAGGAACATCTCTGTTTCTGGCATTTCTGAAGAATAGTACCCTAGTCATTACACCGCTGTGTACATTTAGCATAGCACCCCAATTGAGCTGCTGCGGTGGAGACGCTCTAAATGCTTACATGTAACTCGGCAGGCGGGCTGCCGAGATGTAGCGAGATGAAGCGAGGTGCCGAAAACAACTTCTGAGGCTCTACAGCGCCATTCCACACGCTGTCTTAGTTCGTATGGTATCGACATGGGGTGCTTCGGATACCCTACATAAATAAATAAATGAATGATATCGCTATTCACCTGTACAATTGCTTTGCGTACATAAGTACTTACATAAATTGGCATTTTGCTCTCCATCCGGTTTAACTCTGACTGAATTATGACTACACCCTGGTAAACAAGTGTGCCGAAGTCAAACTTGGGCTGTGATGTTCTCCATCCAAGCGGACTTGAATATGTAGGCTCGGTGTGCGGCAATAGCTGCAGCCCGGCGCGGAGTGAGAATCACCCTTCTTCGCCTTGAATTTCTTCACGTCCAAAATCCATTCTACAGATAAACCATGGCTTGCAAAGACTCTCCTGCTTCTATCTGCAGTCCTTTGTCCGACTGTGCGATCGAAGAAGCAAGTGCCAGGGACAGTATCAGCAATCACGATGGGTTCCTCAGTGGCAATGCACCTAATACTGGACAACCCTCGACTGAAATGACCTTGGATCGATATCTGGAAACGCCTACATTAGTCATACCCGACCGCGTATTTCGCTGCCATTTTTTTGCTTCCGAACTGTTGACTGAGCGGCAAGATTATATCAGGGCTGTTGCTTTAAGTACCCTATGGACGGCGCTAGTCATAATCGGCGTACTAAGCATATACTGGGGTACCTTATGGAAGCTGGATGAGCATGCTTACAGGCTGCAAGGAGTAGTGTTGGACTTCGACCACGGTGATATTGGACAGGCTGTTATCCATGCTTCACAAGAGCGGACGGGCTCGCCTCGACAAATTACCTGGACAGTTGAAAACCCTTCGGCCTTCCAAGATGCTTCAAGTGTGGCCCAGTTGCTCTTGGATGAGCGGTATTGGGTTGCAATCGTTGGTAAGTCCACCAGCTCATGGTTGCCCTCTCTATTGCACATTTCTCGACCGTGATATCCTTCTGAAAGTGCTACTGGTTTTGGCCCCAGTCCAACCTGGCTCTACGAATAAATTGAGGAAAGCAGTCTCTTCAGCAGACGCAACTTATAACGGCACATCTGCCGTAACTGTGTTCATTTCGCAAGCTCGCCAAGAACAGGCATACTCTCATTTCATTTCACCGCAAGTAAATGAGTTTGGTCCCGTCTCTTGCTTCTTATGTCTATCTTACCCATGCCAATCATCCAACGCTTATGATTCATTTTGCTTGGCATTTCCAGTTCAGAGACGTTTTACAAGCAGCTCAACTTTCATTTAGAAATCAGAATACGCAATCACTTTCTCAGTTTTCAAACTTCAATCTGACCAATCTGATCCAAAAAGCACCTCAGACCATACTCAATCCACTTGATTTCCAAGTGGTCGACTTGAGACCCTTTGATGTGCCAGTGTATGTTACCTGTGCCCAGTTTTTTTCTTTTTCAATGAGGGCCAGGAAAACTCACTCAACAACTGCAAAATTATCACTCTACAGCAGCACTGCCTTGACTGCAATAGGTTTAATTTATGTGGCATTTGCAGCTTTGGTCTCATGTGTCAGTTGCACCCCGTATTTTGAGGATAGGGAATATTGCATCACCTAAATATCATGATCATGATTCAATTTTGCGTTGTGCGGTTCGCAATAACAGACTCACAGTCTTCAGGCGCGGACTCGACTTGGCTTTAATGACAAGCTGACATTGAAATCCCTGCTTAAACTAAGGATATGCTCACCGTTAATTTGTTACTTTTGGCTGTCTGTAAGTGAATACATGGCTCACACATGCTAAACGTCTACCCCCACCTCCAGCCCAGCCATGAGGCGAATCAGCCAACTAGGAAGAGAAACGCTAATGTTGTACCCCAATCTTCCGACAGTTTGCCTATGCTCTCTTGAGTGTATTCTTTCACGTCCCATTCGGCCGATTTCGTGGTCCGGGCGGCTTCCCGCTCTGTTGGCTTATGTTCTTCCTGGGAATGGGCGCCCTGTGAGTTTGTCTTCTACTATGCTTGGGCAGTACATTATCTTTCTGAGGGTTTATAACGGTATAGATGTGCTAACCAACCTTCTTCGTCATGATTACGTTCATAATTCCCTTCTTCGCCAGGGGACTCACGATAGAGGTAGTAACGATTGTCCTTACTCCTCAATACGTATCTTTTTTCATGATCTTCTGGATGTGAGCATCAACGTGATTTTAACCTGTTGATTGAACTTGGCATCCTAATTGAAGAATCATGTCGATTTACATCTCTCTAGAGTATGGAACATTTCAGTTTGCTATCTTCCCATCGACGTCTTACCAAGAATCTATGCATATGCCCACATCGTTAGTATTTTAACCTACTTATTCAAAATAAAAATAGTTAAAAGCTATTTAATGATGTTTCTAGTGAAACAAAAAACTGAGCAAACTCCACACTTCATACAGGCACCCTTCTATAATATAAGTCGAGCGGCAAGACATATCATTCTCGGCGGCAAGAACGAACGTGAGCTTTGTTTGGCCGTGATTTTTTCAAGCGCTACAAAGTACACTGATGGTTTGATCACGAAAAATCCTACTTTGTTTAAATGATCACCCCAAGAAAGTTCTGGTTAATTTTGCGATTCTACTAGCTTGGACCCTGATTTCAATCACCAACATCATTCTCTGTGAACTTTGGAAAAGAAAGAAGCTGCCCTCCTTTCGAAAACGAAAAATCCCTTACCATGAATAAAAATTATGACAGCTTCGTAAAATCACGGTCTCGCGTCGCTGGTCATGATTATGGCCTCCACCATCACCATCAAACCGATCGCATCAACTGCATCCCCAGTCCATCTTTTGTCGATCGGGTATCATTTTCACCCCACTCTCATCCCGCCGTGATCTTGTTTTCTTGCCATGAATTCAAAGATCCCTACGAAACACCTTCGCATGTTGTTACTTCTAAAAATTCGTAATCGCTTCTTGTACCACCCATGTTTCTGTCCTCCTAAGAACTGTATGTCACTAGCACTCCCCTACTACATTACTGTATGTCACGAGCACTCCCCTCCTAGATTTCTTGGTTATGTCTGTGATTTCGCATTTTTTCTTAAGATCCCACTCTGCAGGGTTGTTGATATTGATTCCCGCCTTGGCTTAAAATCATGACGTTGCGTCATAGGTCAATATCCGTAAGATTTTGTGTTGCCAATCACATCGATTTGAACTGTCTACCACGCATGTAGACTCGTCACCCAATGCTGAGGACAAGATATATTCTTCTCTCTCCTCATCAACATTACTAGAACCTGCTAAGAGATTTTTTTTGATCACATCTAGCACAGCTGTTGCTACATTTATTTGCTCGTTTCTACCTGGTCGGATAAACGGCCAGCCTTTTCTTCATTGGTGGGTACTTTTTTCTCGACTCTCTGGGCACCTATTGAAGCAACGCGCCATACAGCCACACTCCTAAAAAGACAATTGATTGCGCGCGTTGAAAGCCTAACTTAACGCGTCATCACTACACTCCTTTACAAAGGGGTAACTTTCAATGCACGAACTAGCCCACATGGCACAATCTTAAGGAAACAACAGATTGTTGTGAGAAGGCAGGACGGACGAGTCTTACAATAAGACAATTGTTAAGATTGTGTAGCCCGTATGTGCTACTTGTAAACTTATAGCTATTTATGCATCTAACAAGTGGACCAGTTGTACTCCCTTACCGGCTTCTCAATCTGAGATCTTTATACACTGAAATCATACTTTATATTCACTGTCGAGCCCCTGCGTGTTTCCTGGTAGATCCCTGAGTTTCAGTCATCCCTGGTTCCCCTCAACAAAGAGGAGGGGAGAACACCTTAAGGAGACAACAGCTTGTTGTGAGAACGCAAGATGGACAAGTCTTAGAATAAGACAAGGAAGCGAGCACACCTGAGAGAAGAAATGAATTAAGAGTGAGTGAGATGAAACTGATAGTGAAATACCGAACAAGCTTTACCAGTCTGAAAAATAAAAGTAATCCCTGAGAATAGATACAAGTTATATCACATAGGCAATGAGATTCCATCATTGTTAGTTTTCCAAAACATCTATCACTGACCAAGGTAGATCCTGTCTGTTTTCCTGGTACATCTTTTACTGGATCACTGATAAAATTTTGATACTCACATGAATGACTACTTCTGGTGAGCAAAAAAAAAAAATTACATGGAATTTCAGGGAGAGGATTTAAGTTTCTCGGATCACACAAGTCTTGGGGGCTTTTGAGACCAATTTTGTAAGGACTGGTGATTATATTTCGCAGGGAATGAACAAACCAATATGTAGTTACAACCTGATGAGATGGGGATTGATTACATCAGGAGAAAAAATGCTTGTAATTAATGATGTGAGGTAATGACATGAAAATGGGATAGAGATGGGCAGGCTGAGTGGAAATTTACAGGGAAAGTGTTGAATATTCTTGACTTTTGGCAGGGGTTCACTGCGGCACAGCACCGCCTCCTCCTCCCACATGTTCATGCAGAAGTTCCTCGGGTTCAATGTGCACACATACACCCATCAACACATTCAGCAAATACTGACCACAGCCAAATACCAAGCACAATGGGAAAACGAGAGAAAAAGACCGGCAAAGGGCGGCTGGACAAGTACTACCGACTTGCAAAGGAACAAGGCTACCGAGCTCGGTCGGCGTTCAAGTTAATTCAACTCAACAAACGTTATCAGTTCTTGGAATCCGCCAGATGTTGCATCGATTTGTGTGCGGCCCCTGGTGGTTGGCTCCAAGTAGCTGCAAAATGGATGCCTGCCAACAGTAGGTCGATCGGCCGTTAAATATCTTGCGGTACATGATTACTCGACTGAAAACTTTCCTGTTTTTGATTTTGCTGTGGAATCCTAGGTTTGATCCTCGGGGTCGATCTGGTACCTATCAAGCCTATTCCGAAAGTCGTGACAGCCACTGAGGATATTCGCACTCAAAGTTGTCGGATGTGGCTCCGTAGTGAATTAAAGGATTGGAAAGCTGATGTGTATGAACAACTCTCTGATCGTCATCAAAGATAGCTGCGGAATAATCAATCAGCCTGACCTTCCATCCCTGATTCTAATTTAGTGTTCTTCACGATGGAGCTCCCAATGTCGGGACGGCCTGGATTCAGGACGCCTTCAGCCAGTCGGAACTAGTACTACACTCGTTGAAGTTGGCGACGGAAATGTTGGTGCAGAATGGAACGTTTGTAACCAAAGTGTTCCGGTCGAAAGATTATAATTCATTGTTGTATATCTTCAATCAACTATTCAAGAAAGTCGAAGCTACTAAACCACCTTCCTCTCGAAACGTTTCTGCCGAAATCTTTGTTGTCTGCCAAGGTTACTTGGCCCCCAAGAAAATCGACCCTCGGCTTCTAGATCCTGCCCATGTTTTTAAAGATGTCGAATTGACCAAAAAACTTACTGATGATCAAGCTGAAGCAAGTAGCAGTAAACTCACTCCAAATGCCCAGAACGTCTTCAAGCCCGAAAAGAAACGTCGAACGAGAGAAGGATATGATGAAGGAGACTATACGTTACACAAATCTTGGTCGGCCTCTGCTTTGATCAATACAAAAGATCCAGTCAGCATCCTGGGTGTCGCCAATTGCATTCAGTTTAACGATTCTCAACAAGACAAGGAAATATACAAACTAAAGGCAACAACTGCTGAAATCAAGACCACTTTGACCGATTTGAAAGTATTAGGCAAGGGTGATTTCAAGAAAATTCTCAAATGGCGCACCGCCGTTCGAGAATTATTAGGAATCGATAGCAAGCCAGTCAATCAGACACCATCCGAGGCTCCCGTGGAGGTCGGACTGATAGACGAAGAACAAATAATGAAGGAAGAGGTACATCTTGACTCTCTTTACTATCCCGAAATAGCCCCTGAAATGGACCATTTCGTTTAATTTTCTTGCCTGTTTCTGCCATCTCCCCTTCAGCTTGCACGCATCCGAACCGAGAAAGCTTTGGAAAACAAGCGCGAACGACGAAGACTCAACGAAAAAAGAACCCGTGATGTACAGCGCATGCAGCTTCAAATGACCACGCCCATGGATATCGGAATAGAAAACGCGGACGGTGAAGTTTTCGGCCTTCAAAACATGGACTCTCACGATTTAAGCTCCGATGATGAAATGAAATATGCTGATGGAGCAGATGATTCAGAGTCACCGATGGACACTGACCCGGAGGAGGATGAAGATGAAGAAGGTATTTCTGAGGATGAAGCAAAGCTTCGAACTCTCGAAGAAGGCCTGGACCTTGCATACGACGAATATCAAGAAAATCAATTGCGAAAAGACGCCAAACGGAAAGCACGGGAGGAAGCACGAAGGACGAGACACAACGAGGACCAAGAGTCTGAATGGACCGGTTGCAATGGCCAAGATGATGCTGCTGACGAAGAGAACGATGAAATCGGAAGCGGTGATGATATCGAAGTCGTTCGGCAGAAAAGAGCCAAATTTCAGAAATTTGACGAGAACGATGATGATAGTGATAGCGATGGCGAGGATGTCACGCTTCAAGCTGCTCGAATTGTTGCCTCTAGGAAAGCCCAAGGACCTTCATATAAACAGTTACCTTCGAAGAAGCCCAAACTACTGGTGGATTTTGAAGAAGAAAACGACAGAACCGCCGAAGCCCAAGCATCTGCCGCAGATTTGTGGTTTGATCAGCCAGTATTCAAGGCCCTTGGAGGCGTCGATGCTTTAATTCCAGACGATTCTGGTGACTCGGATAACGGACAAGATGAATCACATGCCACTAATGAAAGTATCTACTTCGACGACGACGAGGATAAAAAATACTTGGCCGCACCGGAAAGCGAAGAAAGCGACAGTGAAATGGAGACAGCTGAGCCCTCGTCGACCGGTGGAGTTTGGGACGACGAACTACCGGATCCCGATGAAAAGAACGCCGAGATTATTCGAGGTATGTATCCCTTCTGCAAGTTGTATGTTATTTTATTTTTCCATGTGAATTTGACGGTAGCATTTCCTCATTTTTCAGAAAAAGGGCTGCTCACTCCGCAGGCCATCCAGCTAGCGCTTGACTTGGTCAACCGTAAAAAAACGAAAGATCAGCTGGTTGACTCTGGTTTCAAACGAGATGCGTTTTTTGATGATAAAAACGAACTGCCTACATGGTTTTTGGATGATGAAATGAGACACTTTAGAGAACACGTACCGGTAACCAAAGAAGCAGTCAAGATTTTGAGGGATAAAATGAGAGCACTCAATGCCAGGCCCATAAAGAAGATAGCGGAAGCAAAGGGGCGTAAGAAATTACGAACTCTACGGCGGATTGAAAAGGCTCAGAGTAAGGCTAATACGGTCAACGAAACTAGCGACCTAACGGAGAAAGAAAAGTCGCTTGAAATCGAAAAACTTATGAGTCGAATGCATAAAACCCCCAAAACCAAGAGTGACATCAAAATTGTAGTCGCCAAAGGTGCAAATCGAGGTCAAAAAGGAAGACCTAGAGGTGTCAAAGGGCGATATAAGGTCCGCCTACTTTTTCACCCCATATCACTTGAACCAGACACCCCGCAGCTTGTGTCCCTATCTACCGAGGTTTGTTCAACTTACCTGATGTTCTTGTTTACTTAGATGGTCGACGCTAGAGGAAGGAAAGAATTGAGAGCACAGAAGAGGCAAGAACGGGCTTCTTCCAAGAGAAAACGAAAGTGACCATAGGGACGGCCCTAATTTTTTTCATCCAGAGGATTGCAAGCAATTTCCATCAAAAAAATCCCTCCAGCGTTTATTCTACTCCGAGTTTATAGATCGGAGTAATCTTCCTCAACAACAATTGTTGCACTGCCCCGGTTAAAATGACTTTTTAGCTGCCATAGGTCTTGTTGCTCAAATTTACCCATTTTTTTTCCCAGCACCTGCTGAAAAAGAAAACCATGAATACAAAGTTATAGACTTTGCTTTCACTCCAAAAAAAAATTGATACTCTTAATAACAAGCACTTCCATGCATCATTGCTAGAAACGCTTTGCAGGTTTGATGCGAGTACGGCACTGGCCTGGGTCAAGTTGAATCAAATGTAAGATATCTTTCATGTAAGGCAAAATGGGCAAAATACAGTGTCTCTGAGTGTAATATTTAAACAAGCGAACTGTGCATATGCGAGCGGAATCGAATATGAACAGCCTTCAGCTTGCTTGGCCACAATCCTACCGAGATCCCAGCGGATGGTGATTTCGAGGCAAGAATCGATCACTAATTCTCTTGGAGTCATGATATTCCTCGTGACCTTACAGTCTAGCTCTGCTTGCTATAAGTAGTGAATTCGAGTGAGTGGCCAAAGTAACTCATGAGAAATGTTCCGAACCGTCTGGAGTGTTCTTGATGGTCAGTGAATCAGTGACAAGTTTTGTACGAAGATGTGTAGGTGGCAAGATGCTCTATGGAAGCCTTTTGGGATCAAAAGAGTTTTGAATGACTCACATGGTTAGAAGAAATAGAAAACCTATTTAGCCTGACATGAAAGTCATGGCTATGATGCAGCCGCCACTCATGGTATGCCTGTTATGGTCGTGTCCTAAGACGTACTGAGGCCCAGAAGGGTATGTTTGGCGGGTTATAGTGCAACCACCAGCCATAGGGTGTGTTCCGCGGGTAATAATGCACCCACCAGCCATATGGTGTATTTGGCGGGCAAGATGAAGAGCTATGGCGGGATTCTGGTTTTGTAACATGGCGAGAGTAAGAGAAAGGTGGTGGGGTGAAATCTGTCCTTATTGAAGCAGTAGGATCCGGGAAGTAGGTGTGACTGAAAATCGAAATATTTCTATGTGGATGGTGGTTTGGTGCGTTCCAAAGGGTACGCCGGGCGCTTCTGATTATAACCGACTGGTGGTTACTAGCTTGAGGCTGCATTGGTGATGCGATTTGATTCACAAAACATTGGCTTGACTAGGAGGCTTGCTTTTAAAAAATAGTATGTCTTGGTGCGACTTTGCCTTTTGGCTACCATCCAAACCTTGGTGGTAGGTGCCTTCCTGATTGTTCTCTGATGACAAAACACATGGGGGCATTCTCCAACTTCCTTGGTATAGCCAAATCCGGTTGGCTGTGGAAAGTGATTGCGATAGCCAAATCCGACTACAAGCCCTGCCACAACATCACAAAGACATTTTCCGGGTAATGTTAGCACACTTTGCGGACAAACAAACATATGAAATGTGTAGTTTAGGTCAAGCCCAGTCGGCTCAGATGAGGGTGGAATAATGTTGCAGGTTGATGGTCGATAAGCGGCTAGAAACGGCTTGAGATTTTAAGTTGGGCAAGTCTCAGAAATGGGATGTGCGCGGATTTCTACTCTTGCTAGATGCGAATGCTAGATAGGACAAGCTCTTCTAGCCTAACCCTAGCCCATCACCAGACCCCTTGTCTATTTGGTGAACATGGGCGGGCAAAAGTTCCGCTTGGCGGGGTCAACCTCTCAAATGGGCAAAGTCGCCTTCTCGCCCTGTACGAGGACAGTCAGACAAGTTATACGAGTGGATTGAAGAGATCTACCGAGGTGCTGATGTTGAAGTCCCAACCAGCCTTTAACATGCTACCTGTGGCCTTCTCCAATGCAGCAATGGAGCTGTAAAGAGAAATGCGAACCTTCAACCAAAAAGAAAAAACAATCTAGTGATAGGATATGATATACATCATCATCAAACAACTTACATTTCTTTGGGTTGAACTCGGCTTCGGGGACTGGCCAAGACAGCCTTACAATCACCGGTAGATGCGGAGGAGACACCTTTTTCAGACAGAAGCACGAGACATAATGTGAATCAGCATGCGATTGGACTGTAATGCCAAACGGGAAGCATACCTGAGGCACTCCGGGGTTGAGAAAGTATGAAAGTCGCCGTTGTTGCTCTTGCAAGCAACTTTTTCGTGGTGTCTCTGCGAGAAAGTCGAGCGAGATGGCCGGTCGAGTGATGCTAGTCTTAGTGTCAGTGGCCTTGACGAAGAGGTAATTGTTGACTACTGCACTCCTGCCCCAAAAAGACTGTAGACAGTACGGCTTGAGCCATCCTGCTATTGGAAAACCCATACTGGCTGCTGGGCATACCAACCCCGTATTTTGAGTCCACTCCATTTTCTTTGCCACCAAAGACATCCTCGGTAAGAGAGACAGCGACAAAGGCCAAAAGAAGGCTGATCAAATACCTCAGGCAAACCATATTGGAATGTCTGAGGTGGGATTTAGTGATTAGGAGTAGTGATTGAATTGCAGTGGGAGACTTCTACCTGGATAGCAGGGCAAATTTATATTCCCCAAGTGTACTGTCATTTTGCGGATGCAGCCTTAGAAGAATAGTATATAAACCCGCTGGGTCTTTACAAAATCACCCATCGGTGAGCCTTAGATGTTGAAGGCTCACCAATGGGTGATTTTGTAAACTCGTTCTCTGATTAATCCTTGGCTCGCAACTCCATGTGTGAGTTTTTGGTTATTACCTATCGCTACTTCAACATCAACAAAGAGGTGTAATACGTGTATCGATGTATATGAATAAATATGGATGGATGTGAGTGTAAAGAATGAAAGTCAATGAGGCTATGTGTACACACCTTCATGTGTATATAGTAATAATAAGAATCATAAACACTTCAAGACAAGAAAAGCCTCAGGTCGATGATCGATCGAAGCACACATGAATAGGAAGAATCGAGCAAAGAAACGAAATAGGAACATAAGGAAACATCGAACAGAGAGAAAATATCAAGCTAAGAACAACTAAAACCGAAAACAAACCAACAGCAAAACACCGACTCATGTATAATAAGAGATTTAAGTTGGGAAATATGTATCAAACGACGATTTTACGAATGCAGCCCCTAGAAGAACAGCACAGAGACATGGAAACCAAATAGAAAAAAAGCGATGTGATAACCAGGGTGAGCGGAAATCGCACCTTGGTTGCTATTTCTTGTATTTTTCTTGTATAAATTTTATTTGAGACAAACTGGAAGAAGCTTTGATGGATTAAATAGGTTATAGTTGGTGTAGAGAAGGGATGAACAGAGGAAAGTCATACGACGTTAGTGACTTCAGAGCAGTCCGACTGGTTATCATCGTCGCCATCGTCGGCGGGAGGAATGGCGTTCTCCTTTGGGGCCCCAAGCTGGCTAGGCGAGGGGTAGTAAGAATACGTAGGTGCCAGTCGGGCCATGGAGCGGGCGATGATAGTTTGGCGGTGGGCCTCGTTAATGTGGATGATGAGGGAATGGATGAGGCTGAGTTGTTTGCCGGTCTGGTCAAGCTTATCCTTGTCGTTGCCCGAGAGGCTATGAGCAAGGCCCTGGGTAGACGATCCAGCCAAGGAGGGCGTTGAGCGGCACATCGAAGCGGGCGAGAGTCGGAATCGTTTGTGGTGCGGCAGACTCTTGCTGGCTGCATCACCTTCCTCCGAGTCAGAGCCTCCTTCCTCTCGAGCCGTGCCAGCACCCTCCTCAATCTCGTTCACCCATTCCTCCGGCGCCGACGGCGATGAGACCGACCTCAGTGAAGCCACACTCGCTCTGCGAGAAGCAAGGTTCATACCACGTACGCTGGGCACTAGTGAGTCAGCTGTCTCCATTTTGTCACCCGGAGTCTTCTCCTCCCCGGACCGACTGAAACTCGCCGTCAGATTCATCAAGGAGGGATAAATCGATTTTGGTCCGCCGGTCGCGCTGCGTCCAGCCTGCCCGAAGCTCCCAAACTGAGCTGGCGAGCCTGGCGGTGAGACCGCACTGACCGGCGACGAACCTCGGTCGGAATTGCCAAACAATGTCCGGAGTGGTGGTAAGGTCGTTCCAGATAACGGCTTCGATTGACTGGCGCCCATCGGGGCCAGCTCGAGACTCTTGTCGAGACTTAGACGGCTAGAGCTTGAATCTACACCGTCGCTTGGCAACTCGGTCTGGTCTACCATTTTCGAGCTCGGAGACTGGAGCATAGGCTCTAAGGCCGGCGTACGAGTAGTAATTGGCATGGCCCGTTGCAAGGGATTGACTTTGTGAAGACCCATCAGTGCGGAGTAATGCGCGGCGGTTGAAAGCTCGGGTGGCGCGAGCGGTTTGGAAACTCGCATTTGGCAGTCAGTCGGCGGTCGTTGGAGGTTTGGATAGCCGGAATAGAAGGTCGGTAAGGTTGGGTAATTGGATGAAGAAGTAGCCGGAGGCATAGATCCGTAGGAGGGATTTAAGGGGAGGCGTGCAGTGTGAAACTGGGGAGCCTGATCCACCTCAGTATTCGGGAGCTGATTGAGAGGAGCGCTGGAAAGGGAAGACATCGAAGGTTTCTTCAATACTGGCTGCTCGGTCGGCAAGGAGGTGTTGAATGATAGAATATCTGGCCATGATGGCCCGAACATAGCGGCCGTCGACGACTCGATCTCACTCCCAATGTGGGCCAGCAAGTCAGTCAACTTGTCCGTCTCAGCTTTATCTGCAAGCCAATCAAAGTCGGACGGCGGACTCAGAGAAGAGCTAGGGTCGGACAAGTGAGGATGAGGCGACGAGACTGGTGAGGATGCATCAGAAGAGCTGTGTGAATCCAAGGAGGGAAGGTTGAGATTGACGTCTGGACATAAGAACTTGGCCAATCGAGCAACGGCTACAAAAAAGGCCGCCATGGATCAGACGTGGGACGCTATACAGGGGTGTGGATCAGTCGACTCACTCTCGTCTGAATCCTCCTCAAATTTACTCCGCTTGCATCTCGAAATCAAGTCATAGACAGCCTCATCATAATCACGCTTGTGGCCTCCAACAACGGGAGGAGACTGGGCGCTGAATGAGTTACGAGGGGCGTAGAAGCTTTGAAATAGTTCGTCACTGGGTTGGGGTTGAGTGGTATCAGAAGGTTGACCTGCGGATGAAATTGGGTTATGTTGAGGCGCACTAAAGCTAGATCGAGCGTAGCTAGGATAAGCGTGAGTCTGGGCTGATTCACGAGAATCTTGGGGGAAGTTGGTCGAGAGGCCTTGATCAGGTATGCAATCGTTAATCGAGCCCATCGAAGCACCAGAGATATTGTTATGGGGGCGAACCAACATCTGCAGGGATGGGTAGCTCAAATCGACCCCAGTCGAGGCGAACTGTCGGGTGGAATCAGTACTAGAAACGGATACAAGTTGGTTGTTTGTCAAAGACATAGGGGTCGTGGTAGCTGAGGGCATGGCCGTGGGGTATGTGACTGGGTTAGGAAACACGGGCCCGGCGACACATGGAACACCACTCAGGAGGTTTTGAGAGCTAGGGGTTGAGCTAGCCAGTACGGACTGGTAAGCTTGTTCGGCAGCCGCCTGTGCGAGGCCATGGATGGCGGCAGATTCGTTCATATCTTGTTGTTGCTGAACCAAATGACGGACTGAAGGCCAAGAATATTGATTGGGACGTTGGGGATTGTTCAATCCAAACGGGCTAGTTGATGCGGAGATGTTGTTATGGGACTGTTGAGCTTGAGCATGCTGAGGAAGTGGGGCATAGTGGCGATTCATGTAGTTGACTGGACAGAAAACAGGGGCTTTGGCTGCTTTAGAATGCTTGTGGTGAATCTGATGTTCCTCTGTGTGGATCTTTTCATGCTTCTTGAGATCTTGAGGTCTCTTGAAAGCCTTGCCGCAAACCTGTTTATAAACAAGAAGGTGATCTTGAGTACAGGGATTTGAATCGAATTAGATTAGAAACAAGAGAGTTACATCACAATTATGAGGTTTTAATGGTGTGTGAACTGATTCGAGAGGCAAAAGCAGATGTCAGTATAACTGGTTATCCGACTTGGGCGGTGGATTAGATTCTTACCACGCAAATGGCTGGTGATATGATCTCGCTTGACGCAAACTGTTTCGCAATTCTAAATAATGATGGCAAAGGATTAATCTTATGACAAACATCATAGAGCAAATTAAGCAATATACCTTCCAATGACAGCGGAGGGTGAGATTTCCAGTTGATTTACGACCGATGTGACGATCGCAAAGATGGCGATAGAGGGCCTAATAAGGAAAGCGGGAGAGAGAGAAGGATGAGGTTAGGGCTTTTGTTTTGATCTAGACAAGAAGGAGAATCATGGATTGACCTCAGGATCCGGAAACAATTCCGAGCAGGGCGGCTCCTGCCATTCGCACTGTAATATTTCAGATGTAGCCGAGCCGTTGTTGAGGGGGGCGATCGGGACGAAGTTGGCCATGGATCGAAGGCGGAAAGGTGAGCTCAGAGGTTTCGGTTGTGGGGAGGATGGCGAATGATTGGGAGATGGTGAGGGGGTGAAGATCTGTATTTTCGGGTGGACGATAGAATGGACGGAGAGGATGTCAGCAAACAGCCGAGCGAAAAGTGTGGATACGTGTTTATGTACATATGCGACCGGACAACCGTCACAGATTATTATTACTTGTTTTCTAATTCAAAGATGTTCCCTCGTCTGGTTTGAGGCTTCGAGTGAGTAAGCGTAATGGCCCTGGATGGTAAGCATGTGACACAATGGAACAATTCAATCGAATCAAAAGGATGGGAAAGTATGTTAGCCTGGGTATTGGGTGGTGGTGGGTGGTCAACAAGAACGAGTGGCGCAGGTTTGAATAAGAAGTGTAAGCTTACGTCTCTGTGTACCAGAAATAGAGGTTTATAAGATCCAGCTGGGCTTGGAAGGTCCAAGGGGTGGCAATGTTCTGGTTCTGTTGGATGCTGGATCGGATATGTCAACACTTTAGCAGTCTTGGTTGGTGATGGGAGAGCTGTTAGGTTATTTATAAGCAAATGTTTAAAAAAAATTCTCCTTTTTTTTTTTTTTTCTTGAATTTTATTTATTTATTTAAATTTAGTTTAAGTTCTGGATTATCTGATATGTAATTTATTTAATATTTTATAAGGTAGTTAGGGTAAAAGTGGTTTTAGTGCTTGGTTGGTGAATAATCAGGGAGAAAGTGAAGAGATAAACCTGTAAGTATTTACAGATAACAACCAGAGTTGTCTTGGCAGGGCTTGGCAAAAACTCAAGAGAGTAGGAGAACTCTTGGCATTTCTCCTCTTAACTGATCCGATGCACACATACATAAATGCATACACATACACTTTACATAATCAAGTGTATAAGATAATGAAGGTATATGCACGAAACACACCAAATATGTTGTACATACAGTACATGCATAAGGGTCTGAGCCAACCCGAGAGGGGTCTGTGGTTTTAAATCGAAGGCCATAAAAACTTCAAAGAGCATTACAGCTTATTTAAATCTTCAATCTCTAGAAAATCTAAACAACTCATCCTATCAAGCCTTAGGACAACCAACAAGAATATTACCCATCCACTCCTATTGGCACTTAATAACTCAATAATGTGTATAACAAAGCAAGCTTGAGAGTGGCAGTGCAACATAGCTCATAACATCCATCCATCTAACAACATACAGGCAGGTATATCCTCGACCCAGCCTGTGTGAAATATTAGAAAATGAGTTTCTTCTTGGCTCAAACTCCCATCCTTAACTCCTCGACTACACCAGCTATCTATTAGTTTTTCCACCAGTCATAATTTCCAATAAATGAGAAATGAAAGTAAACAAAAATATGTATGATGTCCATTTGATAGTCAAAAATGGTAAAAATTACCACATGGTATACAAAACTGTAATATATATATATACTGAAATGACAAAAAAGACAGTTTGGAGGGATCTCAACTATTAAACATCCTAGTTATGGATTGAGGAATACAAAGTACCCTGTAAGAAAGCTGATGTGATTCTGACCAGACCCAGATTTCTCATTGTATAGAAACCTGAAGGGTTAGTTCTAATAATCTTCAGAGAATTTGGCACAACCTGTTATATTTGCTTTCCAAGGACCTCTTTGAGGAAACAGGTATGATAATTACGAGCTAGCCACAGCTTAATAATTATTCCTAGTGGCAGTGAGCAGGTATGTATCAACCAGTTTCCCAAGGAGATTATTGAATTTAGATATTTCCTTGGTAAGAATATGTACAATTCATCCACTGAAAATGAGTCCTTGCAAAGTGAGTTATAATACAGAGGTTGTTCATTCTAATATATGGTCAGCTCATTTTGGTTATGTAACTGAATAGGTTTTAGATATTCTAAATAAAACTTACAAGCTGCTTGATTTATGTTCTCAATGAGAATATCCAAAAAATAGTTCTCAAAGAGACTGGAATTTTCCTCTGAAATTGAGATTCAGTTATTCTTGATTTCTATAATAGAAATTTGTATCTGAAATTGAACTACAAATTTTTCAAAAGATGAACTCAATTAATCTTATACTCATTTTTTCTTCTCTCCCTATTACAGATTCATTACTCTGAAAGATTGTCCCCTTATGATAGATCCCCTTACCCAGAAAAAAGGGGCTCAAGATCCTCCTTACCTGGGCTAATAAAATTTAAAGCTTCCTCAGTAATACCTTATTAGATAGAATCCTACTCATACCCTTAATATTATCAAATTATTGAGTAGCTCTAAATCATTGAAAAGCTTAAATCATCCCTTCCAGAAAAAAATTAAAATCACAATTACTCTAAAAAATGTCAAACATTTTGGATTTTTTATGAGGAAAAAAATGTATACTGGCTCCTGTCCCTATCCACACCACCTGGGCTCTGGTCCTGTCTGATTAACAGAACAATTTGACTACTAATTTTGAACGCACTATAACATGGTTAATTTTAAATTTGAATTGTGCATGAGCATGCTGAAAGTTGATCTTATGAAGAAAATCAAACAGTTAAATGATCTGAAAATACCAAAGTAATATGAGAAACCTCTAGTGGCTAGTTATGTTTACAGCTTGGAAAGAGGACTGAAAAAAAATATGAACAGCTATAAATAAATAATCACATCCCAAACCTGAATTGGGAAAATGGACAATGCTTGTTAGTTATATGGCGGTATCAACCTTGGGTGACAAAGGGCACAAGTTGAGTGAAAATAAAGTTGAAATGGATTTTCAACATAAGTTCAGCATTGTGTATTTTCTTCAATCTCAACAAGATATTAAATCTTAAATAAGGAAAATGAAAATGAAAATGAAACATAATGTTAACCCAGGAAAAAAATAAATGAGAGCCAAACCAATTCTGTAATAAGGCTATCTTATAAATCTACTGGCCAAATTGACTACCACACAAAGGGGAAGGATTCAAGTGCGTCCAAAGCTCCTGTTATTTGGGTTCAAACCAGTCCAAAAATTAAGTGCACAAGTTCAGGAAACAACCTGACTGCTGGTCCTCTGGGGATGTCATGTTTGTGGTATGACAGTCATGAGTCCAGTGTGGGGTTTCACAAAAATGTCGAAGCTTGTATTCCTTCTGTGGCGTTAACTTTAGAGACGCTCTCATCAATGGTCAAAAGGTTGTAAAACTGTTATTACTTCGATACAGCCAAGACAAGAAAGCTTAGGCACATTTTTTTTCATTTTAATTTTTGGCCCCTACAAACTTCAGCTCCTGTAAGGAAAGTTGTATGCAGAAATATGATTGGCAACAACCATCTATTTATGTACATATTTACTTTTATTGTTTTCAAATTTGGGGCCTCGGAGTCGTAGTGCAGTTTTAAGGTTGAGCAACCTGATGCGCGCCCCTCAAGAATTCGCCCGACGGTGATACGGCAGCCTTTGGAGCTGTACAGGATGCCTTGCCTGAGGCTAAAGTTCAAATTTCAAGTTTTGGATTTTTATCCTAGCTGTACAAAGTAAATATTGCACAGATGGAGAGAGCGCGGGCTGTGTTCTCGGCCCTCAGGACGGATTCAGAAACCTTGTCGGCGCAGAGAAGACAAAAGCAAGGATATCATTAATTTAGACTCAATAGTGGAAATGTGTACATAAGTAATCCATCCTCGCTTTGGCATAAGTAGTGATACCACAGGACCAGTCTGTGAAAGCTGCCATGTTCAACGTGCCAGCGGCCACTCCCCCCTCCCCTGAAACAAGGGGATTGTGCTAGGCTATTAGTGTTATGTAAGGAGGCAGAGCCGTGTATCTAACGGGCACCACGTGATTCAGCTATCTGTTCAGCGGCCCAAAAGAAAATTCACAGTAGCTGGTTCGGATTCCTTTCATGAAACAGAAGAAAAGAAAAATGCCCCAGAACCCGCTTAGTGATCAGCCGAAGCCATTTGATGATAGCAATGCGAATGTGTAGATGTGTATAAACAGTGCACTCCATCATTGAAGAGAATCGAAAACAATTAAAAGGACACTAACAATACAATTTCGAAAAGGGATATAGTGTAATTTGAAAAATTAAGAGAAGCGCAAATTTTGTGCCAAATATGAAGAAAAGGAGTACAAGGTTACACCTGTTAATGTCAGTTTGTGTACGTTCATGTGCCAAGTGGGAGATAAAAATACTCTAAGCTCCGACCCTTTGGACGGTACGTTTCTGGCCGGTGAACCTAATATACACAATATAAATATCAAACAAAGGAGAAGGGGTGGAGGTCAAAGAAGGAATGCGGACCTGATCACTTCTCTTCTCTCTAAAATATACAAGCAACGTTCCAAGGCATGAGCGCTGTATCCTTGCTGATTGACGAACTCGTTGAGCAGGGAGCTATAAGAGGTGCTCCAGCCGATGGGTAGCCGACGTCGGATGTCGGTCTCGACCTTTGCAATTTCCTCCTGTAATTCTCCCTTGGTGATCCCTTCGATATTCCCCGCCTGGACGGCATCCATTGTCGAATACTTGAATAGGCGGATTGACTCTTCCACATGGTAAACTTCTACCCGACGCGATAGACTCAGCTTGGCGATCGACTCGGAGATCCGGATGATCGCCTCCAACTGTCTGTATTTTTGATCATTCATCGTCAGCCCGGTTTGCTCTTTTTTCCCTCACTAAAGAACCTTCACAAAATGTAAAACTCTTTTAACTGGCCTGATCGTAATCGGAATCGAAGACCGTTCGTTGTTGTCCCGTTCGACTTGTTGGACCTGTTTCCTCAGCGAAACAAAATGCGAGCTAAGTTCCTCAGCTGCCTCGTGCGAGAGTCGGGGAGAGCAGCGACTAAGGCAAAAGGACCGTAGCGGCTTGATGATAAGTAACACGTGGGATAGATGTTCTATACAGCTTTTCGTGCGCGACAGGCGTATCTTACCTTCGAGCATATGTGATAAATCGTTTCATCTTCTGTAGATCGATCTCTCCAGTCTGTTGTGCTTCTACGGGCCGATTCATATGCAAATCCATCACGTGTCGCGCAATAGTCTGTAATATACAGCGTGATGAATAAGACTGGGAAGCTCGAAAATTTGCAACACACATACGCACTCTGTCTCGTAACTCGTCATGCTCGTCTTTAACAATGAAAATCATGTCAAATCTTGATAGAATCGTAGTTTGAAAGTCAATGTTCTGGAGAGAGAGAAATGGACCAGGTCAGGATGATGATGGTTATAAGCTGGATGAGATGAGAGAACACGACTTACTTCGCCAGGGCTTTTCATATCGTCATAGCGTCCAAAGACCGGGTTGGCAGCGGCGAGAACACTAGTTCTGGAGTTGAGGATGGTGGTGATGCCAGCCTTGGCGATGGAGATGGTTTGTTGTTCCATAGCCTCGTGAATCGCCACCCTGTCCTCATCTCTCATCTTGTCGAACTCGTCGATACAGACTACGCCGCCATCGGCAAGGACCATTGCGCCCCCCTCGAGATAAAATTCGCGTGACTGGGGGTCTCGTTGAACCGAGGCTGTCAGACCGGCGGCTGAGGAACCCTTCCCGGATGTGTATACTGAGATCGGGGAGACTTTCTCGACAAACTTCAACAGTTGGGACTTGGCTGTGCCCGGGTCTCCAAGTAGTAAAACGTTGATGTCGCCTCGCAGTCTCATTCCGTCCGGTAGGATCTTTTTCGAACCGCCCATCAACAAACACACAACCGCTTTCTTGATGTCCTCGTTACCATAGATTGAAGGGGCGATTGACTCCGCAAATCGCTGGTAAAACCCAGGTGAATTGGCCATCCGGTTAAACTCGTCCTCTTCCTCAGCGCTAAACTGATGCTGCCCCCCAGTAGTCCCATGACCGTCCCCATCGAGCTCGAGTCCGACAACCCTCAGATAAGGTTGTCTCAGGGCGATCGCGCCTTGGTTCTTTCCGGATCCATTGAAAGTCGAGTAGATCCCAGTGGCAATGATCCGAGAGCCAGGGACGACCTTACCAGTGAGGTATCTATCCAGGGAGAGTAGTATATGACGGGGGAGCTCACCGACGGGAACCATGTCAGGTGCTTCTTGGAGCTTGACCGACTGCTGGTCGACGAAACGAGACTTCTCGTGGACAATCGTGTAGGGGTCCATGGGACATTCTTTCTTTTCCCCCTGAATCGGCGTCGCTGAACAGATCCGCGGTAGGGTGAACCCGGTGAACCCTCCTTGGACGGCGATCCGACGTACGTGTCGACAAGATTTACATGTCAAGTGTAGCATCGTCGCGCGAGAAGACAAAGTGGAGGCGGAAATCACAATTCCTGGCATACGAACAAGTTTAGAAATGTTGGGAGCCTGTGAAACATAGATATGGTTTAATGAACAACACGCAGAAATTTTCAGATCCACAAACAAAAACAAACTCGGTAGACATAGATTGTTTTTATGGAAAAGTTTGACTGACCAGTAGATCTCTGAATTGCATTAATCGAGCTTCGCTTCTGAGAGTGACTTGGAAATCAGGAAGATCATGGACGCCTTGAGCGGCCAATTCGATCTCGGGATCTTCGTCGTCAAATAGGGCTCCTGATTTGGATAACGGTGAGACCATCGCTTCTGCTACTTTTCTGACCGCAATCTCAAACTGGCCACTCAATCAAAGCAAATTAAATGAGTTTTAAAAATGATAATTTTTCACAATGAAACAATAAAACTAACCAATGGTAAGATTTCTCCTGGCATATTAGAGATCGAATGAGCGAGTTCTTCGTCATAGATGATCAGATGCTGCATTTCGACCTCAATCGCGTAGACCTTAGCTAATAAATTTGTGCGCAACCGATCTCTAAACCAGCCCGGGTAGATAACTTGATATGTGTTAACAGCGATTATGACAAGAACAATAGAACTACTAGAAAACAAAGAGAGTTTTGTACCTGTAGATGAAACATTCACCCAGTCTGAAATCTAGGATGAATTTTCTGAGGTTTTGTATTTTCTTGTAGGGCGGGACTCCCCCAACGAGCCCAGCTCCATTACTAGATGCGGTGTCGAGATCGGCCGCGGAGCCGAGAACGGGTACGACGTTAACCGACCCCTACAATGTAACCAATTGAAGTGGAATCAGCGTGTGGTTTTTCAGGGCATGTGGTGAGTGGGACTTACCCTGTCGAATCCAAATGGAGGCATCCTGAACTATGGTTATTCCAAACGGCAAGGGTTGTCTATTTATGGTGATGGTCGTTTGAAAGCTAAGTGGTGGAGTAGGAGCCGTGGAAGCACCCTGCGAGATATTTGGCGTCACGCTGGACGCGCGAGAGGACTTGCGCACCAAACTTAAAGCAGCTCCAGCGCAGACACCTCAGGTTTAGAGCATCTCCAGGTCTGGCGCTCACTTCAGGTTCTAGCCAATCGGAGTAAGGAGGTTGCAACGGTAGCGGTAGCGTAGTGTAATGTTAGGTTTTTTAGCTACACTCAAAAAAAGTTACTTTTAGCGGGGAAATTATTCAGCTAACACTACAATATTTTTGGGAAAAAAAACCTGGTTGTGTAGTGTTAGCACTAATTCCAAAAGCTAGCTAATGCTAACTGGAAATCAATGTAGCTGGAAATAAAGCTACAATAGCCTTAAGCTTAGTGGTATTCTAAGCTACGCTAACAAATAGTGTGGCAATGTTTGCATTTACGCTAAATGCTAGCATAACTTTGGAACTGCAAAAAATACAACTTACCTGAAAAAAAAAGTTCCTGGGAAAACATCTCCGGTTATTTATTGCATAAAAACAAGTACTGGTAAGAAAAAATGGGTTTTTTTTTTCTATTTCTATTTGTGATAATATACTAGTTTAAAATAATTGGAAAGAAAAGAATGATAGAACCAAGACTATTTTTCATTTTGACTCAAATCAACATAAGAATTAAAAATGCTCTGTGCTTTTGCAAACTTTCCTATTGAATGTACACCTTCTTTTTACCACATGTGACTACTAACACGTTGTTCAATAGTACAAGGGAGAAAGCTACCTTGACCACTAGAAAAAACATCTGCAGCTGAGGAAAAGGTATGTTCTGCTGCACAAGAAGATCCTGAGCTTGCTAAATAGTCTTTGGCCAATGAGGCAAGAACTGGATAAGTGGGTGAATGATCCTGAAAGCAAAATCAATTTTTTTAATTCTCAGATAAAAAAAATCTATTTGGTTGAATGAAATAAAAATAGATACCATACCTTCCACCACAAAAGAATACTCTTTGGATTCTTTCCAACTGGACAAGCTAATTGATCCATGTTCTTGACATAAACTTCAAGTGCTTTGCTTTTGGTCAATACTTCTGGAGAATTGGAAAGATCAAAGATATTATCATGAACATCAATGTGATTGATTACTCCAAAACTTCAACTTCAGACTGCTTTTTCCTCTTCAAAAGCTCATCTTGTTTGAAAAATGGCCGTTCCAATAATGTTTCTGCCCTGTCAAGTTCATCTGGCCAGCAGTGTGAAAAAACTTTGAGCCAAAAGGTTGGGTGAAGTATTGTTGCAATAAAAAGTGTTTCACATTTGAGGGCTTCTGCTTGGTAAACCTCCAGCTTCTCAATCATTTTGATTTACATTTTTGGATGGAAAGGATGTCCTTGGGTGCATCCTTCCTCTTTTTTTCTTCAAATCAGAGATTGCCTGATAGTAATTTGGTAAGGCAAAAGCACCTGTTGGACCATCTCCCTCAATTAAATTGGTGAGACAATTGAAATTCTAGTAAACAAAATAAGTATTGAAACAAATCATGGTCAATTAGATGAAATTTCTTACTTTCAATTCCTAATTCAATTCACCAATCATCAACCATTCCTTGTTTGTGAACTGAATCTTGCTGAAGTGGCCTAACTTCTTTTGATTCTCCTTGCAGCTAGATCTGAAAATTTGGTTTTCATATTTAAGATATTCATCATGAAGCATTGCATTGATGACCTGAATTGAGTGGAATCAATAAAAATCTAAAATTCCATCACATACTTCTCTTGCCTTATAGGCACACTTTTGATTTTGGTATTTGATATTCCAGAAAATCCCATGACCCCCAATGAGGCCTTTCATCCTTTTCCCACCAGCTTGAAGATAGTATTCTTCTGCATAACGGTCAAAATCTGCTTGCCATGAACTGGAGCCAGTGATTTTTCTAACAACAAAATCCAGCTGTTTGAGAAAAAAAATAAGTTATAACACAGTCAGTCTGTATTAAAAAGAAAAACAACAAGAAAAAATCACTAGCTGCTTTATTTATATCATTTAACTCATTAGAAAAATTTCTATTAGTGGCTGATTTATTCTTGTTTTTTTCCCTTTGGGATCTGGTTCCAAATTCTTTGCTATCAGTATCAGTCCCATCAAAATCATCTTCAATATCTGTCTCATCCTTTTCCAATTCATCACTATTAATATCACTTTCATCCTCCTTGTCACGCTTGTTGAGGACCCTCTCTTCAATCATCAGATCAACTTCTTGCAGTTCTTGAGCTTCTTTTCCTTCCTCAAAGATTGGATTCATTTTTTCCAAATAGGGGAAAGACCCAAGGAAAGATTTTTTGAGCTTAGGGTGAGGAGGTGCTAAGAGATTGGATGGCGTAAAACAGGAGAAAAAGGGAAAATCAGGGCTTATGATTATGTAATACAGGGCCTGTCCTGTTCCTAGTTGTATTTACATCCTCTTCTGTTTTGGTGTGCTAAATGTGTTCAAGTATCAAAAGTACATAAAAGCATAGTTTTATATCAAGAAGGAGTGATATTACTAGTTTTTTCCTGGACAAATTGGATTCTACCAGTTATTTAAACCATATTCACTCTCTGAAACCACAGGGCCAGCTGCACTTAGACAAAACCTAGTCAGAATAAAATCATTTTTTGTCAAAGTATAAGTACATAGTTAGAGCTTAATGTATAGTCACATGTAGAGTCACACATATAGTCACATTTATAGTCACATGGTCCTTGTTCTAGGACTCACCAGCTAAAATGCCTCATATTTTACTATATAAAGGGGAGGCTGTTGTCAACTGTCTGTACTCTATTCCACTAATTGTGGCGTGTACAGAGAGGAATAAAAGAAGATTTTTACACTTTTGAAATGTAAATAAAATACTATAAGCTTATAATATATTTACTATAGTGTAAAGACACTTAAGTAGCAAATAAACAGGTTCTAATGCCTGCTACCAGACTTCTGTTGGAAGGAAAGTTTCACAGAAGGGTTAAATAGATTATGACACGGTTCTTCCAATGAAATTAAGTAATATTAATTTATTGGGGGGAGTGTTTGAGGAATTTTAACTATAAAAGATAGTTATAAGGGAAAAGGCCAGTCCTCATTAATTACAGGAGAAGGTGAGCGCCTTGGTAGCTTATAATGAGTTATCTAAGTAGGGGTTAAAATTGATGTGGGAGGTTATCTTCAATTTAGTGAAGGAAACCTCTCCTTAAATAATAAAATAATTATTCTTTCACATGCTTGTTGGGAGTAGTGATCAGAGTAAGATCACCAGGGGGAAGTGATCATCCTATTTGTGATCAGATGTGAAATATGGTGTCATTTCTAATTAAAATGGCCCCATAAATATTTCACATTAACTATATTTAGTGTAAATATGTATTTCAGCAATAATTATTTATTTCACTAAGAAATACATGTGAATAAATCATCTAGGGACCAGAGCTTGAAAAAGCGCTTGCCCTGAAAGATAATTGATTTAAAATCACATGTACTATGTATATAATACATAATACATAAACTATTTACTTAAATATATATGTAATCTTATAGTATATATCACTATGGGTTATGCTGGGATTTTCCAGGATTTTCATGGAAAAATCTATACCAATAAATGGTTCTTTATCCATCTATTGCGTGTTTGAAAATTGATTTGCCAAGGATTTTCTTTAATTAAATTTCCCTTATTTTTTATACAAAACAGATGTATTTCATGTAATTTATAATTTTATTACCATTTTCTGAATGTGGTCATGAGTGTGGCTTGAACACAGAGCTTTATGTATCATTCAGATATTCATAAGCCTGTTCTTACATGTTAGACTATTATACCAATTGTTGAAACAGTTAAGTCTAATTTTTAGTCCAATCAGAAAGTCAAGTAAAATAAATAAATAAAATAAAATAAATAATAATACAATTAAGGAATTATTATTTACTCAGCTTGCAGTTTCAAGTGTTACATGTTATATGTGATATCTTGGTGGCTGACAGTTGTTCCCTCCCAGAAAGAAAATTATGCCAGTTTTGGAACAGTAATTCTATTCATAGTTGCACAACACCAAAAAACACATAGCATCCATTAGTGATATCAATCAATTATTACCCTTTGAGAATACCTTTCATACCTCAGAGAAGAATAAAAGTTAAAAGAGGTAGTGTTGCCCCTTTGTTGTGCTCTTAAAAGCAAAGTGTTATCATCACATTGCTCTCTTAGCTGAAGGTTAAGAAAGAAGGCAAGAAAATTTGAATATTTCACATTGTTTCATCATCCACCCCAGAAAAAACATATCTTTGCTTTGCTGACAAAAATCTGATCCAACTCTGATAAGGGATTGCTACTTATAGTTTTCTCTATCATAACTTTACACCACTACAATAAATATTTTTTTTGTAATAATTCTGTGTAGTATAATAGAGGGGAAGGTTGTTCAAACAACCCGTAACAGTAGTATTACTTATTTGGAATATCTTATTGTTATGTCCCCCTCACAGAACAGCCATCCGTCCCAAAGGAGTTCTCACACTGTTGTGTTCCTTTATTTTCTTCAATGCTTCCTGTTTCCTCTCATCCATAGGTCTGCTGTCTCTTCCTCCTCCACTCTCATCCCAAGGCGCTGATTCCTGGTATCCACTTGCCTAATATTATGTTTCACAGGTGCTTCAAGACCAAGTTCTTTTGATCCAGCAGTAACAACCAGAGCCATTTTATGAAAAAAGCACTGGATGTGCATTGTCTTGTAATTCCAATCCATTTCCATCCCCTTGTCCAGTTCTTACAATTTGGTGTGCATTTTTTCTACCATTGTATTGTTATTGGGTCCTGAATTGGTGGTCTGGCAAAGCAAGTGGTTATACAATTAAACAATGAGTATTTTTTTATATAAATCCAAAGCAATTAGAACATAAGAGAGAACATATCTTATTTTGGAGGTTATGCTTCTTCAAAAAATTGACAACTGGTTTGACAAGCAAGCTTCCCTTTTTGTGCCATGCAACCAACTTTAGTGTCAAATGAAGGACAACATGATTCCAGTTGTGATCAATAAGTGAGACAGCAGCGCCAATAAATCAAAATTGGGTGCTTTTGGTGGTCCATAAATTGTGTATTAAGCTGGTCTTGCTGTCAGAAGACTGGTTTTTTAAATTAACAAACAGAAATTAGCAACAGTTCTACAAGAAAATCAGGAAATATTTCTCACTTTCAAGCAGTGAATCATAAATTCTTTATATTCTAAATATGCTAATCTGGATGAATTAGCTGCCCACTTTCTCTTCAACAAATGTGCTCATCTGATTGAGAACATGGTTATCAAATTTGCCAACTGGAGAAAAATGAGTGGCAATCTTATTGTTCTTTGTAACTTGCTTATTGGCCTTTGCTTCTTCAATTGTTGTTGGAGGAAGTTGGGCTCCTTGATTTATAGCTTTTGCACAGTTGGGGAGTCCATGCAACATACTTCCAGATTTACAAGAGCCATCACAATGTGTACAGAGGTTGGAAAAACTGCTTGCTGATGTTCTAACCTCGTTCTTGCACCACAAACAGGATTAGGTGATAGGGGTTTGGTTTGCAGGCTTTTGATAATAATAATAGTCACAAAAATCAGAATCATACTAATAAAAAGTGGACTCATACCTTCAGAAAATACATACATTGTCTGGGCGTCGGAATGGTTCTGAAAAATAATTGTGAGGATCATCACAATCAGTTTTTTTTTGTCTTTGAGGTTTAAACTTTGTATTTTCTTTGTCAGAGTCTTGAGTATAACTGAACACCAGGGAGCTAGAAATTTTGGATGATGGAACATTAGGTTTAGATTTGTTGGGAAATTTCTTCTGTTTTTTTCTTTCCTGCAAGTGGGGTGCTTTCTTCTACAGACAGGGAGTCTGAGGGGTGATCCTTTTGTTTTTGGGGCTGATTTCCAGATACTGTAGTTGTAGATGTGGTTTGTGTGACAGGAAGAGCAACCGTTGAACAAGGAGAATCTGGGGATGGCTGGATCATTCCTGAGCGCCTCATTGGAGTTGTAAAACAAGATGAAAGACAGGCTGGGGCTCCTCATGCATTGCTTCCAATTTCTTCTTTTTGTGTTTTTGATTGAACTTGGCTGGATTGAGTAGACATATTGAATGATAGATTAAAACAATATGATTATTTATGAACCAAAATTAGTAAGAAAAAAATTGGTTCTAGAGTGAGACAGTTGGTTCCTTCTCAACAGGTAATGAACCCCTGAAGTCAGCAAGTGAACCCTCCATGTCATCAGACACATGCACACACTTTTCTGGCAGCTGTTCACTTCCCAGGGCCTTTTGGTTACATTTTTGGACATGCACCATAAGTCTTCAGTCATCTTTCAAGTGAGACCAATATAAGACATGGTAATTGTATTGACAAATTATAATGATAACTGAAAAAAAACATGCATAAATGTTTTTCAAATCAACTATGGGCCACGGGGCACATCAAGCACCTTTGGTATTTTGATTCAGATCCAAATTGAAATTCAATATGAAGGGTGTTGATAAATGCACACCAAATTCTTTTGGCGTGTAGGACCTGCACACCAAATTCTTTTGGTGTGTAGGCCCTGCACGCCAAATATTTGTGGTGTGTGGGTCCCACATGCCAAATTTTTGGTGTGTGGGAAACCTTATCAGCCAGGAGGAGTTCCTCCCGTCTGACAAGGTTATACAACCTTGTTGGCCAGGAGGAGTTCCTCCCGGCCAACAAGGCTGTATCACCTCATTGGCCAGGAGGATTTCCTCCTGGCCAACAAGGTTATACAACCTTGTCAGCCAGGAGGAGTTCCTCCTGGCCAACGATGTTGTATAACTTTGTCAGCCAGGAGGAAATCCTCCTGGCCAACAAGGTTGTATAAACTTGTCAGCCAGGAGGAGTTCCTCCTGGCCAACAAGTTTGTATAACCTTGTCAGCCAGGAGGAAATCCTCCTGGCTGATGACTTGCTCACGTAATCAAACCGGTCCACTGGTTCAATAACATGATACACCATGTGATTTCCCTACACACCAAACAATTGGCATTTGGGACCCGCACGCCAAACAATTGGCATGTGGGACCCGCACGCCAAAACAATAGTTGGCGTGCAGGGCCTACACATCAAAAAAAAATTGGTGTGTAGACCCTACACGCCCTTTTTTTTTGCACACCAAACAAATTTGGCATGCGGGTTGGTGTTGGTGTGCACCTTTGGTGTGCGTTTATCAAGGCCCATGTAGCTGACAAGAGCACTACGCTAACAGTTAGCGTAGCGTTTGTTCCAGCTAACACCACTAAAAATTAGCTACCAGGCAATATCTGTAGCCTTAACTTTTTTTTTGATGTCACTAATGCTACACTACCCGCTCACCAGGAAAAAAAAGTTGGCACCTCTATGGAGGTGCCTTCGCTTATCTCTTACCTATCCTCAACATATCAACACTGTATCTAGACTGTATCCCCCACTGTAACCGAATGTATCAATGTGGTATCTTGCATTCACATGACTGCTCCAAAGTTGAAGTATTTACATATATTTAATTAATAATTTTTTACAAGGTAAGTAAAATCCTCCAAACCTTGAGGAATGACCAAATTCAGATGAAGAGCTTCATGTATATGAATTAAAACAAATAAATAAATTCAAACCGTATTCTAAGGACATATTTTTTAATTCAGGTTATTTGTAACTCTGCTGAGTAACCATTCCCGTGAGAATATACATACATAAGAATATACATACATATTCTAGTTCATCAATCAATTTAATGTGAAAAATGTATTCAAGTTAGAACCCTGATTTATGAAGATTCATACCCTGTTCTTCAGTGTGCTTGGTATTCTCAATCTTCTAGGTCACATGGTATGTGTGCATGTTTGATCTTATCGATTATGAATGATCTTGACAAGGATTGATGAAATCAAATTGTTGTATCTGGGTAAATCCTGATGATGTCCAATATTGAAATAATGATATTACCAATCACTTACAACTTCCAGAGCGTACAATAATTCATGAGGGTAAATTTCAGTCAAAAATAAAAACAGCTGTCATGGAATTTGGCTTGATTGAGAAGGGGTCTTTTATATCAATTAAATTTTGATTATTGTTTGGGTATCCTGTTAATAAAAAATATCCAGTATTCTCAACCAAAACTAGTTGTATGGTTACTGATCAGAATAAACTTCAACCATCCATACCCAAAATAATGAGTTTGAACTCAGAAAAACAACACAAAAAAAATTCTGAAGAGTAAACATTCATGAGTTATGTACATCAAGTTGGGGTGTGAAGCCGCATGCATTCAGCTTCCAGGAAAAATCGAATAATGAGTCAATTTAAACTTAGCTAGAACCTGTCTATAATACACCAATATGAAAGCACTGTTCTGAAAAGATATCTATGATGAATTTAAATGCATATTTTAATTTCAAGATGATTATAATAGGAACCTTGCACTGACTTTCACTCCGAGGCTTATATGATTGAGCTCCTTTCTTTCTTTCCATTACAACATTAATTGTTTTTAATCTGAATATATATTGATAAGGATGTGGAAAATTTAACTAATTCAAGTCACAAAGAAATGGCAGAAAAATGTAGGATACCTGCTGAGTTTAAACTGACGAGTCATGAGGAACCATGAAAAGGAATAAATGCTAGTCAAACTTTCACTTGTGACTTTGGGTTAAAATTTGAACAACTATTCCTGGGTTGGTTGAAATTTCCAAGTTAAAAAGTAGCTCATGAATATTATATGGTGTACTGATAAGTTGTGTTGTATTTTGATTCGAATTATAAAATCTCCTAAGCTGTGTTAGATCCCCCTTTTTACTCCCAAGGCCTGATAATGGTAATTGCCTGGGTGATTTGTTTTATTATTATTACGATACCAATACCTTGATATAAACCTGGACATTTATTTCTTAAGGAAAAGAAGCAATTGACTGTTGTAGGTTTGCAACATTCTTTTTGTAAATCTGACTAAAGTCTTTATTCAATATTATTTGATTGATAAAGAGAGTTTGGAATATAGATGAAATATCAAATGAGATATACTGTGTATATACTTAAATCCATTAAGCTTGATATTTGAAATTATCTACACACTTCCAAGATGTTTGCACAATTGTCCACCAAATAGTTTGCACAGTTTTGAAAGACATGTTGGTCCAAACATTCCTCATAATGCAAAGTAATATGTTACAAAAATGATCCTCATTGACTTGCAATGTCAATATATCATTCAGGGGGTTAGTGCATACTTGGGATAATTATCTGGTCTCTGAAGAATAAGGTATATAATGAAGTAATTATTTGATGGCTGATTTGGCATTAGGGTATATAATTATAACACTCAAAACTTACGAATTCCACGAGAAAAAAAGAAAAAAGAATTGTTACATGTTGGTACCAGTACAAAAGATTTTTGGATTTGATTGAGACATGCAGTTGTGAGTGTTTAAAAGTTTATTTGGATAAGGTACTCTTATAGCTAAGGGGTCATGCACACCAACAATTTGAATGTGATATATCCACATAGTTATATAACAAGCGACATGAATTTTAATTTAAAAGGCCCTTGGATGTGTGAATTATGTAACATGCATAAACAATACTAAGGGTTAAGTGCTAAACAGTTCTTAACCAGGCAATGGAGATGTCTTGACATAACCTCAACAAACAAGGAATGTCGAGGCAATTTGCATAAATTTTGTTTTTGAGAGATATAAGAACAAACAAATCATCAACAGAGGTTAGATACCCTTTGTCCTTGGATTTTCAGAGTTGACCCATATATCAAGGGCAAGATGCCCATGGATGCATGGCTTGAGGCACACCACCACCTCCCAATGTCCACCATGGTTAATCCGAGCATATCTACACTATGCCCCACCCAAGCTAAAAGGGAATAAAAGATGATACACATTGTCAGGTAATCCAGAAACGTATTCATTCTCTTACCAAAACCAACAATGTCCGAAATATCTTGCTTAGGCTTCTTCACTACACTAGTTGTCCAAACTCCACAATCCTCCAACCAGTCCACCAGTGGTCTTCGAGATGCAGTATTTCACCGAGGAAGAACAAATCTACATATCCTCTGCTCGAATTATGAAAAGGTTGGAGATCTCAATGACCATCAGAGCCGTTTGATTGGTCCATTGATTGGGGAGATAGGTCAACTTTCTGAGCCTCTTTCCTCAAGATCGTTTGTTGGGAATTCAAACCCAAAGAAAATATTTCTCCGACTCTTCTATGTGCAAGCCCAACATGGAAATACTTCGCATGTCAATGGATTTATATTTTCACCGTTTGGTTTGTTATCACGAGTGATGGAAGCTTTCTCGTTATCAAATATTCCAATCAAGAAGATACCCAACTATCAGCCAAGCCATTTTTTTGGTGTCAGCCAGATTGTCAATTCACCGAAAACCACACCTTCAGAAAAAACGTTCAAGATCCCAGGATGCCGAACAACACTGATGGATCACCAATATAAAGCGGTTGAATTTATCCAAAGGGGCGAATCCGATCAGATATCAATAGCTCATGAAATATGGACAAATCCAGATAACGAATGGGTAAAGCGAATATTTTCAGATGCCGTGGCACAAGGACTTGTTGAGAAGAATATTATGTTCGAAAGTCATGGGTGTATTCTTGCGGATGATATGGGACTAGGAAAAACTCTGACGACATTAAGCACGATTCAACTCTCACAAAAGCAGGCTATTGCATTTGCCAACAAAAAGCAAGATCAAGAAGATGAAATGCGGACTGCTGCCACGTTAATTATCTGCCCGTTGTCGACGTTGGACAACTGGATTAACGAAATCAATACTCATTTTGATAACGGTAGCCTCCCATACAAAGTGTTTTACGGTAAAGAAAGATCGACCATTCAGTTTCAAGATATTTGCAAAGTTGCAATTGTTCTAGCGACGTACGAATCGATTTGCAATTCTGGATCAAAGGAAAGTGCTGATAGTCAACAAGTTGGAACGAGCAACCAAGTGAGGAAGGGAAAAAGTGATCTGAATCTAGCAAATGTCAGATGGTTCCGAATAGTACTGGATGAGGCACAGTAAGTGAAGCCATGTATGGTTGTATGAGCATGATAGTATAAAATAAAACTGAAATAAATTGCTAGTTATATGAAGGATCCCAAGACCAATCGAAGTACGGTACTCCTAGGCTTAAAGGCACAAAGAAGATTGTGCCTGACAGGTACACCAATGCAGAATAACCTGGGAGATCTGCACAATTTGCTGAAGTTTCTTCAACTGCAACCCTGGTCAAACAACTCAATCTGGAAGCAATGTGTTGAGGTACCGGTCCAGCTATGTGATCCTCGGGGGATATTAACACTTCAAAATCTTATGAACGGAATCAGCATGAGAAGGTTAAAAACAACAGTGCTAGAGCTTCCTGAAAAACTTGAAAGCATTGTTAACATTGAACTGAAATCTCCATGGAATGAAATCTACAAGAAGAACCATGAAACATTTGCGATCCAATTTGGAAAAAATCGAATTGCTGGACAAGGATGGAACTCTGCGGATTTCTTTGGGGAACTTGTAGATTTACGGCAACTATGCGACCACCCAGCTTTGATTGAAAAGGGGCCAGGAATAAAGGGCTATGGTTGGAATGAGAGTTCCAAAATTGTACATCTGGCTAGCGACATCAAAGAATTTCTTGGGAGAGGAGCTGAAAATCGGGCAGTAATATTTTCAGAATTTAAACGGTTCCTAGAAATGTGAGTCTAAATTCTGGGTGACTGAAAACTAAGGGTAGATAAAGAGGTTACACTAATATGAAATTATTTTGATTGTGTAGAATTGGAATAGCTTTGAATGATGAGGGGATTCGGTTTACAACACATTATGGAAAGACAGATCATGAGACAAGAAAAAAGAATTTGGAACGGTTTCGTGGTGATTCCCAATGTAGAATCTTGTTGGCAACAATCAAGACGGCAGGAGTAGGCATTGATCTCAGATGTGCGCAGAAGGTATATATCATGGTGAGTTGAATAAAACTATTGGGATGTAGGAAATTTGATGGATTAAATTTTGTACAATGTCATACTAAATAGGAACCGACATGGAACCCAGCAGTGGAGGAACAAGCTGTAGATAGACTGTATAGGATTGGACAAAAATCAAAGGTACAGGTTGTGCGCTACTGTGTGATGAATAGTATTGAGGGAAATATCTTTCAGATCAAACGGAAGAAGGCTGAGCTGGCCATGTGAGTAGTTTTTGATTTCAATGTCTTGACAGAAGAATGGAAAGGATGAATTGATGAAATTGGTTGCAATAGGTTGAGTGTTCCGTTGAGTGGAAACCTGGAATTTGAAATGGTGAGACGTTCAATGAGGGAAGCCAACTCGACAATATGAATTCAAACGACTTGCCTAGGATGGAGAAACCTGTTGTATAATAGCTGCAAAATCAATTTCTTGCTGTGGTTGAAGCAGCAATAAATCAATTTCATTGAGAGAGGCGAGGAAGTCTGGATGGTAACAGTTTTTGGGAAGTCCAGAGGGGACTTTTACAGTCCTCTCCTGTAAATCACTGATTTGACGAAGGAGAAAGAAAGAATCCCCATACTTGTACCGTTTACCGAGCTTCTCAGCTTTATTCTTCTCGTAAAGATGGTCGAGTTGATGACCTAATAAGGAGAACATTGGGGAACGCCATGAGCATTGAATCCTCTGAAGGTTACCATTGGGAAGTTGCTCAGTGTCTGAGCAGCAGGCAGAATTGTCAAAGATATCCTGGTAATCAACAGGAATGTCCAATGTGGTGAGGATTTCTGTACGTCGTTGAGATAGCTGGAACAAAGAATTGATAGTCAAGAATTGAAACAGGAAACCAAGAAGAATTTAGCGGACCTGCTTCCGCCACTTTGACTTTTTCACCTGGTATGCTTTCTTTGCAATTTCATCAGGGGAGTATTTATTTTTCTCAAGATCGTTTTTTTTTCCAGAAAACCAGCGTTTGAGAACAGCGATTGCATTTGATGGAGCATGATGAATAGGATTGATGGGAAAGTTGGCTAAGGCACCGTTGTGGTATGCATGGTCAAAATGCTTGAGTATGAATGAGGAAAAAAGCTTGTTCCACTGGGAATCCCAGGGAGAAGCCCAATGAAAAGTTGCCAAGGGGAATGTTGCTTCTTTCAAGTCGCTGAGAAATAAATCGAGACATTTGAGTGAAATGCCATGAAGCATGTTGGCTGATGAGGGGGTGAGGGACATTCTGGAACGAATGGGATGGCTAGTGATGGTTATTGGGAGGGTGTTGACATGTTGAATCTGGTCAGGTGATGGTGTTGCTTGCCAATGTTCCTCAGCGAGGTGTTCAATATTCAGGAGAAGGCGGCAGAAAGAAGCCATGGACCTGGAAAAGTGAGAGGTGGGTGGAGGGATGATTTCTAACAGGGCCTTGTTGAGGTTCCGTCGATTTGCTGGAGCTTTTCCGTTTTTGAGTGACTTGACCATGGCTGTGGTTGAAATAAGATTGTGTTGAAATTATTTTTGTGCACTGGGTGAATATATATTGTTCTGGCTGTGCTGAATTCATAATCAAGAGTTGTGAATCAGTGCCCCCTTTATTGTGTGAGTTGGTGGGATTGGTACATCTTGTGTGATTTTATTAAGCCCGGCGGGCTTAATTTATTAATGGGTGTGTGCATCTCCTGTGATGTGATTAAGCCCGGCGGGCTTAAATTATTAATGGGTGGTGAGGGTAGATTTGGGAATTTTCCCCTACCGAATGAAGGTGGTTGAGGGAGGATTAAGCCCGCCGGGCTTAATTTGAGAAATAACAAATGTGACATGTGTGACATATACACAACATGAAACAAGGCCACCCAGCTGTTGAGTTCAAGCGAAAAGGTTGCCATTAGGTGATGGTTCAAAGGAACATGGGGCATGCATGCCATGCATTATGCATCTGGAGATATGATGTGTTAAGAATCTTGATCTAACAACAGTGTTACCAAGGAGAAAACAGTACTTGCTTTACAAGAAAAACCATACCACTCACAATATAATTACGTTGAAGAATGCACTCTCGATGGAAAATCTGCCAGTGTACGGAGTTGGGGTGTGATCAAGAGACCTACAGGGATTCCGAAACAGGTGAACAGAAGGTGGGGAAGGCATGGTCAGTAACATGTTTCAAGTCACATTTAAAAGCAATTATGAAGAGGAAGACACATGAACAGGAGATGGAAGACGAGCCAAGTCCCCATACTTTAAAAAATATTCAAGTTGAGTGGTATTGACTTCTGTTGATAACATTCAATGATCTGGGCTGACTTACTAGGAATGAGTAGACTGGAAGTCCAACAATTTTGACGACCACTATTCCTGACATATCAAATCGAAATGTGAATGAAGGCCCGAGTGATCATTCAATAGTCAACACTCAAACATCTCGAATAAACACGTTTCAGCTTATCCCTCAACATAGTCTAGCAGTAATGCTACAAGCAGCTCGCCTTTCCCTTATCACTGGTGTCAGTGATAAAAACGTGACGCAGTTTTTGAAAACAGAGATTGAAAAAGTGAAACAACTCGCGCAGGAATTTAAGTTTGACGGATCCTCAATCATCAGCAACATACCTCTCTCGAAAACGACTCTCATACAACGCCTTGGATTTGATGTTGGTTTCTCAAAGATGATCTGCTGCCCAGATTGTTTCAAACTGTATCCGATTCCTGAAATGCCAAGAAAGGATGACGAGTTGATTCATGAAGCCAAAACCACGTGTACGACTATATTCTACTCGACATCAAAGAAGTTCCTGAAGGAGGTTGAAAATGAAGAACAACTCTGTGATGCAAAAGTTGCCACAATTGAAGGATCTGGTGAAAGGATGATCATCAAGCCAGTCCGAACGTTCACTTTCCAACCTCTGAAGAACTGGCTGTCTCACAAGCTCTGGCTACCTGGATTTGAATGTCTTGCCGATTCGAACCTCAAATATGAACGCCAGAGGAATGAAAAGATGAGTGATGTATGGGATGGAAGTGTATGGAAAACCTTTGTGGGACCTTCAGACTCGAACGAGATTTTTACTTCAAAGTCTGGGAATCTTGTATTCAGCCTATATGTTGACTGGTTCAATCCGTTTGCAAAGAAGCCTGGAGGAAAGTCGGTATCCTTGGGGGCAGTGACTCTGGTGTGTCTCAACCTACCATTAACGGAACGATACAAAGTGGAGAACATATACTTGTTTGGGATTATACCAGGTCCAAAGGAGCCGAGTCTGGATCAAATGAACCATATCTTGGAACCGCTAGTGCTGGAGATGAAGGAATTTTGGAAGGGAGTGTGGTTCACAAAGACGAGTCAATTCCCCCAGGGCCGCCTTATATTTGCAGCCATATTTCCACTAATTGGAGACCTGCCAGCAATTCGCAAGACAGCAGGATTTGCATCCCATACAGCAGACAAGTTTTGTTCTTTCTGCGAGATCACCCTTCAAGATATTGATGAGATCGACGTGGGGAAGTTTGAGAAAAAAACGCACGAGGCACACATGGAAAGAGTTAGGCGATGGGAAAGGTGCAAGACATACACTGAGAGGAAGAAGATTGCTACGGAAGAAGGAGCAAGAGGGAGCATTCTGAATAGCCTCCCATACTGGCGACCAGTGGAGTACTGTGGAATCGAAGTTATGCACGCGTTACTCTTGGGAGACCTGAAAGATCACAGTCTCAGTTTTTTGAATACTCTGGGAGCAGGGAAGCTCCTGAAGAAAGCCATAGAACATGAAATAAACTGGAAGAATACTGATGTTGGGAAAATGATCTTTGGAGGGTTGAAGTTCCGGGATTCCAAGCGCAAGAAAACACCAGAAGGGGACTCGAGTGGCACGGAGGATGAAGAAGTGGGGGGAAGGAAGCGGCGTGTTTTAAATTCAAAAAATCTTTCCCGCTTAACAAGTATCCAAGAAGACAGGGCTGGTCCATCAAGCCACCCCTACCAACTACGTTCCAGCTAGATACATCTTCAGGAAGAAGGTCAACTCGGTCTCTGGGAAGTGGTTCTAGTATAGCAACAAACAGGCATCCACAGAGTATTGCAGGTACTTTATCACTTGGCAGCCAGTCAGAGGTTGATGAGGAAGGAGAGGCTGATAGAAGGAGTGAAATGACGGGAATTCAACATGGCAAATCACAAACCTTGGGAGAAGAGGATGAGGGAGTTACGACTGGAGGGCCTGGCTTGACAAAGGAAGAGTTGCGTGTGCTTCAAAACGTGATTTCGCAGACATCAATTCCAACTTGGGTTTCACGAGTTCCCCGAAACTTTGGACTTTCTGGATCTGGTTCCCTAAAAGCATCCGAGTGGTTAATACTATATACTGTCTATTTTCCGCTGGCAATGATTCCTTACTGGGTGATTGGAAATTCTTGGCAGAAGAAATATATTGAGGGCTCAAACACGGTGACACATCAGGAGGTCTTGAGGGATTCGACCATCAAATTAATTGAAATGACAAGCATCCTCATGAAGCACCACCTGGATGAAAGAGATACGATCAACTTGAGAAAATTAACAAAGGAATACCGGGAAGTCCTCCGAATGGGATGGCCAAATCATACAAGCAAGTCAAATTTACATCTGACACAGCATTATCCCGAAGTAATTGAGAGGTTTGGGCCTCCCATAGCAACTGCTGCATGGGCCCAGGAGCGTCTGAATGGAATTCTGGGGAATATACCAAACAACCAGCATCTTGGTATGTCGCATTTCTGATACTTTGTTTCGAGTCCATGCCTTCATCAGAGGTCTAATTTAACACATCAACAGGAGAGATGCATGGAACAATCATGAACACATGGAATCAGAAATCACGATACTATGGATACGTCAACCAAGCAAAATTGAAAGGGCAGGATGCTATCGACATGGAAAAGTCCTGTCCATTTGCCTCATATGGTGATGAAAAAAAAGAAGAGAAGATAATACTTGATGTGAGAGTGTATAATCTGTGGAAATTTCAGTTGAGTGAATTTGGATATGAAGAGCCGGCCAATGGGAAGTTGGAAAGAGCAGTTGTGAAGGTGAAGAGTGTAGAGATGTTCAATCGCAAGTATGTCCCAGAAAATAATTTCAGTGGCAAGGCTCCTGGTAATTCGAACGTTGAATTCTACGATTCTGGATTGCGACTGTTTGGGCGGATAAGCCGGCTATTCAGTGATGGTGTGACGAATACTGTTTGGTTTTTGATTCGCCCCTTTACATCATTGAACAGCTGGGATGAACCCAAGAATCCGTACAAAGACCATCCCCAGTTGAATACAAAACTTTTGTATGCAGACAAGCTCAGTAGACAACTGGTCATCCATCATTCAAGGGTCGTTGGGCATATTGCTATTTTGGAGAATGAGGAGGGAACGTTTGGTGTGAACAAGAAAACGATCTCTGCAGTGAGCCTGGGGAATGTGGTATGTTTTCCATGATTTGTTTGTGTTGATCAAAAATGCAGGAATTAATTTGTTGATTGTATTTGGAATATTTGTGAATTTGAAAAAGGCATGGGGCCAAAATATTGAAACAGATTAATTACTCGGATGAATGCTGACATTTCAATGTTCATTTTGATCAACCCCAAACCTCAAGACTGATCAAGAAGAAGGGTATGTGGAGTTAGTGGGTAATCCTAGTTGAATGAGATTCATTTTGTTTGGTTATATTTATTATGTATGGTAAATAAAGAAGCCAAACAATTAGACAAAGGGAAGGGAAAAGGGTGGTAGAACTGACTTGCCTGATGGGCCGTGCAAGAATCCATTGCAGTAGATGGCATCGTTTCCCACAGATTAAATAGCAGTATGATCCATGACATCCTCTTCATCGCTTCTCCCTCATCCCATTGATATCTAATTCATAGCTATCTTACAAGTACATCTTTCCATAAGAAATCCGAGAGCTATTTGTGAGTGAATACTGTGTCTACGCCAATTAACTCCGATTTCCGAGAACTTACCCAGCAAATAAGGATAGATTTAATATGGATATTGAGGAAGATATGGTTGACAGTGATGATGGGGTCGAAGGAGCTGGCAAAGGTCAAGGTGCTATTGGAGAAGGAACATCTGGTGATCAAGGGGGTGAGGAGGATTTTGATGCGCTTTTGAGGGGAAATGTTGATGATGTTGTTGAGGATGGTAAGTGTTTGGTATTGATTGACCAGATTTTGATGGATGTGTTCTTTCCAGCTAATTGATTAATTCCCTATTATTCCTATCTCCACATGCATAGATGCCAAAAGTGAACCGGAAAATCCAGAGGACGTTTTGAATTATAACCTGAGAGTTCAAAGACAAAAACGTGCTCATGATAAATCACAGGAGAATGTCAGACGGGTTCGAAGGGTTGTGGTGGGACGTGGCCTTCCGAATCAGTCGACGGCATTGTGTCGGTCAATTCGGAATTTCACCAAATTTCTGATGGGAATGCCTGAATTAATTGGTGCATATCCGCCACCCCCAAGCCAAGAGGAATGGGAAACTTGGAACCATTGGACTGATAAGCGGTACAAAAAGATGATTGCTCACTTGAAAGATTTTTCCGAGAAGCACAACAGTCTTGCGAAAACAGTCTTTCAAAAAGTGTATCAGGACGAGGTTGCACGTATTCGCAAGCATCTGTCACCCCCTCCGTTTACACCGGCTGCTGATGTTTTGTGCCCGGACCTGGATGTTCCACTAAGTATCAAGAAGGCGTGTGAGCAAGATGTTCAGATGGCTGGGTTTGGACGGTTGACATTTGAGTGGGAGGCCAGTTCGTTTAATTCATCTTCGTGGAACGGGAGTTTGGCGACAATCGTTATCAAGCATTACCATAACTGGACCAAGTCACAACCAGGTGTGATGTGGGGGGAAGTTGGTTCGATGGAGCTGATCTTGGAACGATGGGTTCGTGGCCAAGGAAAAGAAATGCGGCGGGCTCACCAGATGGATAGTGAATCGGCGGAAAATATGAGGGTGGAAAAGTTGAGGAGGGCAGGAATAGGTCGGATGAAAACTAAAGTAAGTCATGAGTTTTAACAATCAGGAATTGCCAGGCCAGTTGCTTAAAGATGGATGTTTGAAGATTGCAAACAAGAGACAAGCACTTGCAATCACCAAGATGCGTGCCGATCCAGCTTTGGCCATCCTATTCTCCAAAGACACGGTATCCGATTGGGAAGATCAACCCGTTCCGGCCAAACCAAAACGGGTACAGCTACCTTGGAGGAGTGAAGTGTTCACTGTATGCTCACACAAACTGGATGAGATTGCGACAACAGTGGCGAAAACGGCTACTGAAATGAAGAGTATCCATAAGCTGGTCGACCGTAGCCCTGACGTAATTCCACAGACAATTGTGCCACTTGCAACAATCCCCCGTAGGCTTCCAGTTGATGCCTACGATGCAGCATTCCTTCAAAGTCTTTCCCAAGTTGAAAGAGAGCACCTCGACCCTCAGGCGACAATTGGCTTGGAAGCGAAAGCCTGGATGCTAAACCAGATGACAATGCGTATTGGACGAGGTGGAAGTGGCATTCCGAGAGGAAGTATTGGCGATCTGGGAATTGGTAATTTGCCAGGCCCTAGCAAAGGCAGTTGAGTAGGTGATTGTTTGCTTTGTTGGTTGATTGGAAAAAAACTGACACAAGTGATTTTATTACTTAGCTAAAAGGAAATTCACTCCAAAGACTTTACAATTGAGTAGTCTGGAAATACACATGCCAAAGAGGAGTGGAACTTGAGATGGGAGTACAATCGGTGTTATTCTCATTGATCAACTGCTTGTTCTTGACATGACTGGACAAGTTTGGAATGGAGAAATGAAAGATATGTAAATTATCATGTGTTTTTCAGCTGCTCCAAATTAAGAGAGAAAAAATTAAACCCGGCGGGCTTAAATCTTTGGAACGATTATAAAACTGGCAAGTTATGAGGCATCATATTAAGCCCGGCGGGCTTAATGATGCCTGGGAGGAATAAGGCCGCTTGGCTTGATTGCTGGATTCCAAGAGGGGATGTTGGCTGGGTTGAGGTAAATGCAAACTGATCTGTTGGCATAGGGTAAATGAAGAGTATCTTGTGGCAAAATGAGAGCATATCAATTTGCCACAAGAGGTCAAACTACACTCCACCAACAAGGGTATGATTAAAGCTATGTTGGGCCCAGAGTTGTAACAGAAGGGGTTTTGATGGGAATTCCTTGTCATTGCGATTCACATCTCAAGTCTGTTTTCATCCTGCTTCCCTGACAGGAGAACATTCACTGTTTAACATAGGGTATCTAAAAGGTAGGAGTCAAATGGAAGAACAATTGTTGTGTTTGGATCTTGATTGTCACCTGTGACGGACTGATTTTCAAGTGCATCACAATGAAATCAACAGAAGACCACTTGAAATTAGCCATGTGTTTCAATGTAAGCTCATAAGACAAATCATGGATTGTGAAAAGTGATTGCATGACCGCTTTTGAACAAATAGTTTTTTTACAAGATTTAATTTTCATAATATCCAAGGCACATAGAAAAAGAAGACTAGGGTACGAAATGGCTTTCACGATGTCAGAATAATTGCAGGGACAAAGCTACTGGATCTGGTGGCTTGGGTCCTTAAGGGGGGGGGGGTTTGTACTGGTCATTCAACGGGAAAAATGCCAATGAAGAGAAGAAATTACAGAGTTTCACAACAAATATCACATTTGAATTGGATATCCTTGGCCAACTAAACTCACATTGACGCATTGGCACTGAGACTTGGACAGAGACCACACCAACAAGAGTGTGAAAGTTGCAAGAAATAGGTAGTGTGTAAAGATGGAAACCACATGTATTCCTCTTCTGATGGAACTGGGAAAGATTTCAGGATGAAGCACTATAACATGGAGAGATGAAACATTAAGCAAAGGTGACATGGCCAGTTGAGAAAACCCCAACAAAGCAATCCACAACTCATAGCACAAACGTTTTGCAGATTGATTGGAGTGGCAGTTATTGAAAAAACTCTCCAAACCTGCATGGACAATTCAATACATTGTTAGTGAAGGTTGAGGATCAATTCTGTCAGTAACTGTAAGTATTTTGGGGACAATAGCTTACATTTGATTAGTAGTATTCAGCACATGATCCCTAGCATCTGTGTATCAATGGCCCCGATGGTTGAAAGTGCTCCTTAGTAACCTGCGCTCATGTTCCGTTTTCCAACCATGGATTCGTATGGGATCTGAAAATACACACATCAATAAACAAATGTAGGCCTTTGATAAAATATGACTGATCAAGTACCTCTACCCAAGCGCATTCGGCGTAGATTCCAAATTGCCAAGCCATCAGGGACCATGTGAGAGGGGATGCAGAGTTCCATGGCAAGTTGGGATAGGGCATCCTGTGCTGCTTCTAAACGAGTGGCATGTTGACAATGTATCATAGCCGGCGTTTCAACAGGACCTTGGCCTTCAAGATCCTCAGGCTCAATTGATACAGCCAGTGCTTCAAATGATGAAACGGCTTCACGGAGAAAGTCAACTCTATGCCGAACTTGGTATAAATAGGATATGGTAGTCATTTAAGTACACTGATTATAACGTATTGTAAGGTTGATACTTGGCGGTTTGAATGGAGGATGAGAGGAGGATTGGATCAAGAAACTTTGAGTGGTTTTTATAATGGGAGCTTGGAGGTGGGTGTATCTGCAAATAGAGAGAGCTGACACTGGAACTACCTCTCGAGCAGCTAACTTTTCAGAGGGCAGTTGAGCGGATGACTTGCAATAAACAGGTGAGACGTATGTGAGCTAACGTGATTTGCACAAACAAGGGTGCTTGCATGTCACAATATAATGGAATACATGAGAGGTGGATCAAACAGACGAATCTTTCCACATATGTCATATGACATTCAAAACAACACAGCCGGAATTTGATTGGGATCCTTCAGCCAACACACGTAATCTGTTGATTGGACAAATCATGGATTTGTCGTATTTTGAGATGCTCTGTGCTTGAATTTACTGGGTCTTTGATGGGTAGGGGTCAACTCATATTGTTGAGTTTGATTTACCAACCAATCCCCACAAGCAATGTCACCACCTCGGCATATAATACAATGTCATCTTTCCTTTGCTGATTCGAGGAAGTTTCCAAGCTAAGATGATACATTAAATCACTCAAAATATGCCCCACTTCTGATTGGTTTGTCCAAATACATGAGCATCTGGAATATTGACCCGTACAATAGTTGAATCCTTGATGTGGAAAATGGAATCTTATGCAGAGTCCCCTGGAAGATATGTCTTGTGGTGCATCATCAAAACTGTGAGGCTTGAGTGGTGACGGTTGTGTGTGAGCCCAAGTGGGGGGATTTTACACACACAACCCTTTGAAATACATTTACTCATTGATCGTCAGATTCAATCGGAATGTACAAAAACTGGAAGTGATATGATTCAACAAACAGAAGGCCTTTGTCCTCACCCACTCTGTTCCCACTTGGTATCCATCACGTATCTGTTCCTAATGACATGGATACACAAGCGATACAGGGGAGGGACATGCCTGGTGTACACATACCTAAACCCACAATTGCGTTAGATCTGCAAAGATATAATCCTGCATGTCTTGTTGATTCCATTTTTTGTGGTGTCCAGAGCACATCAGTGCCTATGCTGTGACAAGAGTCACCTCCCTCAGGCCTAGTGTAAATCCTTCATGTGACCGGAAGCTCTCCCCAAGCATACAGGTCAAAATTATTTTGTCTTGTTTAATGAGGAGACACCTTACATAATTCAAATAACACAAGCTGTCATGCTGAGATTAATTGCTGAGTCCATGCTCTGCTGACATCTCCAGTATTACATTCATGTCTCGACCCAAGAATTATTGTACAACAAAGGCAGATGATGATTCAGCAGATATTTGGCAAATAAATTAAATGCAATTTGCCAAATAGAAATGAACCAAGCCAATATCAATTATCTGGTAACATTCCACCAGTAACGGCCCTCTTGTCCATGGTAGCTTGTATGAATGTTTTTGGACCTGTTGACATATAAATATCTTCCTCTGTTGGTGTTCCTGCTCTTACCCTTAGATCATCCTTAGATTAGACCTTACATACATTTCAAACACCATGTCGAGTCCTAGTCAAAATAAATCCCTTAGCCTATCGGCCAAATATACCCAGAAAGAAGATGAGATTGAACGTCATTTTGAGTGGCTTGACGATAGACGTCGTACTATGTGTCTTGCTGTTGCACGCTGGGAGCCTTCCGATCCTTCCTCAGATCCTCATACCCTCTTTTTCCGAATTGGTCCTGAAAGTCCGTATTATCAACGAATGGTCGATGCTGGCAACTGGTTCGAGGCAAAGCGCATGCAGGCCACCACTGATGAAGAAGCGAAGGTCTTGGGGATCCCCATGTTGGAGGTACCACAAGTCATGGAATTGTGGACCGAAAGACGCATTGCATTGGGTAAAGGTAAAGCATCATCAGTTTATCCACATTTTGCACCTGCTGATATATCTTGTGATGTCTATTGCAGAGCCAGTTGCAAGACCCTGGAATGATACGCCCTCCCCAGAATCTAGCCCTGGAAAGGGGAATCGCTTCAGCCGGGAAAAAACCCCCAAGGAAGCCACAAGCAGTTGTGAGGGCAGCAAGAAGGTATGCCCCCAAATACTTCATAAATTACAAGGTTGCATATTCTGATCATCACTTGTTGCAGCGAAAGAATAACGAAATAATTATTGACTAGCGAGCAGATATCAATGTTATGGTGGCTCCTGGAGCTATGGATTATCTTTCAGACTATGCCGATCTTGTCAGAATAGCACCCTTGGTTAGAAGTCTTCAACATCATTTGATCCATGAGATGAACTATTGATCCGTAATCCATAACTGTTGGAATTGAAGCCAGAACACTAGCTATGTCTGATGATTTTATGAGGGACCCAAATCACACTTGCCTTTTCTCTCGTAAGTCCCCAGGGCTTGTCTGGTGGAAATTAAGCCCGCCGGGCTTAATAATTACCATAGTTTCACCGAGTGTTCCTGACCTGTTCTGCCCATTATTAAGCCCGCCGGGCTTAATCACGAGGACGACACCCCAGAATCTTAACTATAACTTAACTAGCGCTGGCATAATATTATCCAAGGCTTGAGGTGAACATTAAACCTAACCACACGGTTGTTTTGCATGGCGTGTTCATCTGCATGCACATATCTTATGCAACCACATGCAATGTGCAAATTAGTTGCATGATGGACCACCCACACAGCAACATCATCAAGTTGCCGTGCTCTAACTTTGTTTTGAATTCTAACACATCCAAACATCTCACCCAATTAGACATTCCACCATTTTTTGTTAATCCCTCCTGAATAGGCTGCTCATGGAAAATCCCCAATGAGTATTGCTGACTGATGTCCAAATACACTTCAATTTGGTAGATCGTCCCTTTGTGCATGGTCAATTCCCCATATGGGATCTACCAATTTGTAATTCACTCCACTCTGAACGTTTTTCTTTTGCTGACATATGTTTGGCATGTGCCAAGCACTAACAAACAAACTTCCTCCTTTGATGGAAAATCCTCAATCAAAGAATATCTCCTGATTATGTCATAAAGGGATATATCCCCAAGGAAATCTAACAGATTCCCACGGGATCATGCCCTTTGATGTTGGAGTTTTCATTGCTTGATGGTTCTTAAGGAACCACTTCTGGTACGCTTCTCATTCCCCCCTTCCTCATTCTATCAATCATCTCTAGATATACTCAACTCACTATTTATTATATTCCTCAGAACAAGTACAAATCCTTAACATTCCTCCTCCCCACCGTACAAAATAACATGTCAGACACATCTCTTAGTGAGGCAGCCCCTGTAGTTGACCAAGGCACACCAGCATTGCCAAGTGGCTCTGCCCCTAATCTTGAATCCACCCCACCACCTGGTCAGTTGATGTTACTCAAATTCCCAGTGTGATCCAGATTCTCACCCCATAAACTTGCAATTATTTTACCACCCAACTTCTTATCAGATCCGCATTTGTACAAAATGTCTTTCCCATCTCCCAATTCAAACCAACCACCACCAACATTCCAAGCCTTGGAACCAACAATCCCCCCTGGCGAGCCACTCCTTGGGTCTGAAGTTCAAGAGATCAGTGAAGAAGAATTCTTGAACAATGTCGGAAAGATCCAAGAATTTGCCAAAACCTGCTCTGAATTACGAATCCCCAAGTCAATTCGTCAAGATGTTGAAGGTATCATATCTCGTCTTGACACCATCTGCAAAGGTAATTCAGCTCTTTATTCACATTTCCTGGTTCAAATAACTGAGTATCTTCATTCAGATTATGAGGAAAATAAGGCCCTTCCAGTCGATGAATGTCTTTCAGTCAAGCCAGCTTCCCGACCCACCATAACCCGCTCCTCCACTACATCAAGTGCTCACCGATCATACAAATCCAAGAAGTCAAACCATCCGCCAGTCTCCATCACCTCACACATTTGCAGCACTTCTGCTAAATCCACTCAACATGAGTCTGGCCAATCACCTTCTCTTGAACAAGACCCAGCCCCCACGATTCCTGGCTCTGCAGATAACCCAGACCCTACCAACCAAGACCATGGACCTGTTCCTCTTGGAGACCCCTCCGACCCATCCGAATTGCCTTCCACAACCCCGAAAGATACCTCTTCCCATCTCAGAACAGGACAGGCTGTCACCTCAAAACATACCACGTCAAAGCGTAGAAAAAAGAAAACCCAGAACCGTTCGAAATCTCAGGTTACCTCGAGTGAAGATGAGAACCAACTTCCTCGACATCAAGCAAAGAAACACCGCCCAGACCCTCAAGTCCCCACTGACAAACCAGCTTCCAGGAAATCACACCCCGGCCGTGAATTATATCGGTCCTCATCCCTCAGCTCTATCTCATCTACCTCCAATGCCTCGGCCACATCTGAAGAACCAGAGGAAGAACCAGAGCACACAAACAAATGCGATTCTAACCAAATTGGCAACTCCAAAGAACTTCCCCCATCAGCCCCCACCACATCCAACCATCCACCTAACCCTCCAACCATAGTAACACGTGCACCCAACCCTGTCACCCTGGACAACTTCACCCTCATTCCTAGTGAACCGTTTCGTAAACAACTCCACGAGTTGGCCATGTGGTTCCAGAAAGGCCGAGTCTCAAAGACAAAGTGGGAAAAAGGCTGGAATTCCCTTCAACACCTCTTGAAATTTCGTCTGACCACTCCCGACATTTCCAAGATTCCCACTGCCTCATTCGTCTATAACAATGCTCAGTTCAACCAGGACCATTGGATTAAAGAAATCTCCGACACAAGTGAGTGTTTTACCTCCTCCGTATAAGTACATGTCCTCTGTCCATTACAGTTAACTTACTTTTGATCAAACATCTCAGGTGATTCTATGCTATCCTACTCGGAATCCGAGCCATGGTTCAGTCCAGATATCATTAACTTGGACCTCATGAAGAACCAATTACTTTCAACTACCCCGATCCTCCCTCTCCATTCAAAAGCTAGTCATCCAGAGTCCAACCTTTTCCGAGCTCTTGCCTCTCTTATCAACACACCAAGCCATCGGCAGATCCGCGAATGGGCTAAGAGTGTCGCCCTCTCCATACAACACATATCCGACGAAAATCCCCAGGCACCACGAATCGAAGCAAAGCCAAACTCCATCGAACGTCATCTCATTGTCTTGACCTGGCTCAATACAATGAAAACCACCATGCCCACCCTTCAAAAACTTACTGAAGGAGAGAATACCAATGGGCAAATTACCCATCAACCACTCGAAACCCCAACAGCATCAACAGCAGACGATGCATTGGACGACCTACGCAAAATCATCATTGATCTCATGATGTCTCATACCATCATCCAGGCCCACATTGATGAGGCGTTCAATCCTCGTAAAAAGAAATCCCAACGACCTTCCTCTGATACCACAATTGCCCGCCAAATGGAGCAACACACCAGCCTCTCCCAAATCGCCAGTAAACACAACTACTTCCCCTTCATTTACTATCTCCTGGGAGGTGTACGTGGACTCTTCAACGCCACCCGAGACCGAAGGCAATACACTATTAGTGACTGTCTTGAAATCATCTGTGCATTTCATCAAATATATCAAGTATCCAATTCAAACTTCTCTCCTTCTGAAAAAATCTGGTTAAATCTTGGTACATACATTCGTCAAATTATCTCTTCAGTTCAGAATTTCCCCCATGATGTCTCTAAGTTTATCTGTCCAACCCGCCACCTTTTAGCCAAGTGTATTGCTCATGATTATATTAACTATACAACAGGCGAATCCACCTCTTTCAATATCCCCAGTTCTAGCACCCTTCGTATTACCTAGTCACCATTCCATGATTTTGTGTCAATAAGTAAATAATATATCTTTGCCCGCACCCTTGTACATCCTCCAGCTGAGCAATGTCAGGACCAATTAAGCCCGGCGGGCTTAATTTGAAATGCCATTTCCTTTTCAACCCGTCCCCTCCTGTTCACATGATCCACACAGTCACATGAGGTCCTTCAGCTTCAAATTAAGCCCGGCGGGCTTAAACATGCCACTAACAGTCCCTGTGATTTCTCTTGCTCACATTCTAATGAATTAAGCCCGCCGGGCTTAATAAACACCCTCTTCATGTGGGTCCCTCTGACTTCTTATCTTTGATATTTTCTCAGCAACTGCCAGGTCATGCAAGCAACACACCGTATCATCTTCATTCATTTCAGAATTAAGCCCGGCGGGCTTAATCAACAGCTTCGTCATGTGGGTCCTCCTGACTTGTTATCTTCTCCCCACCTTCCAATGTGGTACTGGTACACTCGGACCAAACCTGTGCATGGACGCCCCACATTGCTCATTTGACCATGTCCACCTTGTTGATTGTTAATTACGCATCACTGTCATGTGTACAATTCATGCCTGCAAAGAATCTTGATGTCAACAAATGCAATGATTAAGCCCGCCGGGCTTAATTTTGCCACACTACATCCATCCCACATCCATGCCATTCACATTCCTTGTATCACACCTTCAGCTGTGGAAGATTTCCAATTATCCTGGTTTTATTAGACCTGTCAAAGGGATACGTCAAAAGTGCATTTCATGTTCCTGATTATTATACTACTCTTCATAATGAGTTCTCTACAATGCAACCAATCATCCAGATCTCACTCAATTTCATCATCCATATGCAAGCTGACCATGCCCACACCATTGACTTGTTTGAATTCTCATGATATTCAACCATTCCAACTTGTATGGACCATCTGTCTCATCAAATCAGCCATAGCCAACATCATGTCTGATCCTTCTTGAGGTTCACCTTGACCATTACTGACATACACAGGACCCTCTCACATTATCTCATATTCCACCATGGCCTTCTTGAATACGGTAAGTTTTTCACATTACATCTGAGCTGCAATCAATCTTGATGGCCAATGACAACCTGGTGTGCATCACCCCATACATAAGGCTAGTCATTAGCCCCTCTCATGAGCTATCCATCACCTTGTGGCACACATTATCCCTGCTAGTTTGGATACAGAATTGAGGCCTCCCCTCTGCAGTTACTTAAACTGACCATCCACCATCCCCCAGTTGCCGTGACTCAAAGTCTCATTGAGCTCAAGCTTGTTGGCAGTCAGTGTTGGTACCATATGTAATGTGTGTAATTGCTTGCAGTGAGATCCACTTCACATGGATTGCTTCAATATAACTCTATATATATTGTTCTTTGATTCATACCTGTTTCCCACCCATTTTTACACGGTAAAAATTGCTGTTGCCACTTATTTCCACATACCAATTCTGGCCAAAAGAACAGGGGTGCAATTTATCTGACTAGCATTCCCCTGTCCTCCTGTATTTCATACTTTGACCACATTGGTCAGATCAAAATGTGACATTTTTAATTGCCTTCCACTATTTAGTGTTGTGAGCAGCTCTTCCAATTCATCCACTGGTGTCATCAGCGTGACATTAATCTGTCAAAATCGTGTTTTTTTTTCACACTAGCGCATTTGCTCCTGTCCACCTGAATTGATTCAAATGACATGCCTGTGAAACTTTCCCCACCTCTAGTCCACAACACATTTGCTTCCCCCCAGTCTCCTTTCAATCCAAACCCCCTCGCTCCAAATCTTCACACAGTCTCAGCTTCAACTACCATCAGGCAAGTTCATTATCTCTCTCGCTTTTTTCTCACTTGCAACATTTATCAATATTCTGACCTGTCTTGATCCTTTCCTCCCAGTTTTATATCAACAGGCTATTCAAACTGATCGTCGCCATTGCCAACTTAAACGGAGACTCCTGGCTAAGCACTTGTATGTATTCTCTCCCACTTCGCTCTTGGTGCTTCAACCATTAACTCAACAATAATTTCCCCCTTTGAACGATCTGTTATTTCCAGATCGTTCCTGCCAATCAATTGTTTTTCCGCTTCGCTTGGAGATTGATCACTGCCTTTATATGCCATTGTCTGTAATCTACAGGTTAAACTTTCCAGTAAGTCGTTTTTTGTTCTCTTACAGCTCAGCGACCTTGATCGCTTCCTACACACATAATCCATTGTCCTTTACAGGTTCACCATCCCGAGCACACTGTCTTATCTGTTTATGGTCCATTGACCTTTAATTCCACACATAATCGATTTCGATTGCATCCACCTCGTTTGACTATCACCAACCAAAACGATCAAATTCAATTACTCGTTTATATCGGCCAGTGCAATAACTATCCTCTTGCCCCCACTCTATCAGCCACTCAACTGGTAAGCTGCTCTGTCAATCATCACTCTCCCTTCGATGTGACAAACACTAAGATCGATACCCTTGACCTCCTGCTCCTTTACCCAACCATCTTGCAGTACATCTCAACCACACAAACCAACCAATCAATTATAAACGATCATCATTCACACCCTTTTTGTCAATTGGTTTGTTGACCCCCCTTCCACAAATCTCAGCTTGCCTCTACATCTTTTTCAATAAATGGATGCTCATCACTAATACTAATAAAATTGCTCCTTCTTCTTTTGTTACAAAATCATCAATGCATGCAACAATTCGCAACAAATATTCTGGGATCATCAAGTCTTCGCTTCTAAATCCGATTTGATTTCGCCCAGATCGATCTTGTCCCCCTTTCCCATCATTGTTCTTTTGCTCCACCCCTCCCTGGCACACCGAGCATAATTGATGTATGTCGTCTTTCTTTATTCAGTGCAGAGTTGGGTAAATCTTCCATGTTGTGACCTGTTGTCCAACATCTTTCAACTGGCATCTTTGGCACTTTCAACAGTCTTTGCCAACTCAAATCAAAAGCAGCTTTACCACTATCTCTCCACTAAGGTAATGTTCCCATTTCATCTCATCTTCAAATATTATATTGCAAGCTGATCCCATTGAATGTTTTTGACATTCTGCCATCTCTAGGTACACATCACTCGTATCCATTGCCAATGACCCGCACCAAGCGTCAGAATCAACTGCGAGCTCAGATCAGGACGGGCCCCTTCCCCCCGGGTAATCCTGGTGCTCTCAATGGGCGCTGTGGAAATAATGACGACCTCGGTAACAGAAATGTTAGGTTGCCCTTCTTCCTGGTTGGTTCCGGTGGTTCTTTGATTTCCTCTGCGGGATAAACACTGTCAGCGGATAATCAACTGGTTTCCCTGCAACACCTGATACTCAGCAAGGGGACCGTTCCTCTTGCGTTCGTCGTCCTGATGATGCCCTACGCAGTTCCGCTTTTCCGCACACGCTGAATAATCGCTGAGAGAACTCTAAACACTGAGATTTTCTCATATACGCCGTAGTTGATAGCTATCTACTGTGATGATAAGATAAGATAAGAATCCCGCAACCCTGGTACAACACTCTTTTTATACAACAGTCCCCCGATCATGTCCCGCATTCCCCGGTACTGTCCCTGGAGCCCTACTTGCCTGTCTCCTTAATCCCGCATCGCACCGCAGCCTGTCCCCGACTACTATACCCTGTTGACCCCCGCAGCCGTCTATTGCTTCCCTGCGCACGACCCCGCTTCTTCTGCCCCCGCTCCGCTTGCGGCCTGGCGCCCCGAACCCCGTGGTTCCGCCCGGTCCATTACGTCGCGCATACTGAAGCGGCCTTCGTCCGCTCGACCGATCGCCCGCGCCAACTATAGAATGTCACATGCTGCGCCCTGTGCTTTTCCCCGCGGAATGTCCGATGACATTTGGTAGATACCCCCTTACCTCAGCCTCAGTCTGCCGCTGAGCCCGCGGCTGCGGGCTCAGCTTCAGTGCTGCACCTCTGGTATATAAGTTCTCCCACATCCCCCTCGCTTTTGAATCCTGTCCTCAGTGATTCCCACACTACCCGCCACCTTCCCATACCTCGACCATACACCCACCATACCCACCTCCCTATCCCATACCCACCATGCCCCATCCCCGACCCCCCTGTGATCGTTGCGCCGCACGGTCCCGCCACGCTTCCTTGTCTTCTCCCTTCTCCCAACCCGCGCCTGGAGCTGCCTGCACGGCCTGCGCTTGGTCCCATCGCCAATGCTCCCTGTCCCGCAGAAACGGCCCTCGTCCCCAGCCTCGTTCTCGCTCCGGAAATCAATCCCGTCAGAAACGGCGCCGCCGCGAGGATTCCTCCGACACTCCGGACCACTTTTCCATCTCCTCTTCCACCCCTTCCCCTCCTCGACGCCGCCATCGCTCCGATCGCGTGAGAACTCCCGTCGGAACTGATCGCATGACTCCGAAACGTGAACGGAGGAACTTCTCCGATGGACCGACCTGGGCCGCCGCCCTCCGAGCCTGGGCGACTCGCCACCGCGTCAACGTTGGCGCCGGAATGGACCCAAACGCTCCTCGCCGCTCTCCGATCCCTCCGCCGCGCCCATCCCCGGTTCCCCTTCCGCGTCGCCGAGCCCAGACTCCCTTCCATGCTCCCCCTCCTCCATCACCTACCCCTCCTCCCCCACCTTCCACCCCACCTCAACCACCCCCGCGAACCACCCTCTTCGTCCCCCCTACCCCAGACCTTCCTCCACCCCCTTCGCCTACCCCGCCACCACCACCTCCACCAACACCTCCTCCCCCTCCATCCCCTCCCTTACCTCCTCGCCCTTCACCTACTCCTCCCCCATCTATGACCTCCCTCCTACCACCCCGTCCCGCTTCCCCTCCCCCTCACCGCACTCCTTCTCCGGCTCCCGTTCCCTCTTCTTCCCGACCTCTTGGTGCTGCTACCGCACCCGGATTCCTCGAGTCGCCATACCGGGCCGCAATCCCCGACGACAAATACGAGTCCGGTGTCCCTGAGGCGGACCTCCTCCCGTTCCTGGAAGGTCAGACCTCGCTGGTTGAAGGATTGTTGAAGAAAGCGGTGACGATCCCCGCCGAAACCCGCCGAGAAATGCTCCGAGAATTCCACCGGTCTTCCGCCGCGCTGCGCGCCCGCCTCCGACCCGCTGTGTTCTTGGACTGAGCGCTTCGGACTTTCCCCTTCACTTACTCTATACCTTGTATCCCTTTCCCCTCTTGTATTCCCCTATGCTGAAATACTATGCGCCATATGCTTGCCCCCGCTAACCTGAGACAAGCACCTGTGCCAAAGTGAGGTACTTGAGAGAAACACAACAAAAATAAGTTACAAGTGCCCGGACCGCCCCGGATTGAGAACCACTTAGTCCCCGCACTTCCATTTTTTTTTTTTTTTTTTTTTTTTAAATTGAGATACTAAAACCTGAAACTTAGATTGAAACTTTGAGAAAAACTTTGAGGAAACTGATAACTTGATGAAACTGATAACTTGAGGAAATTGATGACTTGAGGGAAATACCACGCCGCAATCCTGAGAGAAAGAGAAACCACACCCGCAACCTAAAGATGAGAGAAAGAAACCACGCCCGCAATCTATGAAGTCCTAAAACGAAAACCCAACCCGCCCGCCGAGGTACCTGGACCGCCCCAGATGGAATTTCCGCACAATTCCCCGTACCCCTCGCCATCCTGAATATATAACAGAGAAAACCAGTAAACCCATTCACAAAACACAAATACAACCCGCTTTAGGGTGACTGACATCCTGGGGTGGCTAGTTTATCCGGCTGTAGACCAGCTAGCGCACCCCCTCACCAATTAAGGCTTGGCCTATGGCCCCCATCCTCCCCCCGCTTTTGGCCGCTGTCCTCAGCGGTTTGTTCCTCGCACTTTGCCGCAAGGAACGCTCACCGGCCACCTCTTCATCGGCGCCGGGAGAATCCGCTCGACCCGCCTCATTGGCGGGCGGCTCCGAAGGAGTTGGCTCCAAATCCGAGTCTTCATCGTTTTCGTCCTCAGATCCTGAAACGAGGGTTTCGTCGAACGACGTCGATCCCCGAGCGTAGAACCGCTTCACGTGGGATGCCGCCGCCTTCCGCTTCAACGGGGTTCCGTCCAATTCTTCCAACTGATAACTTCCCCCCGGAAATTTGCTGACCACGCGATAAGGTCCGTTCCATCGGTTGGCGAACAACTTTCCCCACTGGGTTTCCAAGCTCCGATTGTACAGGAGGACGAGATCGCCCTTCCGCAAAGGGTCCCGCAACCGGTGAGCGCAACGCTCGTCCCAATAGCGGACCGACTTCGCCCGAGATTCCCGCAAGCGCTTCGCCGCCTTCTCGACAACTTCCTCTCGTCGAAGAAGTTGTTCCGCCCGCGCTTCCAACAATTCTTCTGAAGTTTTCACCTTCCACCAGTCGATAGCGAGATAAGTGAGCATCTCGATATCGACCGGCAACACAGGCTGTCGCCCATACAGGAGCTCGTACGCTGAATAACCGGTGCCCCTCTTGGTTGAGATCCGATCCGCGAAAAGGACTGCCGGAAGGAATTGATGCCACTTCCGGCCGTCTTCCCCGCACATCTTCACCAGCGTGTTCTTGATTGGCTGATGTCCCCGCTCAATCATCCCGGCGCCTTCCGGATAATACTCCGTGACCCTGCCGAACTTCGCCCCGCATGACTGAACCAGCTTCATCAGACTTCCTCGGAATTCCGCACCCCCATCCACTGTGACCAGCCGCACACATCCGAACCGCGAGAACCAGAACTCCTCCAGGAATTGGCCGACCTTGTCCGCCGACAGCTTGACCAAAGTGATGGCCTCGACCCACCCCGACAGATCATCCCTCGCAACGAGTAAGTAGGCGTACTTACCCGCCTTGATGTGGACAACATCCAAGGAAATCCGACTGAACAACGAATCCTCCCCTGTCGGAATTCCCACCTCCTTGGGGAGCGCCGAGCTCCGGCGCTGACACGCCTCACAGCTCCGGACCCAGTCACGGACTGACTTCACCATACCAGGCCACCAGAAACGCTGCCGAACGCGGGCACGCGTCTCCACCTCGCCCCGATGCCCCAACTCCTCGTGGAGGCTCCGAAGGATGACTTCCTGGCTCGCTCGACAAGTCGCCACCACCAGCGGTATGGGAGACCGCCTACGCCACAGTTGACCTTCCCTCACAAAGAAGTTGACGCTATTCCGACGAACCCACGCTTTCAGTTCGGTTGAAGTATCATCAGGGAAATTGAGAGTACTCAGGTAGGTCTCCATCAGCTCGTACTTCCCGCTCTGGCGAAGGGGAAGTTCGATGCCGACCGTCGTCGCGCCCGCTTTCATCAGCCGTTCTTCCACGTCCAACGCCTCCGCTGAGCGGAACCGCTCCGCTCCCTCCTCTTCCGCCACTCTCGACAATGCATCAGGCATTGTGAACGCCTTCCCCGGAACATGGACCACTTTGAAAGAAAACAATTGAAGGTAAGCCACCCATCGAGTCATTGGAGCATTAGGGAGAGTAGGAGAGTTGATCATCCTCGCCAGCGCTTCCGCATCAACTAGGAGTTCGAAGAACACCCCCCACAACACGTGTTGCAGCTTCCGCACCACCTTGGTGACCCCGCACAGCTCAAGCTTCGGCTGGGAGTATTGCGACTCGGTTTCCGTGAAGGTAATCGACTCGTAAAGAACCGGCCGATCTTTCCCGTCCTCCTCCTGCGTCAGCACGCCTCCCGCTCCGAATTCACTGGAGTCAACCGCCAACCGAATTCCCTCCTTCCCGTAATCGAGATCCTTGAGCGTGATCTCCCTACCGACGATCTCCTTCAGCCGGGTGAACGCGCGATCACATTCCTCGGTCCACTTCCACTCAGTCCCCTTGCGAGTGAGCCGCCTCATCGGGCTTGCGATCTCCGCAAACCGCTCAATGAACATCCGCACATAACTACACAACCCTAAAAACTGAAGGATGTGAGTTACGGTTTTCGGAACTGGCCACTCCAAGACTTTGTTCAACTTAGCCCGAGTGATGCTCCTCCCGCGAACTGAGACTTCATGACCGAGGACCTCCAAAGCCGGAACGCAGACCGCAAACTTCTTCCCTGAAACCGTAAGACCCGCGGTTTCGATCCGGAACAAGATCCGCTCCAAGGTGACCGCATACTCCCAAATGAAACGCCTGATGCCCGGGTTGTCCACCAAGACAGTTCCGCCGTAATCCGACTTCGGTCCCTTGATCCCCGCGTCATCAATGAAGATCTGGACAAGATGAGGCAAGTCGTCCTGGAGGATCCACGCCATCTGCGCTTGGTACACTGCTACCGAGTTGGTGGCTCCCTGCGGAAGACGAGTCAGCTGCATACGCCCCAACCGAGTCTCGAAAGCCGTGAGTGGCCGCGACTCGGGGTGCAATTCCCGCTGATCGTACCCGCCCATGACATCAACCAACCCATAGCAAACCCGCCCTGCCATGGACTCCACGAACTCATCGACGCGCGGAGGAAGCCCTGCATCCAGAATGGTAACGGAATTCAGTCTCTGAAGATCATGAACAATCCTCAAACTCGTCCCATCTTGTTTCAGGACCGGAAAAATTGGGCTGGAGTAGCTTGAGCAAGACTGCTCGTACAACCCCGTCCGCACCCGCTCCCGTACCAACTCCGTGAAGGTATCGCGAATGGTCGCCGGAACCGGAATTGGCTTGATCTGCCACGGTTCATGGGGTATCACCGGAATCCGATAAGGCTCCCCTATTCCCCTGTCCAACAGCCCGCGCTCTTCAGGGGAAAACGCCAAAGCCTTCGCCCGCAAGGTGACGACCTGGGCTAAGAGCTTCCACTCCTCCTGGCTCACCCACCCCGGAGGTCCGAAGTTGAGACTCGCCATCCGTTCATCCGTGATACGCTCTGTCGGCACGAATTCCGGAGGCCGCACCGAAAGTGGGGTAAGATAGGGGTCTCTCCCCCACTGGATGGGCTTCAACGGTGAGTTCAAGCTTTGCGGCATTGGCTCATTCCGCGGCCTAACCTTCCGCGCCACCGGCTTGTACTTTGCCCCGCCCAATTCCACCCTCCGTAGAACGACGCCTTCTTCCGCTGAGATCCTGCGGACTGGGAAACCAAAGACTCTCGATTCGCTCACGACCGTGGCACAAGGTAGGGTTTCTCGAAACGTAGTAGATACCCTTGGCGGTGCACAATTGGGAGGACTTACTTCTGCACTGTTTGCCTCCGCCCCAAAAGAACCTTCCTCCGCTCTTCCCTCCAAAACCTCCTCATCCTCCTCCCAAACCTCCGTCGCCTGATGCGGACCGAACTCCCGAGGTTTCCACCTATGATCGGGCGGAAAAGGATCGCTCACGTATGTGGCACTCGGTAGGGTTTTTCGAACGGTAGTAGAAACCCTTGATGGTGCACAATTGGGAGGACTTACTTCTACACCTTTTGCCTCCGCTCCATCGTGTTCCTCCTCCGTCCCCTCACTCCACACCTCCACTTCATCTTGCGGACCGATTTCCCGATAACTCCGCCTATGGCCTGACGAAACGGAATTGCTCACGTACGTGGCACTCGGTAGGGTTTTTCGAAAGGTAGTAGAAACCCTTGGCGGTGCACAATTGGGAGGACTTACTTCTAGACTGGTTGCCCCCGCTCCATCGCTTTCCTCCTCCATTCCCTCTCTCCAGACCTCCGTTTCCGAGTGCGGACCGACTTCCCAAGATTTCATCCTATGACCAGACGAAAGGAATTCGCTCACGTACGTGGCACTCGGTAGGGTTTTACGAATGGTAGTAGATACCCTCGGAGGTGCACAATTGGGAGGACTTACTTTTGGGTCTTTTGCCTCCGCCCCATCATCCCCTATTCCTTCCCGCTCTTTAGGAGTCGACCGTCCGCGCGATGCTAGAGCTGACATCGTGCGGATTGATCGGCCGACACCTAAAAACCCCGTGCCAAGGGGGAAGCCTCCTGCTTCTCCCTCCCTCGGCACTCCTCCTCCCCCACCTCCGGCCCCAGCCGGGTCTCCCATCGACCGCTCGATGGCCGACAGATCGTCGTCGCGAACCGTCGCCCTCGGGAGTCCGCCACCGAAAGGACCTCCTCCTTGCGGACCGAATCGAACCGAAGGCCGGCTCGGAAGGCGAACAAGAACGGCCGTCCAAGGATGACTTCGGAGGACCTCACCACCAAGAATGAGACCCTCCGCCTGGTCTTCGCCACCTCCACCCACTCACTCTCCACCACACCCGCCACCTGCACTCATGGCCGCCGATTCCTCGCAAGCCGATGTTGGCTTGTCGGGTAACGAGATCCGAGTCTTGCGCCACCTCCGCCGGCAAAAGGTTGACCATCGACCCGCTGTCGATCATCGCCCATACTTGCTGGTCCCCGATGGTCATCTGAACATAACCAAGGGGGCAGGAAATGGAGTCCGACGGGAACTCCTCCGGATGGTGTCGGCACGAATGTTCGGCCTCCGCTGAACTCACGTCGAAGGCCACCCGATTACCTTCCGCCTTGAGGCCCGCACTCTCCTTAAGAGACGCTATGAGCTCTTCCGCCATTAGAGGGGAAACCGACGCCAATTCCTTGATGGAAAGAGTCAGCGGGCCATCCCCGTTCAGAGCGCGCTTGGCCAACTCCGCCGCCTTCTTTTTCCCGGTGGGCACTGCCACTCCTCCAGGCTGCGAAACTTCCTTCGCCTTGCCCTTCTTTGGAGGATCCACATCCATGCGGTCGTACCCGCCATAGCGGGCCGTCACCTCATCGGATTGGATGGCCCACACCTCTGATTGGACAGCCGGGGGAGTCCATCCAGACGTCCCGACAACTATACCCATCGAGGATTTGACCTCCGCCTTCGGGCCTTCCGCCGTCTCCCCCTGCCCTGCCGCCGCTGCACGAACCACGTCGCGCGGCACGGCCGCCTCGATCGGTTCACGCGATCTAGGGAGGAAATAATCGCCGTTATAGATCCTCACCCGCCTACCGTTTAAGTCGTCCGTCAACTCTTGACATCGAGACTTATAATGGGTATTCGACCCGCAATAAGTGCAATGAAGCCCCGGAGGCCCCGCACGCGGAGGACCGCTCCGCTGACCGTCGGCCGGTGCCGACGCTTGAGGCTGGGACTCCCGTTGAACCGTCTTCTGCATGAACAAACGAAGCTCCTTCAAGGTGTCAGCCAACTCCGCCACTTCAGCGGGCGCCACCGGCGCCGTGTTCCGGGAAGAGATCACCGGCCCGATTCCGGTCGAGATCGCCACTCCCGAATTCTCGGCCACCAACTCCATCATGTCGAACTCCGCCCGGACCGCTCCCCTAAGCGACGCCAAGTCGGGCAACAGGGTCCCTCCATCCCTCGACCGCCGAATGAGGTTCTGATCGTACAGCCTCCGCTGCACCCGCTCCTGAACCGGCGTGGCAAGCCCCTTGAGGAAGCTCCGCTTGACCGACGCCGGCTCCCCAATGATCACCTCATTGCGATTAAGGTACTTCACGATACGATCAAAGGAAGTGACGTACTCATCGAACGCCCTTCGATCGTTGACCCCACCCGATGCCGCCTTGCTCGACGCGAGATTCTCCAAATCCGCCTCCCGATACCGTTGCTGACGCGGACCCCACTTCTCCAACATCTCCTCCCTCAGACGCTCCCAGTTCTTCGCCTCGTACCCCTCCATTTCCTCCACATCACGCAACTCTTCTTCGGACTGAATGAAGTTGACGATTTGACGAACCTTGTCGCCGTCCGACGCCCCTTCGGTTTCCGCCGCCAATTCGAAACGACTCAAAAATCGATCAACCGCATCGATACTGAATCGGACTGCGGGAAAATCCCGCGGCCGAATCTTGACGCCCGTCGGTGGGTCCGACGCCAACCTCTTGCCTCCTCACCCCTACCGGCGCTTCACCAGCCGCCTGCTTCCCCTTCCGATTCTCCTCCGTTCCGTCGTCCATGTTGACCTCCGACGTGATGCCGTAGGTACCCAGACCTCCCCCCTTCGGAGGGGGAGGGACGAACTTGGCGGCAGGGAGGGTGAACTTGGAGGAGGACGCTCCGCCCGACGCAGTCGTAGGAAGATAAGTGTCAGAACCACTCATCCTCAAACAATGATAAACGATATATAAAAAATAAAGAAAAAAAAAAGACAAATGTCTTGACCCGTCCGCAGGTTGGAAACAGAAAGAATTTCCCGGCCAGACCCCCAATATGTGGAAATAATGACGACCTCGGTAACAGAAATGTTAGGTTGCCCTTCTTCCTGGTTGGTTCCGGTGGTTCTTTGATTTCCTCTGCGGGATAAACACTGTCAGCGGATAATCAACTGGTTTCCCTGCAACACCTGATACTCAGCAAGGGGACCGTTCCTCTTGCGTTCGTCGTCCTGATGATGCCCTACGCAGTTCCGCTTTTCCGCACACGCTGAATAATCGCTGAGAGAACTCTAAACACTGAGATTTTCTTATATACGCCGTAGTTGATAGCTATCTACTGTGATGATAAGATAAGATAAGAATCCCGCAACCCTGGTACAACACTCTTTTTATACAACAGTCCCCCGATCATGTCCCGCATTCCCCGGTACTGTCCCTGGAGCCCTACTTGCCTGTCTCCTTAATCCCGCATCGCACCGCAGCCTGTCCCCGACTACTATACCCCGTTGACCCCCGCAGCCGTCTATCGCTTCCCTGCGCACGACCCCGCTTCTTCTGCCCCCGCTCCGCTTGCGGCCTGGCGCCCCGAACCCCGTGGTTCCGCCCGGTCCATTACGTCTCGCATACTGAAGCGGCCTTCGTCCGCTCGACCGATCGCCCGCGCCAACTATAGAATGTCACATGCTGCGCCCTGTGCTTTTCCCCGCGGAATGTCCGATGACATTTGGTAGATACCCCCTTACCTCAGCCTCAGTCTGCCGCTGAGCCCGCGGCTGCGGGCTCAGCTTCAGTGCTGCACCTCTGGTATATAAGTTCTCCCACAGCGCATGGCCCTTGATCACCAGGATTATAAAGGGGGATGTGTGGTCCATCCTTCGAGCCAGGACCGCCCATCAACTCCACCATCCACAAGCCCCTTGGCCCTGGGCAATCTTGGTCTGATTGATGGGCGCATGGCCCTTAATCACCAACTTTGTAAGGGGTCATGTGTGGTTTCTTCGCCCATCCTACCGCCAGAAGCTTCTGAAGCCTCCACGTCTCAACATCCACCAACCGCGCATACCTCTCAAACTGACAAGAAGATGGCCAGATTACACCGCAAGCTGGATTGCAGCAATGACGTTTGGATCCTTCCAACTTCCATCTCCCTCAACAAAATCAAATCAACCAAGCCCATTCAGATCCTGCCAAACTACAGCCGTCCATGTAACCTCATCACCAGTTCTGGTGGGATTCCCCACTTTATCCTTGAGCGCCACCCCTTCAACATCAGACCTCCAACCCCTACATTCCAACAACTATCTGATGTCATCAAAAACACTCTATCAAATGGCGCAACACAGACCCACAAACACGATGAACTCCCAACGCTTGGGTGGGGAGATGCGTATGATTGGCTTCCGCTGTGCTTCTGACAAGAACAAATCTGGAGGTATGTAACTTCAATTCCCTTCAATCTGCATTCCATTTACTAATGCTGTCATGCATCCCTCTAGGCACATATGTACGAAATAAATTAACCCCTGAACAAGAGGCCAAGGACAACCAGCTTTGGCAGACCCTCCAATCTCACAACAACTTCCTTGCCTGCCGGATGGAATCCCTCTCTTCTAGTGCGTACCAAGACAACCAATCAATCATGTCTGAAAATGGAATACCCAATTGGAGTCAGGAGGAATGGACTGAAATGAGGAACGAGACCCAGGTCAAGTATAAGTTTGCCTCCAATGTCTCAGTCACATTTGATGATTTTTACAACAAAGCCCATCAAGATGGTGGTGATCTCAATGGTTGGACATATGGTATCTTTTCCTTTATTGATAGAAAGACTGGTGAACCTATTCCCCCTCCTCACTCCAAAGAGGGACATGGCTTTTTATTTCCACGGCACCCTTATCTCATTGACTTTGTCCATGCCAATGGTATTGTAGAACTGGTTTGGCAAACCACTCAGTTTGAACACCACACCACTAAACCTCCCCCTCATCTTCCCAAGCCACATCTTCGTTACTGGACCCACTTTGGTTGCTCTTTTCAAATTAACAAAAAACTGGCTAATGTTGCTCTTGCTTTAAAAGGAAAGAGCCAACAAGTCATTCATGATGCTACCTTGTGTAAACACCAAAGATCAATCCCCAAATAGTTTATTTTCTTGTTTTACTGTCTTCCTCTCATCTCCCATACATGTTTTGTGGCTTGATTCAGATTATTTTTGTTACATGTTTCCCCCACAATTTAACCCAGAAATCCATATCTATTCATCACAGTATTTGGCTACAATGATCATGCCAGACTACCACCGGATAAGGACCACTGTAAAACACTCAGTTTGACATGTCCAGTTACACAACCCAATTTCTCCATAACCCACATAGATCTCATCAATTCTCACATGGACCAACCAAAAACATCCATTCATCATCTGTCCAATTAGGGTATTGATACACACATGGATTTTCCTGTCTTCCCAGTCACATGAAATCATGTAAACGGAGAACAGTTGGATTTTGGCATTCAGATCAACACAAACTTGGATGCTTCGATGACACATCCTGGATATACAGATTGGCAACAGTTTTATCTCAACCTGCATACTCTCTTTGGCCTCCTCTCTTCCCATGCCTCTAGGGTCACATAGTTCATACTGCTCTTATATGTTTATCATGGTTTGCCCCAGGTAACAGTGGCTCTTTTTTATTCAAGTATTTTTTTTAGTTAGCTAATCCAACTGATCATCAACATGCCTTTTTTTGGCCAACCACCATAATCAAATCATCTTTCATACAATAGACCCTAAATTACAAACAGAATACCTGCCTCATTTCCACAAGCTACTATCCCCAAACTCTCCCCATTATAATTCTTCACTTTTACAGCCAATGGCAAATGTTCACTCACATGGAAGCCATCATATTGTATCATATTTTCAAGTGCATGGAAATCAGGTAACCTTTTCTCATACTCCACCAACTCCCCACAATTCTGAAGCATACCACAGCCTGGGCTCAATTCCTGGTAACACATCATTGGGGAAATCACATTGCTCATTATTTCCCAATATTGCCAATCCAATTACAGATCAATTTGATTCATTACTGTAACAGCCAATCTTCAACCAAGTCAAATAAATCATATTGGATTAATGCTGCTTTCCAATGAATTAAGCTCTCTTACAATTTCTAGACAGATTGGGAGGAATCATTGGCCTCGAAACAGTACATTTGTTTCATAATCATGACACCTTCCACTCATCAATCTCAATGCTTTAGAGCTTTCAGTTTGAATGCAATATCTTATCACATCATGCAGAGCCATGTTCACCGATCTGAGAATTGTCTTTGACCAGGGATTGCCCAATTAGGTCTACTCATCTCTAAACAAACCTGTTATAATTTTGTGTAATAATGCAACATTATTCTCTTCAACTCAATCACCATATTGACTATATCCATTCATCTGGCAAGCATGACCCATATTCATACTATATATTGTAATTGATATCCAGATTTATTTCAATATATATCAATCCCCATACATATATATATCTATGGATAGATAGACAGATAATACAGATATATACATATACATATTTATATTGATGTATATCCAGATATATATATATATTTAATATATATATGTATATATATATATATGTATACATATATTTATCCTTATATTTATATCTATATATCTGTATATCCCTACATATATTAATGTGAATATAGGATCATATGGCCATCTATTTATAGACATATATACATCCAGATGTATATAACATATATTCACACATCAAATTTATATCCTTTTGTACTTATATTATTGAATATCAATGTCACATACATATATTCATGTATGTGTTTATCCATAGTTGATTACATTCATATATTATCCTTTACATCCAACTGAAACCTAGAAACACTCTACAAATCTGATGTATATGCACATAATCCCATCTACATTTTTAAAATAAGATGCAATGACATCTCTCATTGTTTTTTGAACTTGGATTCCTTTTGATCCCCCAGTTCAATATGCCTCACGGTACATATTGTTGATTCTGGGTTGCTGGAAATATTCTTTTTGGATTCTTTGTGGCTGAAAAAATTTCACAGTATATAAACAATATATTTACACTCAAAGTGCGTGTGAGCCGGCTCAACCACCTGCTGTAAACCCCAAACAGTAACAAGGATACCTAAATTACATTCCTCAAATCCAGCCACACACAACACACAAGCAAATGCACACATGAAACACACATCACCCTTTTTTTGCTTTCCTTTCATGTTGAAAATTTCTCCCCACCAGTCATCTGCAATTCTCCTACCCTTTCAAAAACTGAATGGCAATGTTTCATTGTGTGAAGGTTTTCTAGTCTTTCATTGTTGCATGATGAATCACATCTGGCCAGATTCTCTCATAACTACAATATCTTTCACATGAGCTTTTAAGAAGTAAATCATTCACTTAAATCACAAGCCTTCCCAACCCTACATCTCTTATCTTCACTTTGTCACCATGGTATAGCATAATTCCCACATCTACCTTGAACCATACCATTTTACCTTGAACTTTAGCAAGGGAAGTATCCCAAACAAAAAATTAATAAATTAAATGAAAGCTTACATTCATGGTTCCATTTATTTCTGTCAGAGTCTCACAGAATTTATTTCCCAGCAAATAATCAATGCTACTATGTCTTCACAAAATTGATTCAGTCATATTCATTTTTACTGTATTGCAACACTTTCCCAGTGGAACCTTCTTCCAGAATCTTTCACATGACTTGACAAACAATCTTTCAAAGATCTATCCAGTTGTGTACTCTCATACTCTATGAAGGCCTGGTGTCTCAGTTCATGCTATCTTTTTTGAAAAAGTTTTCAATCACTGCTGATCAAAACACACCCAAGTTATCCCAACACTACTCATTATACTCTCACTAGGTCCCCCCCCCCCCTTCAGACAACCAAGATTTATGTCATGATGGTTCCACCTGTTAAGCATTCACCATCATTATCATTGGCTGCCGTCCCCACACATCAGATTGAAAATGGTCCATTCCTATTTCATATCATAAATTCCTTGTTGATGGTTAGTGTCAGTTAGAGCTGGAATAGTATCAAGATGAGAACACCAGATGGCTTGACGCCTCTGGATCTGTACAACAGGTTGAGAATGAGTTTTTTGTTTAAATTATAACACAAATAATATCCATCAAAAGTTAGATTTTGCTTCATCAACATCTGATGGTTGGGATCTTATAGGAAGAAAATTACCAGAAAAATGGAGGAAAATTGGCCCACTTGAACAAGTAAGGGTCAGAATTCACTGGTAAATCTTGATCAAATTAACATCTCTTTCTCCACCTAAACAAAATTATTAGACCAATACACACAAGTTCCTCACTTTGGTCATCAAACCAGCTTTCATGGTGAGGAATCAGGATCCATAAATCAAAGGTTAATATGTATCATTCTCAATGCCTTATCTCAGTTTTGAGTCTCTGCCAGGGCAAAAATGATCCTTTCTCATCTCTATCAATTTTGTATTACTGTTCAACACAAATCTTCAGTTTTAATATTCTGGTTTCTCCTTTTTGTTTTTAATTTCTGGGGAATCCTCACCATTTATGGATCCCAACGAAATATTCAATTACCTGATCCTTCTGAAGCCTCTAAATACAAATGATCATTTTCACAAACATTTGAATACAATTGCATGATGCAATTTGTTAGCTTAGATAGTGATAATAAATTCAATTCTACCTGTTATACCTCTCAATTCATTGCCATGGAGTGGCAGTTTCTACTAGATTCTTATTTGTGGATTTTACTGACTTTGCAATGAAAGAACCATTTATCATTCATTTTATTTTGTGATGGGAAACCATCATCAGTTGCCAAAGCATGTGTAGGTAGGTGTAAACATTAATCCTACTAGAGGCATTATGACACTCAGTCTGGAGATAATTAACATCTTAATCTGCTTGTAAGTGTGATAATTATGTGACTATCACCAGTGAGAGACAACAAGACTACCAATCATCTCTCATTTTTTTTGGGACGTTAATATATTGGACATTACGCATATTCCATCCCAACATACTTTCCATGGCTCAAATCAGGATAAATGGGTATCCTCAAGGGCCCTGGGGAGCTGCTAAGCTTAATAAGTTTGTTGGCAATCCACAGTCTTTACTATTAAATCTTGAAGAGACTTCTTGAACAAAAAAATATTGCATTATTATTGGGTTCATTCCACAGCTAGTGGTAGGATCATCATTCCATTATAATTTTGTAGAGTGATATGAAAATAAAGGTTTCTTCAAATTTTTATTAGTATAATCTTTGGTCTAATGAAATTAAATTTAAATTTACTGCAGTTGGGGTTTTTGTGACTTTTTGGCCACCAGATAGACTCCAAATGATTTACAATGGTTTTGTTGTGAAGCTTTATTTTATTTTTGATTGGATGAAATTCCAAGTGAAAATTTCCATAATCCATTGTATGAGGCGGCTAAAATAGTACTTATAAGTTATTTTGAAGTGTATTAAAATAGACATGAGAGATAGTGCCTGTGTGAACTTCTTGGGAGGTTTAAATTGAGATTTTCAATTGCCTATTTTTATTTGAAGGCAAAAATATGATCCCACACCTGGATGTGTGTCCCAGTTTCAACTTTCAAATTAGACTGACTACATTCAATTTTATTTTTAGAAACCTTCTAAATTGAATTTCTAAATGTGCAATGTGACCCTAATGTTGATGAAGGAATATGTTGTTGCATTGGTGCTATCTGATAATATATTTGGTAAGCATGAGTTTAAACTTTCACAGAATTAGAGGCACACTTTTCATAGATGCTTGTGCATTGTACATTTTTTAGGCTCCTGCTGCTAGTTTGCCTTGCACGTTCAATAATTACAAATAATCTGATGAAGGCAAAAGTTGATAATATGACTGTCTTTTGAACCTGGTGAATATAGAGGGAATATGGTATCGTTGGAGGAAAATACAACATTGGCTTTAAATAAAATCAATAATGGATATAAAAAGACCATTGTCATCAACTCAAGGTTTCGAAATAGACCACCAGGATGGTCTAAGAACTGTTTGAATTCTCAACAGTGCAAGGTGGGTCTCTCTATTTATACTTTGCAATAACATCCCTCTGAATCATGTTGTTGACTTGAATTTGATTATCAAGATTCATTTAATTTCCAAGTTTAATCACATGTTAAATATATACCACATAGAAGCTAACGTATAGGTACATAGCTTTGCAATAGATATATCTTAGTTAAATATTCTAAGGAGTTCATGTTAGCCATGTTGTGAAGAATTTTTTCAAAACCTGGAGTTTCACTTGATCAAGCTACTTGCTTTTTTTTTTGGATTGTGACGATTGTGCATATTAGAAATTCAGCTTTCAAGTTGTTGGCAGTGGTGGTGGTGGATCTCCTGGGGTGATGGATGCACTTTTATAAATATGACTGGCTTATTTCAGAGTTCTATGGTCAAGTTCTCCAGAACTGGAGTAATTGATCAACCATGGCCAAATATATTTTTCATCAAAGCTCAAAATATAGTTCCGACTTAAAAATTGCAAGTTTTTTGAATTTTGATATGAGCCATCATTGATTAAACATTGGTTGTGATCAAAAAATTTATTGCCTCAGAAATTTCTATAAAAACAATTCAATCTTTTGAAACGTTTTTGAACACTCCTCTGATATATCATTATATGTTGGTGATACATAATATATAGGCATGGAGATACCATTGGTGCACACCAAGGATACATAGCAGATAGAGGTGGGATACATCTGGGATATAGAGAAGTCACCTCCATGGAGGTTCCACCTTTTTTTTCCTGGTGGCTATTTTTTTTTTTTTTGACAAATTCTTTTTAGCATTAGCTGAAAAAATCTTCAGCTAACAGTAAGTTTGTGTTAGCGTAGCAACAAAAGCTAAAATTACACTATGCTACAGCTATTTCTAGCATAGCGGGCCCACCATTGATTATGGGGTTGTGTCCTTTCAATCAGAGAATGGCACTCCCCTAAATTCTAATTTCTCCATTCTTTCTTGAAAAATTTTTTCCCCCTCTAATTTTCTATAATTTTCATTTTATAAATCATGTTCTTGTTTGGTTCCTCTGTCCCGGTAAATGCCTGCTTCTGCTCTGTCTTGTACAGTCTTTTTGAATGACTCAAGATTGGTCTCTCAAAATGATATTGTGTCTGAATCACAATTTTCTGGGAAGAACTTTAATTTTAAGGCTGCAACCCAAACATTTGGTGGGGAGATTTTATTCAAGGAACCAATAAACAAGGTTGATCATTTCAAGTGGAATGCCAAGAGTTTGTTGAGGAAAAAGGCTTTTGTTCTGGCATTGTGTTTTTGGTCATGTGGGCCTCAGAGTTATACATAGGCTCATTAAAGAAGGCCATGGTTTAGGGCTTCCTAAAGAACTTCCAAGTGGGCCTATCCACTGTCTGGTGTGTCCCATTAGCAAGAGCACAGTGATCAATCCTCTTTCTTTGACCAACCTTCCCCTGACAAGTATGGAAAACTAGCAGTGGATCTTGTTGGCCCTTTTGAGATGCTGGCTGTGGATGGTAGTTGTTACCTTGTCACTCTTTGAGATGTCACAACCGGATACTGTTTTGTGAAACCAATCAAAAACAAATCTGACTCAAATGCGGTGATCATTGATATCATCACAAGGCTTGAAAGGCGGACTAAAAATTTTGTCAAGATGCTTGGAAGTGATAATGGAGGCAAGTTTGCCAACAAGGTACTTGGTGATTTCCTCAGATCTAAGGGAATTTCCACTGTCATACCATCATTACCAAAATGGTATGATTGAGCGGTTCAATTGGAAGATACAACGCCATGGGGAGGTCTGTTCTTATTGATAGTCCCTTACCTAATCAATTCTGGAATTATGCCTTTCTTTGGGCAGGACATATTCTGAATAGAATTCCTAACAAATCAAGTGGAGGAGTAACACCTTATGAAGCCCTCTTTGGACTGAACCCTAGTTTTGAGGCATTCTGTGCTTTTGGCAGCTGGGCATATGTCCATGTACCTGTCAAGAATAGGTTGAAGCTGGATGCATGTGCCCTGCAGGGGCAAGTTGTGGCTCATCTGGAGACCAGCAAAGGGTGGATTTTCTACATACCAGCTGAGAAACAATTTGTGTCGTTGGCAATGGTCCATTTTTTTCAAGATGAGCATTCACATTTTGTGTTGTCTGCTGCTACAGGAGTAGAATTGGCTCCTGCTCAACAGAAAGAATCTCCGTCTAAGATGTCTGTAGATTTTTTTTATGAACTTTATTCAACTGGGAGATTTCTCACAGGAGATAGAATTTCAGGATGAAGAGATGATCACAGACAAGATTATTGGACTTTTTCAATTTTATGTGATATCCGTTCCAAAGACCTTTTGACAAGCTATGAATTCACCGGAAAGAGAGGCATGGTCCAAATCAATTGCTGTGGAATTAAACAACCTGGAACAGATGCGGGGGTGGCTAGTACGCTTGATGCCTCATGAGAAGAAGGCCTTGAATGGGCATTGGGTTTTTGTGACGAAGCCAGACGTAGACGGCTCAGGAGTGTGCATCAAATCTTGTTTTTTAGCTAAGGGATTTACGCAGGTGGCAGGTAGATTTCAATGAAACCTTTGCACCTACGGCAACTTTTGTAGCCCTGCGCGTGTTTCTAGCAGTAGAGGCTATGAATAAGTGGCCGGTCCACAGTTTTGATTTTGTTGCGGCTTATCTTAATTCCCCCATTGATGAAGAAGTTTGGGCAAAACCGCCAGAGGGGTTAGATGTTCCTGAAGGGCATGGACTACTATTGCAGAAGGCACTGTATGGTACGAGGCAGGCAGCAGGTGTTGTTGGCTGCATCTTAAGAATGTTCTAGATAAGCTCGGCTACAGCCCGTTGCAGTGTGACAACAGTCTCTACATTCTACAACATGCATTGACACATGGAGTGATCTGGCTCCATGTAGACAATGGTGGGGTTAAAGCCTCAGATGAGAGTATACTTAAAAGACTTGAACTTGACTTGAAAGGGATCCTCAAGGTCAAGTGTTTGCATGGCCCGGATTCTATTGTGGGGCTGAATGCAGAAAGAACAGAATTGTTTTTTTTCTATGTCAAAGGGAACTGATAGAGAGACTTTTAGATGTGGAATGGGATAGTGTTACTTATCCTAAGACTCCTTTACCGGCTAGTTTTAATGCAGTAACAGATACTGATGGTGATACAAACAAATCAGGGAAATGTCTTTCAATAATTGGAGTACTCAGTTATCTGGCGGTAGGGACTAGACCAGACATATGTCATGCTGTTAACTATCTGGCCCTTTTCTCTGCCAAACCAGGAGAATTGCACTGGAAAGGCTTACAGCACCTTATCAATTACATAGCTAACACTAAAGACTTAACTTTAAATATTTTTCCAGTTTTAGATGATAAGCCGCTGAAGACATTTTGTGACGCTTTGTGGGAGTTTTTGAGATCTTCTTACGGCATTTTGGTTTCAGTTTACAATTGCCCGGTTCTGTGGGTATCAAGGAGGCAAAAATCAGTAGCGTTGTCTACCTGTCACGCGGAGTATATGGCGTTGGGAATTTTGACAAGGCAGACATTATGGGTAAGACATTTATTGAAAGATGTTCTCAAAGTCAATTTCACAGGTCATTTGCATTGCGACAATCAAGCTGCGATAAAGGTATCAACAGATGATGCATCAAACAAGAGAACTAGACATTTAGAAAGGGATTTCTACATTACTAATGAGGGCTTTTTCCAAAAGAATACAAAGTTATTGTGGGTTTCTACTACAGAGCAGTTAGCTGACATCTTCACCAAGTGTTTATCACCAGAAATCTTTGTAAATTTACGTGCAAAGATAATGGGTGAAAGGTGTTGATTTGAAGCTGACAGGATTTTAAAGATACAAATACTTGTTGACTGTTAGAGTAAGCTTGTTGAATTATTTTGTCTTGTTTAATTTTTTTCCTATTTCTTTGTTTTCTCTAGCTTCTATATTTTGTACAGTTTGAAATTTCTTGTACGTAGGGTGGCAGCTGTGGCAAGAAGGGGGCTACCGACTCGCCGCAGCACACCAGGTGCATCCACCTTGGACGATCCGGAGGTGGATGGGATTGATTATGATCAACATTTATAATGGATTTCAAGAGAACTTCCCGGGTTTTGCCTTGCGCATGTCCGAATGTGGATTTCAGCTGTCCTCTTTTTGAAAAAACCTGTCCCCTTTTTTCCTCATCTGTCCGGAAGTAGAAAAGATTTTTCCTGTCATTGACTTCGACCGGTCCGGAGTTTGACTTGATCTGGTCCGGTTGTTGAAGAAAGATGTCTGTCCATCCACTTCAACCTGTCCTGTGATGGAACACAACAGCCATTGGCTTTCTGCCACTTCAGTCTCTCTCACAAATCAAATTAATTTGATGTTTTTTTTTCTTTTTTCATGTGTATAAATTTCTTTTTTATATTTAGACATATTTACATAAAAAAAGGGAAACATTCAAAAAAATAGTGGTGCAATTCTTATTTAAGGAACCTGAAAGAAGTTTTGAGGATCCTTAATTATGTTACCAGTAATTGGCTGGATGTGAGTACAGCTAGAGTAAAACTTTTGGCAGTGTAAGAAAGATTTTTGACAAATATCAGGTGTCATCTTGGTGTTGGTTGCATCATGGATTGCTGCTGCCAAGTCGGGTTGCAATCTTATATCTGTGTGTTTGACATGGGTCTTGATTATGTTAAATGCAAGCTCAATTGGGTTCAAAAAAGGCAAGTATTTGGGTAAGAACTCAATTGTGATCTTCTTAGTTGACTCGTTAAGCAAGCTTCAAACCTTTTCAACTTCTTCCCCGCCATGGACCCTGGCGTTGTCCATGACAATGATTGATCCATCGGGGCAGTGATCTTTGAGTCAAATAAGGAAATTACAGATATCAATGGCAGTTGTCCCTATTTTCTTTTTTCCGTCCTCATTCAGAAATTCGAAGTAAATCATCCCCTCCTCGGACATAGAACCAAGTAGATTGATCATACTTCCTCTTGCATTTGTTTTGAAGGCTGCTGCTTGTCCTTTTTTTTTTTTTTTTGGAATCAGTATTTGAGACCATAGAAAACAGATAGAAAAAAAAACATACCGCTTAAAGCATAACCATGCAAAGGATGAGTCTGGGAGTTGAACCCAGACTCATCAATAAAAATTAGTTTCTGACCCAACATTGGTCACCCGATTCAAGACGTAATCATGTCGTTGTTTGAGGAAAGCGGCCTCATTCCACTTTTGTGGAATAGGAGTGACAGTCTTCCAGGTCACTTCAATTGATCTTGGCTCTTATGGATGGCTGAAGGTGAAACTTGAAGATCAAATTCTCTTTTAACGTGTTTGGTGAGCTGTTTGAGTGTAGTGCTTGGGCTCTGCTCAAGCAACAGGAGAATCAATGTGATGATGTTGGTCGTCATTTTTGATTTTGACCCACGTGTGTTGGTTGAAGAATTTGGTTTGTTGTTGCAAGCATCATTGATGATGCGTTGGACTTGTCGGTCTGATATGCCAAAAGATTTGGCAACATCAACTTGCTTCTTTCCATTTTCAAGTATTTCCTTTTCAATCAGGTTCTTGACCACTGATTGGTTGGTGAGGTCATTGCTGAGTACTAGAACGGTCCTTAGACTTTCTGTTCTTTCCAGTATTCTTGTTAAGATTCTTGAAGGCCTTTGATGCCAATTGGTTGGAGATGATTCATTTATGGATCTCTTCCATTGATTTTGCATGCAATTCAAACTCTTGCTGTAGCTGTTCAGCCTTGTCATTTTGTCTGTTTGTCTCATTGTAAACTCCAGACGCATCTGAAATGGAAGGACCTTCCACATCATCCGGATTTTCCGCGGCGGAGTCGTCTACAAGACCTGGATCAATCATTGCTTGAGTGCCTTAATGTTTTCCAGATATACAATGGATGTGAGTGCTCACTTATTGATAGCAGTAGGAGAGATTGATAAAGAAAAAAAGATGAGTAATTTACTTACCTGACCGAGTTGAGACCAAAAAACCACACCGGGAGTTGTCCGTTGAGTGATACACACAGACAGGCACCAGGAAAAATAAATTGTCACCAGACGTCTGGTGACATCAAGAAACAATGGCTGAAGCCTGTTTCTAGCTCTGATTCCTCTCCGACTAGGCTACAATGGCCCCTTTGTGCCCTACAAGGGGCTGTACATGAGGCCAACATTGCTACTAATAGGCAGCTCATTGAACCTAGGCTGATGTCACCTGTAGTCTAGTGACAATTCATTTTTCCTGGTGAGGCTGGGGTCAACAGCCGGCGGCGACTAGGAAAAAAAAAGGGCGGTTTCAACCCCCGCTGTCCGGGGCTTGACCCCGCCTGTCCGGGTTTTGACTTGCAATGCCGTCCGCACATGCGCAAGGCAAAACCCGGACAGTTTTCTTGACCATAGTATCATTTTCGACTACGTCTCAATACATATCACAACCCATTGACGATGCCCTCAACATCAACTATCAGAACTATCTTACCAACCACTCGAGCCATCAAATCAACCCCACAGACCAAGCTCAGATCATTCGCAACAGTCTCGAACTCGGTCTCAACTAACCTTTCAGGTCGCTCTCATGGTGGCCTGAAAGACCAAGACAGAATCTTTCAAAATGCTTATATGAAACATGACCATCTCCTTAAAGGCGCTCAAGTTTAGTCCCTGTCGTTATCTATTCTCCCCAAATATATAACCAAGCAGAAGTATACTAAGTCTTTCTGAACCATTCAAATCAATACAGGCCCGAGGAGATTGGCACAAGACTAAAGATATCATCTTGAAGGGCCACGAGTACATCATTAAGGAGATCAAAGAGTCAGGCCTCCGAGGGCGAGGAGGGGCAGGATTCCCATCGGGCCTGAAATGGTCATTCATGAACAAACCCGGTTTCGAGAAAGACCCTCGTCCGAGATACCTCGTTGTCAATGCTGACGAGGGCGAACCGGGAACATGTAAAGATCGTGAAATCATGCGTGGTGATCCTCATAAATTAGTCGAAGGCTGTCTCGTCGCCGGTCGAGCTATGAATGCATCTGCTGGTAGGTTAACCAACCCAAACACTGAGTTTCCATCCATCCCTCTCTTGCACCGAATTTATTGACATAAACGTCTGCTTTGTGCCCCTGTCTTCTACCCTCTCATCTCTGTAGCTTACATTTACATTCGAGGTGAATTTATCATGGAAGCCCACCATCTTCAAGCGGCGATAGATGAAGCCTACAAAGCGGGCTTAATCGGCAAGAATGCTTGTGACACAGGCTATGACTTTGATGTGTATCTACATCGAGGAGCGGGAGCGTACATTTGTGGAGAAGAGACGGCATTGATCGAGTCGCTGGAGGGCAAACAAGGCAAGCCGCGATTGAAGCCGCCCTTCCCGGCGGATGTGGGCCTGTTCGGATGCCCTACGACGGTAGCCAACGTTGAAACTGTTGCGGTCGCTCCGACAATTATCCGCAGAGGTGCTTCATGGTTCAACTCCTTTGGACGTGAACGTAATAGTGGTACCAAGCTCTTCTGTATCTCTGGTCATGTTAACAACCCCTGTGTTGTCGAAGAGGAAATGTCAATCCCCTTGAGAGACTTAATCGATAAACACTGTGGCGGCGTAATCGGTGGATGGGACAACTTGCTGGGAATTGTTCCTGGTGGCTCGTCTGTACCAGTATTGACTAAACCTGAATGTGAAGAAGCTTTGTAAGTGGTCATAGATCCTCATTGCTAATATTTTAACTCAGACAATCGGTTTGAATTTTCTACAGGATGGACTTTGATTCGTTGAAAGATCTCCATTCAGGATTGGGAACAGGCGCTGTGATCGTGATGAACAAATCAACCGACATCGTCGCAGCCATTGCCCGATTCGCAAAATTCTACAAACATGAGAGTTGTGGACAATGTACTCCATGTAGAGAAGGTACTGCATGGATGGAGAAAATGATGGACCGATTTGTCGTTGGCCGGGCCCATGAGCGGGAGATCGACATGTTGTGGGAACTGACTCGGCAGATCGAAAACCACACTATTTGTGCTTTGGTGAACTCCTCTTTCATATCTTCTCTCTGTCGGTTAAATGTATGTTAACCTGGAACTTCCCCTTGTTTCAACTTGACAGGGTGATGCGGCAGCCTGGCCAATCCAAGGATTATTACGCAAGTTCAAGCCGGAAATTGAGGCGAGAATTCAAGACTTCCGAGCCAAGAACGGGCCAGTGCTTCTGGGTGGAACATTGCAATCTGAGTGCGTCCGCAGACAGCTATTTTACATCTTTAGAGGCCATAGTGCCCAAGAGTATAACTGAATTTTTCTATTTCGCGTTTTCCATAAAAATGAGTAGGGTACCGTTGAACCAAATCATTCCTGACTCGTTCTCGGCTGGCTTCGACCGCGAACACAAGTCTCTAACTTCATCTTAGCAACTTCCTTAATCCCACCGCCTTACCCATTTCCACCATCAATGCGAAGACAAGCCAATTGATCTTTTACCGTCTTACTACCAGACAAAGCATCAACCCGCATCCACACTTTTGTAAACCCGAGAAGAATGCGTTTTTTGTCCGTTTTTTTTGTATTATTTTCTCTCTTCGAAATCCAAACACCATTTTTTCATATCCTTTCCTTATACTTAGCTGTTCTTTATATAAATATACAAGCCAACATCTACTATAAAACTAAAAGAATAGGCTCCTGGAGCCAAACAAATCCTGTACCGAGTGTACAGGATGTATTGATGCAACCTAACGGGTCGGCGTCGACCTGTTAGGTTGCATGACATATCAACGGATGCAACCTAACGGGTCGACGTCGATCCGTGTCACTTCCCCTCCTAGAACAGCCATTGACAATGGCTGCTCCCAGCGAAGAGGAGTTATCGACATCAATGGCTGTTGCCGCCATTGATTCTGGCTGTCCTCAGCGGAGAACAGCCAGCTTCGCTGATTCCTGCTCTCAGGAAAGGACAGCCATCAGCGATGTCTGTCCTTTGTATCCGCTGTTCCTTTCAAAAAAAATAAAAGTAAAAAAACAAATATTAAAACCATGTTGCATGTGAATAAAAATAAATAAATAAATAAAATTAACCAAAATTAAATACATATAAATGAAATGAAATTAAATAAAAATAAATGAATCAAAATAAAATAAAATAAAATAAAACAAAATAAATATAAAATAAAAATAAATGAATCAAAATAAAATAAGATAAAATAAAACAAAATAAATATAAATTAAAAATAAATTAAAAATAAAATAAAATAAAAATAAAACAAAAATAAAAATAAAATAAAAATAAAAATAAAATAAAAATAAAATAAAAATAAAATAAAAATAAAATAAAAATAAAAAAAAAAATAAAATAAAAATAAAATAAAAATAAAATAAAATAAAATAAAATAAAATAAAATAAAAATAAAATAAAAATAAAATAAAAATAAAATAAAAATAAAATAAAAATAAAATAAAAATAAAATAAAATAAAATAAAAATAAAATAAAAATAAAATAAAAATAAAATAAAAATAAAATAAAAATAAAATAAAAATAAAATAAAAATAAAATAAAAATAAAATAAAAATAAAATAAAAATAAAATAAAAATAGATCACTTTAGGTCAAAATAAATCAATTTAAATCAACATAAATCAATTTAAATCAACATGAATCAAAATAAATCAATTCAATTCAAATCAAATCAATTTAGATCAAAATAAATCAAATCAAATCAACTTAAATCAAAATAAATCAAATCAATTTAAATCAAATCAATTTAAATCAATTTGAATTAAAATTAATCCATTTAAATCAATTTAATTCAATTTAAATCAAAAACTATCAAGATAATTTTTTTCAACAAATAAATATTTTTTTCACACCCAAAAACTTTGAAATTCAATCCAAAAAACATAACAAAAAGATGCAACAAAAAACAACAAAACAAAAAAACAAAAAAACAAAAAAACAACAAAACAACAAAACAACAAAACAACAAAACAACAAAAACATTCATTATACCAAATCTTGATCTTAATTTCTTGACACCCAAAATCACAATCACAGTATGTGAACAAATCTACATATAACTAAAGGAATGGCCTTTGCAAGCCAAACAAATCCTGACACCTTTGTTCAGTTTCTAACGCCAAGGGCAACATCCCCAGTTTAATTTCTAACACCAAGGGTGACATTAGAAACTTAAATATGTAATTGATTGTTTTTTTCACTTTTTTTCACTTTTTTTTTGTTTGCTTGTTTTTATTTGCTTTTTTGTTTTTGCTTTTTGATTTTTGATTTTTTATTTTTTATTTTTTATTTTGCTTTTTGCTTTTTGCTTTTGCTTTTTGTTTTTGCTTTGTTTTTGATTTTTTTCTGCTTTTTTGTTGTTGTTTGCTTTTCCCCCCCCTTTTTTCTTTGCTCTTCTTTTTGCCTATTTTTTAATTCTCTTGCGTTTTTTTGCATGAGCTGGATTCTTTTTCTTTTGTTCCTCTTTTTGTTTTGTTCTGTCTTTTTCTGTTTTTTGACATACTTATTTGGTCATTTTTTTTTTTGGACATTGTGCACACTTCACTAAAGCAACCAATAACACATTATAACAACCAATCATGTTGCTACCAACCAAAGTACACATGTTGTAGACTGTTGCTGGCAACCAAGTCACATTATTTAATTAATGTTGCTACCAACAACTAAGTAATCAAACTGCTGCTACCCTCTCTCCAGCCATAAATAGAGCTCTTCTTCACCTGAGATCTTCCATTCCCCCCAAGAATATCCCACTTTTACTACCATCATTCTTCAAAGTAATAATCTGACAAATACTCTTATTGCATTTTACTTTTCAGCTCCCATTAATCTAGAATAGACTGGAATATTGATGAACTGAGAAGAGCATACAACAGGGAAAGAAATGCTAGGTTTTGTCAAAGGGAATTGAACTCTTAACTCAATCTTTCCACCACCCCTAACCCAAATCATTTCCAACATCCATCCTCTCCTGTAACTCATTCTTTTTTGGTCAACCCTCACAATTCTCCAAGTCATCAGCACTTCCAAAGTAGTTTAATCATTAATCATCACCCTTCCCATCTTCAGCATCTACACAATGACCCTCAAACACACCATCCACATCCTCATCAATTCTCTCAACATTCTTATCAAAACTCTCACCAACTCCAACCCTCAAGGCCCCGTCCAATCTCTCATCAAGTTACGTCCCCAACTTCCAGGCAAATATCTTATCAACTACCATTCCCAGTTTCTCATCAGAGATATCATCATATCCATTCACTTACTTCCCATCAAAACTACCATTCAATTCACTCCCCAATCCAGTTGAATCAACATCATATCCCATCACAAAGGCATTCATTTTCTCAGATCACTAAACTCATGTCTCAGAACCACACCTGTGGAACTATGAATCAGACCAATAGAATTATTCAAAATCCTAACAACCCCTCCAGGGTTTCCATTTTCAACTTGGTCCATTCCCAAATTTTTTCTCTTAAAAATCAGATTAATATCTACACCAACTATGATAACTCTTCAATCCTTCCTCCTGTAGAGCAACCACCACACTTGATAGGATGGTATTCCAGAAACAAATTGGGAACAGGTTCTAAATCAGGTTCATCATCATTTGTCCCAGATTGGATTTGAAAATCCTGCCGGTGCTGTTTTGGATGACCGTCCTGTAACAAATGAAAATGAAATCAATGTGTCTGACAACATTCCCCAGATTAATTTTTGCAGGCCAGTTGCATGGGGTTGGAGAGAGGATCCAAGTTTCAGACCACACACACTGAAAAGAGAGAGGCAATATACATTATTCCAGGCCATACTATTTTGAGGCAAGACCAATGCCCTCTGCTGTTGCTCTGGGAGGATCAACATAAATCAACCACCCCCTCCTCCAGATTTACTCCAGCTTTTCAAAGATGCAACTCAAGACAACTTGCCTCAAGGAAATCAACTGATAAGTTCCATATGTTTGATAAATATCAATTTTGCATTTACTTCACTTAGTATAAATTGTGCTACAAGAGCTGCTTTGAACAACCAAGGCCAAGGTATATATACTTTTAAGGTGAAGGGAACAATTCACCACAACATTGGAAGCTTGATCCCAATGTCTCAAGAAGTCCCAAAATTCTTGCAGCTCTACATATACAATAATGGACATGAGTTTGAAAATCATCATATTCATGGTCAGCATCTTCTCCCAGAGCTTATTGCAAGGATTCAAGCAATACCCTAATAGGATTGAAATACAAAGAAACCTTCTTCCTGGACAGTCAGCACAGGACAGACCTGAAATCGTGACATGTGTATTCAACTCAAAGATGAAGAAAATATGTGATCAAATACACAAAGATGGATTTCTTGGCAAAATAAAAGGTCAAACACATGTCATAGAATTTCAGAAGAGGATCTTACCTCATGCCCATATCTTAGTCATCCTAGAATCACACTATATACCCCGCACTACTGAAGAAATCAATCAAATTGTGACTGCAGAAATTCCAGATCAGCTTTCCAATCCAGGTCTTTACCAAGCCATATCAAGACATATGATCCATCCATCCTGTGGACCTTATGGCCCAAGCGCATCATGCATGATCAATGGTGTTTGCTCAAAGAAGTACCCAAAAGAATTTTCTTCTGAATCATCAATAAATGAAAACTCCTACCCACAATATGGAAGACCTCAAAATGGAAATGAAAACCAATTGAACAATTGGTCTTTGCAATGGAACCAGATTGATTGTTGAAAACTTCAATCCTTCAGTAATTTTTGCAAAAGTGGCTTCAGGAAACAGAATTGGTGAATTGGTTGCCATACCTTGCATCCCATTTATATCTGACCCTGAAGAGACTGGACTCCCCTTCAAGCTAATACACGCCCAGTTTCCTGTTAATCTTGCTTTTTGTCTCACAATCAACAAGTCTCAGGGTCAGACCATTGGAAATGTTGGTATTGTGCTTCTTGAACCTGTTTTTAGTCATGGGCAACTGTATGTTGCACTTTCTTGAAGTAAGTCCAGTCACACAACAAAGGTTGTAATCCCTCAGCCAGAATCTGGCCCTCCTTCATACCAAACTTCAAACATTGTTTACAAAGAGGTTCTCTCACGTGTTCAATAACAGTGATATATTTTTGTTTGTTGCTATTTGGCCTGTTTTTTTTTTTTACTTTTACTTTTCATTTTTCATTTTCATTTTCATTTATTCTTCTTTCATTTTTGTGTCATCTGATGGTTTTTCAATTGGAATTTATGTAATTACACCATAATTCTTCTTGCTAATTTCCCCCCTCCCAAAAAAAACACCAACTCTAAATAAAATCCACCTTGAATCCCCAAATTTGGGGGCTTTGCCCTTGTATGCAAATAAACAAATCCGAGGAATGACTGGATGGGCGCATTGGCTGTCTGACAAACTAGAGTGTGATGATCATGATGAAACAAACGCTCCTCTCATCTTCAGGTCATCCTGTTTGTTTTTTGTGACCGTCTGAGTTTAGACACGCAGTGGTCCCACCCAAAAGAGCAAACCTTTCCTGCCAAAACCATGAGCCCCGTAACAGGATGTCAAGGGTACGGTCGCTAACTCAGGTCGACATTCCTACGTTGGATGCAAGTGGCCAGGGAACCCGAAATGCTATCCTGACCGGTAGGGGTTGTCTCTAACTCGAATCATGTCCACCGAGGGATCACTATAAACAGGCGGCACCTCAGCAACACTTCTCCAATGTTGACCACAACACTGCATATATCGACTGCTTGGACGATCTTATCCAAGCCGTTGTTGGACATATTTTGTCTGACAAGCTCAGCAATCATTAATGGGCCCGGACTGCCAAACTTGTTGGACAAAATATGTCCAACAACTGCTTGGACAATCTTGTCCAAGCAGTTAGCTTATGCAGTGCAAGTGTCATGGCTCTCTATGGCCATCTCCAGCAAAGGGAGCCCGCACCAGTTGCCGCAAAATATGGAAACTTACAATTATGATATCTCCTGCCTCACCCCCAAGGTTGGTGGATGGTCAATTTTTAATTTTTTTTTTAAATTTTAATTTTTTAATTTTAATTGTTTAATTTTAATTTTTTAATTTTTTTTTTAATTTTTTTTTTTAATTTTAATTTTTTAATTTTAATTTCTTTAATTTTTTTTTCTTTAAGTTTTTTTTTTAAATTTTTTTTTAATTTTTAATTTTTTTTTTTTTTTTTTTAAGGGGGGGGGGGGGGGGGGAAGCTGCATGTCAACTGCTTGCAGTTTCTAGTGTTTTTCTTTTAGTGGGGGGGGGGTGGAGGGGAGAATGACAGAAATGGTGTGTGATACTTGCAAGGCCTCAAAGCTTTTGTGTTACTATCTGTGGAAGCACAAGAGTTCCCCAGATTCCAATTTCTGTATTTGGAAGCACTTTAAACCTGGATAACTGGCAGGGTTGAGGCTATCCAGTTAAACTGGGATTTATCCAACCAATTCAGTGTAGTTTGATCTCAACCAATGAAATGTAAATTCAGGCATGTGATTGTACATTTTTTACATTCTGTTTGTAATGGATATAGAAATCTGTGTGACACTTTTGTGGGTGAAGCAGCTTGTATCTCTCTTTCCAGAAATGTTGGCAGCTTTGGACACAGTTGGGAGTAATCTTGGCAAACAGAGGGGCATTGTTGCATTCTTCGCGGAATCATTACACGCTTGATTGGAAAACTGTAGTTAATAGATTGATTGCAATAGTGATACCTATTCAGCTGAATCATGGTTGTATTAACTGTTCAGAATGTCGCTTTTTTGATTTAATACAATGAAAATAAATGACATCATATGATGCAAGTCTATATGGTCTTATCGAATCGAGATGGCAGTTCAGCGTCATCTTCCTGAAAGGGTCACAATGGTGAGAATTTTCAGAATTGAAGGTGAAAAGTCTTCATGGAAAAAATACAAGCTCCTCATGCTTCTGGTTTCAAGTAAAACGGGATCAGAAAGATCAAAGCGAAAGTGGTTCTCAGTGGGGATAGACAAGTGAAAACAGGTTAAGAAGAAGGATAGATTTCCTAGGCGGATATTGCTACAAGTGCCGCGAGAAGGCTTGTGCCCACATACCCGAGCTGGGTTTTTTGAGAGAGAAGACTAAAAGTGCTGGTGCTTCCAGATGGCTGCGAAGAGCAAAAAGAAGGAAACAAATCCGTTTGGTTAGATTAATTAATTTGTTGAGAATCACCTGAAATGTGTTGCTTCTCACGGTTTCTCCCTCGGGCTTGGCGGGTTCCTTAGGGGGTTCATCTGCAGGCTTGGCGGGGTCTTCGGCGGGGCTCTTGACGGCTGATGAAAAAAAATGAATAATGCCCAGTCAGTCCGTGAAAGGTAAACCCGTGTGTATTTCACCGGGTAGTCATGCTCACAGTCAGTTGGGGGGGCGGGACATGTGCATGCTGCGCCTTTGGAGTCGACACCTTTCGTGGGGTCACCAGCTTTCGTGGGGTCAGCACCAGAGGCCTGAAGAAACAAGACAATGAAGTGTATGCAGGTCAGCAAGGCAGAGATGACAATGATAGGATAAGAATGCCTTCGCACCGTAGTATCAGATTTGGTGTCAGCCTTGGGGGCAGGAGTACCACTGAGGCCTTTGTCCGCAGGGGGAGCTAGAAGCACATACAAAACAGGATGAGTTATTCAAGCATTTGCGAGGCTGAGAGCGATATGATGTGAGGTGAATTGTGTCCTTTACCGGCTGGATCAGCCGCCATTGCGGTGGCGATCATCAAGAGGCCTACTACTTGGATGGAAAGCATTTTGCAAAGGAGTAGAGCGTAAAAATTGGTGATATATACACAGGTAGAAAGCTTGTGACTGGTTGGGGATGATGTTAGTGGGATGTAGGATGCGGGATGTGGCACAAGGAATGACTTGACCGACTGTTATATACAAGTGCTGGGTTGAGTTAGGTAGTCAAATAGAGAAAATACGGGTCTGGGGTAATATGAACCCTGGCAACCACCAAGCCAGGCTTGAATTAACCCTACCGTGGTCAGCTTGTTCATGTGTTTCAGCCAGCGAGGCATCGGGCCTAAGGATAGGCTGTTGGCGCTCGAAGTGATCATCATTGGGTGAAGGATGAGAGAGAGACATTATCCTATCACTTGGAGACCAGGAGCTGGGGCGGGAATCAGATGGACTCGAGAACATGAGCACACAACCCATGTGGGACTCCAAGGAAACACACCTGAGCCGAACAATGAGAATACTATGTAATTGGTCGTAAGTCTCAACAGCCAATGCCTCGGCAGGTAGTTACCAGCGGGTACCGCCACGGACGAAGTTATTATCAGCCATGTAAATACATGTCAGGAGGCATCGAACCAACGATTTGTATCGATCAGCCCCTTGATAGCATCATGTAATGTTCGGGCGGTTGCCGAAAAGATCCACTAATCCAAATACCCTGCCATCTGTAGTGATGGAGCAACGAAGCTGTGGGAGAAACTTGATAATCTCATTTGTCCTCTCATTGAATCTGCGGCGCTGATGGTCTGTAACCCCTTTTGGGCTAACCCACACCCTCTTTTTTTTCAAGAGCAGATCTGATTTGACATTATTTTCTTTTTAAGTGTAATTTTGGCATTGGCATTGCACACTATGAATATCATTTGTTTTGAACTACACATTTTGAAGTTGTAACAATTGTTAAGTTCTGAGGACCTAAGTTTCTGTGAGTCCATGGTAATCTAGACAATTTTATCTGCTGGGCTGTGGTGGGGGTGTGATTTTCTTAACCTTCTCACATTGGTTTGTAAATGGGTAAAAGGTGTTGAAAGTGAAAGAGAGGGTTTGTGGGAGGAAGAGGGTTTATGAAGGGGACAACTAGTAAATGGCTTGCAATTGAAGGGGGAAGTGTACTTGTCCTGGGTTGGAAGGGGTAGTGGCCAGGGGTTGGGCTTGCCAGGATTCAAACACCAGACTTGTCACTCTCTCAAGTGATGTAATTTGTTGCACGGGGGAGACACTGAGCTGAGCTTCTGTGGGTGATGGCTACTGCTAGACCATCCAGGCCGTTGAAGCACCTGATTTGACATTGTGCACTACACATCTTCATGTATCTGTAATTGTATGTACATACATATATATAAGCTGAGGTGTGTTTTTGTTGGGACCTAGGTCACAAGGTGTGACCATTTTGATCAACCGGCAGCACTACAACAACTTGACACCCAGTTCCCAATGTCAACTGAAGAAGAGTTTATTACTGCTAACAGCAACTTTGATGAAAAAATTGGTTTTGATGGTGATAGTTTTTTTCAATAATAGTTGTGGTTTCAAGATAACTCCAGTTTTGGTGGCAACAAAAGTTTCAATGATAACTCCAGCTTTGGTGACAACAAACTTTTTGATGATAAAAGAAGCTTTAATGATACCAGTGGTCTCTGATAATAATGGTAGTTTTGATTATGATGATCATTTTGATTATAATGATGGTTTTGGTGATGACTTGAAATACTATCAGTCTCTCCATAAAATTTCTCAGACAACCCCCTATATTTTTTAAACAAGCTCCCCTTCTAATTTCTCAAACAAGCCCCTATGGTTTTCAAAAAATCTTGTCTTCTAATTTCTTTTTACCTGATTTGTTTATTTTATTTCTTCTTGACATTTTTTTATCTCTTGGCTATCATTTATGTAGTTTTGACCTCCCTGGGAGGTGCCTTGGAGCCTTGCCAAGGGGGTGGGTGGGTGTTGTTACCTAGGTCACATGGTGTGACTCTGCTGTGGCTCAGCCATCAGGAAGAGGCTATCTCTGTCTCCTCCAGGACACTCCATGGGAATAGAAAAATTGGATACACCACTAAGTCACTAAATGTTTATGCTAACTTGCTGAATAGATGAGTACTCAATATTATCCAATGTATACTATGCCTCATGTGGGAGACACCAAGCTTCTGTGGGTGATGGTTACTGCTAGGCCATCCGGGCCCATCAACCCCCACCCTTTCTGCCTCCAGCCTTTCTGTAGAACCAATAACACACACAAGTAAAAAAAAAAGGAAGCAAAAAATTGAGAAGAAAAGGTGTAAGAAAATAAGAAAAAAACCCAAGGAGGCTAAACCTATTGACATCAATAAATAAAGGGTTTTTTTTTCAAAAATCAACCATGCTAACCCTTTCCTTGTACCATAGAATGCTGATGTTGACTCAGAAACTCTTCTGGTTCCAGCAATTTAGAACAAATGTCTCCTAGCTGCTCTTTTGAAGGTACCCAGGAAAATGTTGTTTTCTTCTGAAATAGGCTTTTGAAAGTTATATAAATTTCTGTGTCAGTGTTTCTAGCTTTCTCATTTTACACATTTTCAGCGGCCACCCTTGTAGGAGATTGATTGTCACAAAAAAATGACCAGTAAAAAATCCTTCAGCACATCAAACAAGAGATGCCTTACCCAAAGAGCTTGTCTAGTAGCAACACCCAAAGTGTCAGCCCTAGAGATACTCCAGAGTATCCTAAAGACTGAATTTAATGTAAAAAGTAATAAAATATTGTATTAGCAATAAGATATCCTATAATATTATTAAAGAAATCAACTTTTCATGTAAAATTAGGACCTCACTCAAACCACCACCAAATTCCAACTCCTTCTATTACTTTACCATATCTCAGAAGGTACTTAATAACCGTAAAAGATATAGATTATAAATTATTGTCATAAAAGCTGAGAGACAATAAACTTATTTGCATAAATATAATAATAATACAGTTATGCTTATAAGAAAGAAATTACCTAAGTGCGCGGTAATTTCCCAGTATTGTTCTATTAAATGAATTGGCCCATGATGTGATTGGTTATACATACATGTCATGAGGTCATGGGGACATAGAAAATACTGTGCTCAATTCAATATAATTCCCATTACATCATTGTACATTTGAATTGTAATACATTAGAGCAGAATTTAGAATAAACATTCTAGAACCTTCCTCAAGGAATCTCTAGAATATAAAAGGAGGCCATTTCTGGCCTAGGATTGGTTCCTCAGCATATTCCCCCAGTACCATTTTGTAAGTACTCTGAATATTCTCCTCCTACTATTAGAGTAGTGTATCCCCTTTATATCCAACCCAACCTTTATTACTGGAATAGTTTCAAGTTACCTTAGAACTCCCCATCTTTTGGCCTTGATCTGTTCCTTAGAAAGCAGTTGCTGCAAGACTACCACCTCTGACAGTAGCCAATCAGCTTAAGCGCTTGCCAGCTGCTTAATAGCAAATTTTATTGCTATATCTTTCTCAAAAAGACAAAGAATAGCCAAACCTACACGGTTAACTATTAGTCTTCTCCAATTGAGTGATTTGTATATCAAATATTTAATTATAAGGAGTTTTAGGTTATCCTCTGTGCATAGTTTGGACACTATAGAGAGAATAAATTAACATATTTATTCAGATAACCTTTAAGCACAGTGACAGTACCTGGTTTAAATGTAAAATTAAGCCAGTGTTTCATACACATAGCTGACATAAAGCCATATACGCAGTGTGAAACATCAATGATTCTACAGCTTATTTCCTCCCTGAAACCCATAGGACCGGGCAATTCAGGAAATTGATCAAGATGCCATAGGATGAGCATTAGAATTCTCCACCCCACACTTTGTCAGCATACACCTTCAAAGATTTTTCATCCTGTCTTGATAAAGGAGAAATTTTTAACTTGTTAATTCCTGTCAAACAGCTAATCAGGTGTGTTATGCCCTTCCAGTTTAACCCACCCGGTTTCTTCACAAACCATGCCAAGAATTTATCAAAAAGCCTATTGTTGAGAAATACTTTCCTGATTGAGACACACCACCTTTTTTTTCAATCGTTGCATTAGATTTTTTTGGAAGTGCTGTTTCAGCTGTTGTAGATATATCAAATTTGGCTGCAAGAACACCATCTATCATTATTGTTTGATAAAGTTTGAAACCCTTAGTATTAAATTTTAGATTTATTGGACTATTAGAATTAAATTTCTTTTTCTACCCGTTGCAGCGCAGGAGGGAAGAGGGGTAGTGAGATGCAAACATTTAGAGGGGGTTGATAAACCCACTCCCCTGGGAACACGGCCACACCCAGGGCACACCTGTCAAAAAAAGGGCATGCAGCCCGCACACCTTTTTTTTATGGGCGTGCGGGCTACACGCTGTAATAATCATGTTCCTTCTCACATCATTCTTTCTACATCTTATATTCCATCCATGTATCCATCAATACTATTTCAGATTCAGATTCTACACCTTATTTTACCCCTAGTCACTCACTCAAACCACCCTTGATTTCCTTTTGGATCAGAAGTTATTAGCCTTCATAGTTTTCATAGGTACATTCTTTTCTTTTCTTTTTGGCTTCCATCATCCAAGTCATTGTTATTCAGTAAATACAACATCTTACATAATCTACAACAAATTCTCATCATTACTACATACATTCTCTTCACTATTACAGTTGTAGTCTTTTTGCTCATCACTATTACTGTTGCTTTCCACATATATACTCCACTCTGATTGTTGTATACCCACCATGCAATTTCTACCCCATACAACCTGTATGACCTTTTACCCCAAATATTAGATTCATTTTCATCAAAAGACACTTTTACCTAGACAATTTAGATATCTTTGCCATTAAAACCTTTTACACAAACCCTTTTCCCCTCATAACTCCTCCTAAACACTCCCCATACCTCAGAGGCATTAGTATTCAGCTCATAAGTACTAGTCAGTCTAAGATTAAAATAGAAAAGCCACACCTTTTATTTTATTCTTAGTGTTACACTCTTCCCCATCAGCATTAGTCAGGAAGGCAGCTCTTATATCAGCACCTTTTTCATAACTTACATTAGTACTAGTGTAGTTATATGTATCCCTCCAAAGCTCTATTCTGGCCTTAGAGTAGTTCCACATCACACACCCCATTCAAAAAAGGGTGTGCAACCCGCACACCCTCTTTATGTATATAGGTAGGGGTGTGCTTGCCCTTACCCATATACATAGAAAGTGTGTGCAAGCTGCACACCCTTTCTATGTACATAGGTAGGGGTACATAGGTAGGGGCACGCACACCCCTACCTATGTACACAGGCATCACTGGGGGGATTTCCTCCGGTTGAGGAGGCTATACAACCTCCTTGACCGTAGGAAACCCCTCCACTGGAGGAAGTTGTATGACCTCCTTGAGCGGAGGGAATCCCTTGAGTTGAGGAGATCTTACAACCTCCTCCACCAGGGGGATTTCCTCTGGTTGAGGAGGTTATATAACCTCCTTGCCCGGGAGGGGGCGTGAGCTGCAGGCTGATGTCATGTCCACATTGGAATGTGGACATCACATTATCCATGTTGAAGTTATTAACAACTGCGCAACAGAAGTTATCTCAACTGAATCACGTCCTGAGCGCAAGAGGAGTAGAATGAAGTGTCTAGGGTGTGAAAACTCTATTTTGAAGAGTTAGGCTCCAAAGTAGTTCATTTCATTGAAAATCTATCACAATAAGAGGAACAAACTCAAACCAAAATCTTCAGTAACTTAGGGAAATCAAACACTAAGGCAACTCTCCTTCAATAACCTCCTACTCCAGGGCCATCAATTCTTGGATCTCAGAAATATTATTGAAGAATAACGGTAGTGCTATTATTAAGGTATCATTTTTACTTTAATCAATAGCTCTATATATTGTTCTTGATAATATTGACTCTATTTTTCTTACTATGATTAAGTTGTTCATCTGATGATTAATAGTGAAATAAAATCCTTTAATAACTCTATCTAAATAAGAAGGACACAACACCTAAAATTATAACAATCCATATGCATATAGGTAGGGGTGTGCGTGCCCCTACCTATATACATAGAAAGGGTGTGTGGTTTTCACACCCTTTCTATGTATATAGGTAGGGGCACGCACACCCCTACCTATGTGCATAGATAGGCACACTCCATCTATGTACATAGGTAGGGGTGTGCCCCCACCTACATACATAGAAAAGGGCATGTGGTTTGCACACCCTTTTCTGAACAGGGCGTCTGACTGCACGCCCATTGTTGGGTGGGTGTTGCATGCCTACAAATGGGTGTGCAGCTTGCATGCCCATCTCTGGGAATGCAGCTTGCACGCCCATCTCTGGGAATGCAGCTTGCACGCCCATCTCTGGGAATGCAGCTTGCACGCCAATCTCTGGGCATGCTGACACCCAAAAATGGGTGTGCAGCCCGCACACCCATAAAAAAAAGGTGTGTGGGCTGCACACCCTTTTTTTTATGCCCCAGGCATGGGCGTGCGGCCTCAACCCCTGTGGTACAGGCCCTAAAAAAGTAAAAAAAAAAAAGGGCATTAATAAAAAAACCCGGTTTTTCCGCGTTTACACCCGGTTTTCTGCGCAGCTGCGGCTGCGCAGTGCACCCGGTGTGAGACTCCAAAAGTGGTTTTCACCTCTTTTATTGAAAAATTAAAAAATTAAAAAATTAAAAAATTAAAAAATTAAAAAATTAAAAAATTAAAAAATTAAAAAATTAAAAAATTAAAAAATTAAAAAATTAAAAGATTAAAAAATTAAAAAATTAAAAAAATTGAAAAAATTAAAAAAATTAAAAAAATTAAAAAAATTAAAACAATTGAAAATTAAAAAATCAAAAAATTAACAAACTAAAAAACTAAAAAAATTCAAATTTTAAGATTTTAAAATTCAAAAAATTTAAAAATTCAAGAATATCTACTGTACAACTAAGAAAATGGGCTCCTGGAGCCAAAAAAAAACCTGTACCAAGTGTACAGGTTCAATTGATGCAACCTAACGGGTTGAAGTCAACCCATTAGGTTGCATGAAATGTGAATGGATGCAACCTAAAGGTTGACGTTGATCCAAGTCACTTCCCCTCCTTGCTGAGAACAGCCATTGACAATGGCTGCTCCCAGCGAAGAGGAGTTATCAACCTCCATTGTCACCTCCCCTCTTCCCTGAGAACAGCCACTGTTGCAATGGCTTCTCCCACACAAACATGTATGTATCTAAACAACACTATATGTAGTCTCAACACTATATATAGTCTCTGTGCCCCCTCCAAAAAAATTCAAAAAACATTCTTCAACTACAAATATCATTTTTTTCAACAATTTATCTTTTTTTTTCCCACACCCAAAAGCTTCAAAACCCAATCCAAAAAATTATATGAAAAAGATTGAAACAATTAAAATTAAAAATTAAAAAATTATTGTGTTTACCAAAAAGCTTGGACTTTTTGCTGACACATCAATCCACCTGATCACATAATTATAATATTTTTGGTTTAGATTGGTTTGAGTTTTTGCCAGATTAGTGTGTGACATGTTAATGTTAAAGTTTCATCATAGAAGCCATCAGTGAAGCCAATCACAATCCCATCACAACATCCACCACCAAACACATCACCCAATTTCACTTGTGGGTGCTCCTCTTTCTTCTCAAAAACATCACAGAAGCCATTCAAAATGCCCCCACCGCAACTTTCAGAACTCACTATCACTTGGACATGCCTGTGGATCCGCTAATTCTCATCATAGACAACACTCACAATCCCCCCAGGGTCTGGGAGATAAAATTTATTCTCCAAGCCTCTCGCCTGTTGATGTACCAAGAAACTGGGGTGATGAGCTTCCAGAAATCAATCTACAAAACATTGTGGACCACATCAACAAACAAATGTCTCATGCTGGGTTTGAATGTTCCATTCCTGCCAATATAGACAATGAGTATGGCCTTGATCAAATCAGATTAGGATATGACAATGAAGAGCCCAACATTTTGTCCAATCCATAAATTAATTTGTCAGAAACAAGGCAATCACACCCACATAACATTTTGCACAACAGGCCTGATGCTTGGGGCTGGAGGGAGCCACCAGGATTCAGGGCTTACTCTATGAGACAATAAAGAAGATGTCCCAAGTGCCAGGCCATCCTGTTTTTAGGTGAAACAAATTCTCTTTGCTTCTGTGATAGAACTTTGAATCTTCCTCACTCACCACCACCACCAGAATTGATCTGTATGTTCCAAGAGGCCACTTGATCCCACACACACAAAGGAAGAAAACTCATTGACACAATCTGCCTCATCAACAGAAAATTTGCTTTTACTTCATTGGGACTCAACACAGATACCAGAACAGCCTTGCAAAACCAAGGTCAAGGAGTTTACACTTTCAAATTCAAGGGTAAAATCCATCACAGGATTGTAACGTTACTCCCACTCACACAAGAGCATCCAAAATTCCTACAAATTTATATCTATAACAATTCAAATGAGTTTGAAAACATACAGCAATATCATGGTCAACATCGTTCACCAATTTTAATGAAAAATATGCAATCAATTCTGCATGCACACAATCCTCTGATTTGGAAAGTTGAATCCCTTGCATTGGATATTACACCTTTGTGCTCCATATGCCCAACAAAAAATGCAACAAATGTGGACCAAAGGGCTTAAAACCTCCTGAGGGGTGACCAGATTTCTTCAATTTGGGTTGAAGGTATTTTTTTTTTTGGTAATAATTATCATTCAACAAAACTTTATCCTGAAATGCTTTATTTTAAAGGCAATGACCCTTCAACTCATAGCACTTGCAAGGTCATCATCAAATATCAAGTTGGATCACTTTCAAGGATTTCTGAACTTGACAACAAATATGATCCAATCCATTATGTACTTTTACATCAAACAAGTGATCTTGGTTGGTGTCCTGAGCTAAAGCAGCAGGTTCCACAGGCTACTGCAATGAACTATTACACATATTGTTTGGCATATTGCAACCCAAATCACTCCCTCATTCATTGAGCTGGCCGCCTCTTCCAACAGTACCGCACCAACCAATATGTAAAGATCAAATCAGAAAAATTGCTTTACATTTTATTGAATCAACCTAACTTCCATTGTGAGAACTCCTTTGGGATGGATGGCAGTTCTGTGACGGGGAAATAACAATAGGATATTGCAACTAAGTAATACTACTGTTACGTGTGGTTTGAAAGACCTGCCCCTCTATTATACTACACAGAATTCTTACAACAAAATTTAATTATTGTTGTGGAGTAAACTTATGATAGAGAAGACTACAAGTAGCAATCTATTATCAGACTTAGATCAGATGTTTGTCAGGTAAGCAAAGATATGTTTGTTCTGGGGTGGATGATGAATCAATGTGAACTATTCAAATTGTCTTGCCTTCTTTCTTAACCTTCAGCTAAGAGAGCAATGTGATGATAACACCTTGATTTAAGAGCACAAAAAAGGGGAAACACTACTTCTTTTACCTGTTATTCTTCTCTGAGTTTATATGTCAGTTTTGGAACAGTAATCCTATTCATAGTTGCACAACACCAAAAAAACATAGCATCCAGTAGTGATCTCAATCAATTTTTCCCTTTGAGAATACCTTTCATACCTCAGAGAAGAATAACAGGCAAAAGAAGTAGTGTTGCCCCTTTGTTGTGCTCTTGAAGCAAAATCTTATTGTCACATTGCCCTCTTGCTGAAGGTTAAGAAAGAAGGCAAGACAATTCGAATAGTTCAAAATGATTCACCATCCATCCCATAACAAACATATCTTTGCTTTGCTGACAAACATCTGATCTAAGTCTGATAAGGTATTGCTACTTATATTTTTCTGTATCATAAGTTTACGCCACAACAATAAATAAATTTTGTTGCAAGAATTCTGTGTAGTATAATAGAGGGGTAGGTCTTTCAAACCACCTGTAACAGTAGTATTACTTTTTTGGAATATCCTATTTTTATTTCCCCCTCACAGAACTTCTGTCAGCTATGTGTATGAAACACTGGCTTAATGTTTATAAAAAGCCAGGTACTATCACTGTGCTGAAAGTTTATCAGAATAATCACAAGTCTTATTCTCTCTATAGTGTCCAAACTATGCACAGAGGATAACCTAAAACTCCTTTGGAATTGTCCCTTTGATATACAAATAAGTCAATCAGGAGAAGACTAACATCTAACCATATAGGTTTGGCTATCTTTCTGTCTTTTTGAGAGTGTAACAATATAAATTGTTACTAAGCAGCTGGCAAGCACTTGAGCTGATTGGCTACTGTCAGAGGTGGTAGTCTTGCAGCAACTGCTTTCTAAGGAATAGTCCAAGGTCTAAGATGGGGATGTTCTAAGATAGCTTGATAACTAGTCCAGTAAATAAGGTGGATTGGATAAAGGGGATAACACTACTCTAAAAGTAGGAGGAGAATATTCAGAGTACTTACAAATATGGTACTGGGGGAATATGCTGAGGAACCAATCCTAGGCCAGAAATGGCCTCCTTTTATATTCTAGAGATTCCTTGAGGAAGGTTCTAGAATGTTTATTCTAAATTCTGCTCTAATGTATTACAATTCAAATGTACCATGATGTAATGGGAATTGTATTGAATTGAGCACAGTATTTTCTATGTCCCCATGACCTCATGACATGTGTGTATAACCAATCACATCATAGGCCAATTCATTTAATAGAACAATACTGGGAAATTACCACGCACTTGGTAATTTCTTTCTTATAAGCATAATATTATTATTCTAATATTTATGCAAATAAGTTTATTGTCTCTCAGCTTTTATGACAATAATTTCTTAATCAATATTTTATACTTTTATTCCCTTTTTCTTAAAGTATCTTTATCATATGATAAAGGACTAGAAGGAGTAGGAATTTAGTGGTGGTTTGAGTGAGCTACCCCACTTAATTTTACATTCTTAGTTGATTGGTATAATAATATTTTATGATATGTTATTATTTACATTAGTAATACATTATTTTTATTGTATTTTGTAGTTTAGTCAGTGCTTAGGATACTCTGGAGTATCTCTAGGGCTGACAACTTCCATCCGTCCCAAAGGAGTTCTCACAAAGTCAAAATCAAAATACAATACGTAGGGGTCAGAACAACTTGATCATTGACAATTTTTGGGTGGTGCCTCACAATTCCTAACTCTCAGCAACATATCAGTGTCATATAAATGCTGAAATTTGTGCAGAAATATCTGCAGTCAAATATCTCTACAAATATATATAAAAGGGACATGATAAGGTAGTTCTGGATGTTGGGTAAAGTAATGATGAGCTCAATATATTCAGGGACTCACACTGGGTTGCAGCTCCTGAAGCTTGCTGGAGAATATTCTCTTTTAAACTATCTTCCACCTACCCATTGGTCAACAGATTGGGCATACATTTGCCCAATCAACATCAAGTAACATACCCTCAAGATGAATCATTACAAAAAATTATTCAAACGGCTTCAGAAAGTGATACAATTCTCACTGGTTACTTTGCAAGAAACATAATTGACCCACATGCCAGGTTATTGAAATACTCAGACTTCCCTGGGTATTACACATGGCATCCCAGGCCAAAAGGATGGAAGCCAAGGCAATGTGGTAACTCAATAGGAAGGATTTATTCTGTATTTCAATTTGACCCAGAAAGATGGTATTTACGGTTATTGTTGAATCATGTCTGTGGATCTACTTCCTTTGAAGATCTCAGAACTTTCCAAGGCACCGTGTTTGTTAAGCTACTTTAGCAAGGGGTCTTTTGGAAAATGATCATTATTTGGAACAAACAATGGCAGAATCTGATTCTTCAATGAGTTCATCTTACTTGAGAAGACTATTTGGTATACTATTGGCAACATGTCAACCTTCAAACCCTGTCTGCTTATGGAATGTTTCTTACAATTACATGACAGAAGATTGGATCCATAAAGGCTTTCAAGATGATGCCCTCATGACAAATTGGATCATTGAAGTAATCAATCCAATTCTACTCCAAATGGTCTGTAGCAGATTGATTTATCATTTCCTGATCTTGCAAGATATGATCCTTCAGCTGGAAGTAACCACCTAAAAAGAAATTGGATTTTGGATGACAAGCGGTAAAGCTTCAAATTCAATGTAGATCAAAGTCAAATTCATAATGTAAATCCACTTAACAATCAGCAGAGGTTGGCCTTTGATCAAATTCCCCATGCCTGCAGTTCAGAACATTCACAATGTTTTTTTATTGATGGGCCTGGTGGCCCTGGAAAAATTTCCTATACAATTGCTTACTTGCACATATAAGATCAAATCAAAGGATTGCTGTTGCATGTGGGTAGTGGTAAGAATAAATTTCATGACAATTTGAACATACATATTCCAACTAATTTTTGCTTCTATCTTACAGGGATTGCTGCCATGAACATGCCATATGGATGGACTGCTCATCTTGCCTTTGGAATTACTCCCAGGCTATTGCACCATTCAGTTTCTTCTATTGCCAACAACTCACAAAAAGAATATGTCCTCAAGAAATCAAAGTTGATAATATGGGATGAAGCCCCAATGACACATAGGCATGTACTTGAATTAGTTGATAGATTACTCCAGGACTTGATGGACTCAGATCTACCATTTGGTGGAAAGGTAATGGTCCTAGGGGGAGACTGTAAGGATTGTGTTTCAATCCTTCACTGTCTGTTGGGAAAGGCACTAGGGATGAGCTCAATGGCTCCGGTGTGGAACTACTCAAGGGACAGAATAGAGCTTGGAAGGGAAATGGATGACTACACTAGTATCAATGTAAGTTATACCAAAGGTGCTGATATAAGAGCTGCCTTCCTGACTAATGCTATGGGGAATGAGGGTAACACTAAGAATAACATAAAGGTGTGGCTAATTTCTATCTATTCTTAGAAGACTAGTACTGATGAACTTACTTACTACACACACCAGGTGAGAGGAATGGATAAAAGGGGGGGATGAGTTGTATAAAGTATATGTAATATAATTGTAATGTGGGGCAAGGGTTTGTTATAGCTCTGGAGTCAAGATGGGTCAAGCAAGAGAGGGGGCAATCTTCTTATATTGGGGTTTAAGCTGTTATTTATATTTATATATTTTATAAGGGTGATGGTAACTCTACTAAGTATGTATACTAATTTATGGGATCTGTAATGTTGGTATATGTAGGGGTAATTTAGTAAGTCTTGGGGGTCCATATAGTAAGTCAGGGGGTCCATAAGGGAACAAGAGGGAGGAACAGCTGTCCTTATATATCTGAGAGAGAAAATGAGCCATCAGGCTGGAGGGAGGAACAACAAGGCTATGACATGTAGCTGGTGGGAAAAGGAAGAACATGACAGATGAGTAGTGGGAAGGTAGAGTTTATGTACAGTAGATATGATGTAAGATGTTACTGAATAAAGCCTAGTCATGTGCAGTGTATGTTATGTAGTGTCTATGTATTTTATATAATATGTATTTTGTATCTTGGTTGTGTAATATATCTACTTATAATATGTACTTATTGTATTCTATAACTTGCTTTACACTGTAACTTGCTGGATTATTCTTGGTTTGCCTGTAACTCTTGAACCATGAGGAATTTGAGGGTGGTTGTAGTGAGTGACTAGGGTTAAAATGGGGTGTAGATTCTGATTATGCAATAATAATGGTGAATATGTGTAAGGTTTGGGATCTATATGTGTATATGTGTAAGTATTTGGGGTTTATGAATTTCAGCTTTCTGTACTCTAATCCACTTATTGTGGCGTGTACAGTAAGTACTAAAGAAATAACTTACACTTTAATAGTGTAAAATAACAATTAACAATAAAAATAATACTCAAGTGTTATAAAAACACTAAGTACAGCAATATAACAGGTTATTACCCTGCTGCCAAAACTTCTGTAGATGAGTAATAACTCAGAAGGGCCAACCAGACTTTATACACGGTTCTTCCAATCCAATTAAAAGTATTTCATTGATTGGGGGGGATTTTGGTTGAGGAATTTTAACTAATGAAGATAGTATATAAATAAAGGCCAGTCCTCCTTACTTACAGGAGAAGGTGAGCGCCTTTGTAGCTTATAATAAGTTATCTAGTGTGTGTTAAAATTGATGGGGAGTAATCTTCATTTTAGTGAAGAAAACTCCTTCTTAAATAATAAAATAAATAATATTTCACATGCTTCTTTGAAGCAGTGATCAGTGCAATATCACCAGGGGGAACTGAGAACCCTTTTCGTGATCTGATGTTAAATATGTTGTCATTCCTATGTGGAATGACCCCATAATTATTTCACAATGAATGGCTTAGTGGGAAATAATTATTTCAACATTAAATAATTATTTCACTAAGAAGAGCTTGTGAATAAATTTTCTAGGGACCAAGGCTTGGAAAAGCGCTTGCCCTGAGTGATCAGTAATGTAAAATCACATGTACTTATGTATTTAATACATACTACATAAGTTATGTAATTAAATACATATGTAATCTTATAGTATATATATATATATATATATATATATATATATATATATATATATATATATATATATATATATATATATTTAAGTGTAATTTGGCCTATGGCATTGCACACTATGAATCTAAGTAACAACCTCTCTCATATTGAGTTTTACAACCTATCAAAACTATGCTATTGCGCTAGAGATAATAACAGAATCTGGAATAAGACTGACAAAAGGATATAGAGAAAAAAAAAGAAATAGAAAAGAAAAAGAGAAAAGAAAGAAACTGAGTTATGAAAATAACAAGAAGTATGACATAGTCAGGAATGGAACAACAAAAGAGTTGAAGACGTTAAGTGGGAATTAAATCCTGGAATCTCCCCGAAGCGATGAGGAATTGTGATAGCGGTTCTTCCGCTTTCCGTGTTGAGAGGAGTTTTTCCAATTTGTTGGCTTTGAAGCAAATCTTGAGGCGCCAAAGATTTCTTCGTAATGATCTTCTCTGACCCTTCAAAGAGGGACAGAAATTCATCAAGTGGATGACCGTGTCTCTGCTACCACAGAGAGGGCAGAGGGGATCATAGGCTCTGTTAATGCGGAAAAGAAACAATTTTAACCTGCAGTGTCCCAACGCCAGCTGATTGAGGAGTGAACTAATTGCAATCTTCATTCCTGAAGGTGTTGGTCTCTTGGTGAGTAGGTCTGCTAAAACCATTCGCCGAATCTTCACGGGATTGCTTTGGACAAACAGAACAGGTGTGGAGGGGGACTCCACCGCTTCCTTGGCCAACTGATCCGCAAGCTCATTTCCCTCAATGTCTTTATGGCCGGGGCACCATGCAAAGACAATCCTAACATCCAAAGGCAGATCCGAAAGACTGGCGTCAATATCCCTAAAGATACTTTGACCAGGTTTTGGAGCCATCGGGTTTTGGGTCCTGATGATAACACCCTGATTATCCACATAAAACAAGATTTTCTTGATTGGAGAGCGCTTGCAGATTTCCTTGGCCAAATGAGCACCTGCTAAAATCCCGGCAGCTTCACATTCGTGATTTTAAACAACAGCTGTTTTGCTTAGTGCAAGCGCACTGAAGAGATTTCGACTTGGGCATATGGCGGCTCCAGCTCCACCTTTCTCAGGATGGAACGACCCGTCACTGAAGATTTCCAACACCCCCGGTTCCAACGAATTAGACAAGATTAAAGACTTAACAGCGTTAATTGCTTGTTCCTTGGTGAGTCCTTCATTTAAATATGCAATGGGCCTTGAGGAGCAATTCTCAAATTTCCAAGGCAGGTGAATCACCTCAGGCTGCAAGATCATTGCTGCCTCAAATTGCTCTTTTGCCAAGCTAGTTTGCGCTGCGTCCGCAAAGCGCATCTGCTGGTCAGCCCTGCTGGAATAAATGAGAGATCAAATAGTGTCTTCAGTTTTGCTAGTTATAATTTTTCTAAAGAAGAATGAAAAACTTGTTTTAATAATTTCATTGAAGAAATTTGGAGTCGCTAGCTGTTTGTTAATGAAAACCAATGCTGTGGATCTGAACACTCCCAATGAGAAGATGCCTGTCAATCGATCCACTTTGTCCGCCAGTGCCTTAACCTTCCCTTTATTGTGTTGTGTGGCCCAGATCGCCGCTCCATATGTGAGTCTCGGAACTAAAATGCTTCTGATCAGTTTGATTCTATCAGTCTCCCCTGCACCCCATCTGGAATTGCCAAAAATACGTAGCTGGTTTATAGTTTTTCCTGCTTTCTCTTCTAAATTCTTGAACTGGGAATTGAAAAGCAATTTGCGATCCAACGACATCCCTAGCCATTTCACCGTCAACACTGATTTTAGTTGTTGAGAGCCAAACGGAAAATCTCCTTCCGGGCATTTTCCTTTGGTGAACCACATGAATTGCGCCTTAGCTTGATCAAAAATTGCTCCATGGGTATCACCCCATTTTAAGGAGCGATTTCCTTCTCGCACCAGCTTGGTTCTAGTAGCTTCACTCGACCGTGCAGCAACTAGATGTACAACGTCATCAACATATCCGATTGAAACTGTGTCATCCAATGTAGAGAAAGACTTGTTCAGTAAAGAATTGTTATACAAAATGTACAGGATTACCAATAATGGGGATCCTTGGGGTAATCCTATTTCAATCTTGAAAGGACCCGAGGTGAAATATTCCATGCGGATATTCGTTGTTCTATCCTTCAAGAAGTTAGCAATGATCAGCACTAGATAAGTTGGACATTTAAGATTGAAAAGATACTGAATCAATCTGTCCGGATGTACAGATGGATACACCGACTTAACATCCAGGAACAACCCTGCAACGCATTTCCCTTCTTTCCATTTCGCTTTGATCCAATGTTCCAGGTAGAACAGTGCATCTTCCGTGCCTGATCCTTTTCGACCACCCAGGTGGCCTGCCGCTAATACTTTAGCACCTTCCGCCCAGGAAGCCAAACAACGTGCAATGATAAGTTCAAACAACTTCCCCATTGTTCTCAGTAGAGCAATGGGGCGGTAGGCCGAAGGGTTGGTGTAATCCGGCTTGCCTTGTTTCCGAATGATTGCCGTCACTGCTGTCTTCCAGTGTAGAGGGAAGCTGCTACGACGAAGGATGTTGTTGAATAAATCAGATAAAGGGCCAGCTAGAGATGAGGAGAAAATCTTAAGAAATTCGTTTGGGATTCCATCAACTCCGGGGGCCGTTTTGGGTTTGATCCGGCAAATGGCGCATAAGACCTCTTCAGCTGTCACCTCTGGGTAACTCAAGAACCTGCAATTTAAATCAAAGCTGACGTCGGACAAGTCAATTGGGACATTAGTGACCGACGTGCCAGCGAAAAGCAACTCAGCTTGCTTGATCTTGTCATGTATGAGAGTCCCGTTGCCGTTTTGGAGCGGGAGGATCCCACCGCCAGAAGCACGGTTCTTGAAGCGGAGGACTTTATAGAGGTTGCCTTCATTTGGGTCTTGCAGCAACTTTCTCCAGCTACGTTGCTTGAGGGAATTAACCAATGTCAAAAAGTAAGCGTTCCAAAGCCTGTAGCATTCAATGGCTTCAGGGGACTTAGTTAGAATCATCCAGTGTTGTGCTTGGTTCCTGGTCCTCAACACGGGGTCAAGCGTCTTCTTGCACCACCATGGTTTGGCTTTGGCCGGGTTGATCCTCACTCTTTGACCAAATTTTTCCTGCATTTCAATTATTGTGGCAGTAAGCCACTCGGTTTGAGCCTCTGGGTCTGAACATGTGTCAGGCGGATTAAACTTAGCTAAATAGGGAGATAGGCGGTCTTTCTCAATCTCCTGCCAAGCCGGCCCTTTCAATCGAAAGAGAGGATCTGGACGTTTTGAGGAGAGATGAAATCGGAAAGCTTGATGATCCGAGCCGAAGTTTTCATGGGAGACCGGCACTTCTTGAATCAGTTGCGATCCTAAAAAGTTAGACCAAATAAGATCAATCGTTGATCCTCTCCCTTTGTTGGAGTAGAAGGTAGGAACGTGTTTGGGTGAGGCAACACGAAAACCCAAGCGGGACATGAAACTTAGCAGTTGGATGGCTTCCGGGTCTGTCTTCCTGATACCGGGGGGGTTCCAGTGGCGATGGTGTAGGTTCGAATCCATACATACCAGAGTCGGAACCTGCCGGGAGTAGATGCAGTTTAGCCATGCTTCCAGAAGAGCAATAGATGGGAAGGAGGGGGGAGGGTTATAAACATTAAAAATATGAAATGACTTTCCCGGTTGTGGATTGATTTCTAGCCCAACTAGGTTTTGAGAACCTCCATCCAGTAACCGGACTGATTGCGAGGGGATTGAGGATTTGACATAGATGACGGACTTGTGGAGTTGATGCCATGAGGTGGGGGCGTGTTCATACGCGGTGTAGGCGCGCCAGGCGGAATGATGAGGGGGGTTAAGGTCAAAGGGATTGACCCAGGGTTCTTGAAGAATGAGGATATCGAAATCTAGCACTGCATTGAGGACACTGAGCGTTACGGATTTCGAAACGTGGCAGTTGAGTTGGAAAAAAATTGAGGAATGTTTGACTGGGAGTCTTTGGGGTAACAGAGGCTAATAAATCAGAATGAATGTTGAGAAAAGGTGTTGATGAGGACGTCTGTTGCGTTGGGTGAATTTGATCAGGGGTTCCATTGGATGTATCTATCATTGAGATGGTGGACGGCGCTTTTCAAGCCAAGCTTTTTTGTAAGGGCAAGCTTGATCGAATGGAGTGTGATTGACGTTTTCCAAGCCGGGGATCTTATTCTTCAAACCGTCCTTGCAGAGGATGCACGTCTTGACACCGCCAAGGCCTTCAGGGCATTCATTGGTAGAATGGGCACCAGAGCATTTGGCGCATCGAGCTTTCTCTCTGCACCATTTGCCAAAATGTCCCATTCTGAGGCATTTGAAGCATTGAGGTGGTCTGGGTTTGAAGCGCGCCGTACGATGAAAATCGTAATTCAAGAAAATTCCGGACTTCTCAATCCGGATCGCAAGGTCTTTGTTGGTGAAAGCCAGGACAAGAGAGCCAGCCTTCTTGGGTACTTCTTCATTGGAGCCCATCCAACAAACTCTGGCAATTTCCGACGCTTGAAAATTGTTCTCCAAGGCAAGGATGGCTAGGTTGGCAGACTGAGTAATGTCAAACAATTTTGGTATGCCGTGGACCATAACCGAGAAGGTGCTAGGGGAGGATTCGAGATCTGGGTGTACTTCTTTTGACCATAAATGTTTGTTATTGGACACCCATTTTTGATGGCTTTTATTCTTGACGTAGAATGAAACGTCTCCAGAAGGGAGCATGCTCGCTCCTTGAAACACCACAGTTTCGCCTTCAACTTGAGCTCCAATCTTCAAAAGAGCTTCGTTCGCCTTCTGAACCAGCGCGCTACGGGGTATGTCCTTGAGTGTGGTGTTCAATGGATTCGAGTGGATGACGACATGTTTGGGTTTCAAGGATGCAAGAGTCGGGAGTGTTGGAGGCCTGACACTAGGGATCATCGGTCCCACATTGGAAGTTGTTGCACTAGCAAAGGTTTTCTTGACCGGTCGGGATGAAGCTTGGCCGGTCTCGACGCGTTTTTCCAGATCAGAAAGACGGTGTAGCACCAAAGAGAGCTGATTGTTGTTGGCTTCAAGCCGTTTCATCATTCTTTCCGCGTTTGCCAATAATTCCAAAATAACATCAACAAAACGCGCGTCAATTGTGATAGCTCCAGACGCGTTTTGATTGTTTTGATCGAGCAGCAGCTTAACCAACAACGTGTGTAAACTTGAGGAGGGGGGATTGACGGTCGGCCTGGGGGGGATCGCGTGGTCTGTGTCTTCATCGGCACGCGTGATGTCCATCATTGATGGATCGTCGGGCCGGGCTGGATCAGGGGGGAGGAGGGGGGGGAGCATGAGCGCTCAGGAGGAAGGTGGGGGAAAAAGAAGGCTTTCTGTGAGGAAGGGGGGAAAAGGTGAGTGAATTTTTGGGGAAGGAAAAAGGTGTCAATTTTTTGGTTGCGGACAGAAAGCTGTGTATATATTACTATGGGTTATTCTGGGATTTTCCAGGATTTTCAAGGAAAAAACTATACCAATAAATGGTTCTTTATCCATTTATTGCGTGTTTGAAAATTAATTTGCCAAGGATTTTCTTTAATTAAATTTCCTTGGATTTTTGATAAAAAATAGATATAATTTTGAATAATTTTATTATTATGTTTTGACATGTGGTCATGAGTGTGGCTTGAACACAGAGCCTCATGTATCAACAGATATTTGTAGGCTTGTTCTTAACTGTTACACTATATACCCATTGTTGAAACGTTCTAGTATAAATTCTCTTATAATCAGAAAATCTAGTAAAATAAATAAAGTAAAAAATGATATACTTAAATATTATTAATTGTTCAGCTTGCAGTTTCAAGTGTTACATAATGTATGTAATATCTTCGTGGCTGACAATGAATGATAAGTAATCTTTAAAATATAGTAATGAAGTGGAATGGATCACCACACCGGAGGGGATGTTTCTAGTACCAATGTGAGTTGTATTTCAGTCTAGACAGGAGAGAAGGTTCTCTCATCAGTATCTACAAGTGATGAGAAGAGAAGGAGGAAGTCAGGGTACTAACCTAGACAGGAGATGTCAGCAAGCAGCTAGTCAGAGACAGTGCAGCGCCTGACAAACCCATTCAGAGAGCAGGACTTGGACAATTAACTGAAGTAAGAATGCGCAGCAAGTGAGTGGAAGGGAGGGATTGACAGAAGCAAGATATCCCACAAGTTCAGCCTTGAAGAAGAAGGTATAAAGGAGAGGAAGGAGAAGGTTCCTCAGAAGATTAGTTACCAAGCCCAATATAATTGTAGATTTCAAAACACTTTGAAATACTAGAATTGGGGCTTATCTACAAAATCTCTCTATTTTCTCTGATATCCTCTTCCTTATAATACTCATCTTGGAACTTAACCTGGTTCACCATTAAACCATTAAGTTTGAGTCTCCTTCCTTTTCTCTAACACTTCCTCCCAATTATACCTTGTAAGGAGTCTACATAGACTCAGGTTGTGCTCGCCCAACCAGTCCCTCTAGAAAGAGGTGCAGCTTATCTCCTCCTTTATGTATAGAGGGACTGGAGGAAATTCATAGTAGTTCACTTAAGAGACCTACTCTGATAGGAGAGAAGGTTCTCTGCTGTCTAGGTGAAGTGGAAAGGTAGACTAAATACAAGGAAAACTAGGCTTATGTAATCCTGTGACATATTTGTGTAAGCCTGTGAGGGGCAGGGCTTACAGAGACTTCCATCAGTTTTTGCCAGTTGTAAGGAAGGGATCACATCCTCAAATTGTTAATTCTAGCATTGTCAACTCTCACTGCTCGAGACACTTTTTCCAGAACATAATTCATCTTTCCATCAACATGTGTGCAGCTGGGGACCCTCACTTTCAGCAATTTTTACTATTTGTTGGGAACAGAGAAGGTATTACTGATTTTTCAAACAAGAAACAGCTTCCTGCTTCAATGGTTATTCATGGTGGATCCCACAAGGAGAATTTGGATCATCTTATCACACAACTATTCCCAGATATTTCCAGGTCTTTCTCCCAACATGATTACTTTTTGGACCGGGCTATTCTTTGCTGCAAGAATATTTCAGTCAACCATATGAATGCTAGGATCTTGCAAGATATTCCATCAGAAGGCAGGATTTACACAAGCTATGATTCAGTGGAAGATGACCCCCAAAGCCTATACTTGCAGGAATACATAAATAGTCTAACAATTTCAGGCTTTCCACCTCATATTCTGAAATTGAAAAGGGGTGTCCCAATCATAATTCTGAGGAACCTTGATCAAACAATGGGACTTTGTAATGGGCCTAGATTGGTTGTGGAAAACCTGGGCCCAAATGTTATTTATGGAAGGGTAATTTCGGGAAATAGAGTCAACAACTTGGTGGCCATACCATGCATTCCCTTCATATCAGACCCTGATGAGTCTGGATTGCCTTTCAAGCTCATATGGAAACAATTCCCTGTAAATCTGGCTTTGTCACTAACTATAAACAAATCTCAAGGTCAGACAATTGGAAATGTGGGTATTGTACTTCATGATCTTGTATTTAGTCATGGACAACTCTATGTTACATTGTCACTAAGTAAGACCAGCCGTACCACAGAGGTACACCACGGACACAGAAAAATATTTTGAAAACCGGTTAAACCGGTTTTTGAAATATTTTCCCATTCACTCACTTGCAACGTCGTGAGGAACGAGTCAGACAAACCATTTTCAAATATTTTTCAAAATATTTTCACAACCACTTGAGGTGGTTTCAGGAATATTAACACATAACCAATTTGGTTGGCACATGCCTTGTCAACCAAAATGGTTGGGGAAAATGGTTCTGAAAACCAGTAAAATTGGTTTCAGAAACCAATTCTGTTTGCCAATTGGTTTCTGCAACCAAATTGGTCAGGAAATAATATTCCTGCAGCCAGATTTGGTTGCAGGAATGGTTTGGTTGACTCAGTATCATACAGAATGGCACCGGGTGCCACATTTAACAGAGGGGAAAAAATATTATTAACCATTGAGATCTACTTCGATATGAAGACGACCAGTATGACTGTTTAGGTTGTTCATTTTTAGAACCAGCAACACCCAGTCAGTTCTTGTGACCAAGAGGAATGGGGTCGCTTTTTTTTGAAAAACTCGATATCTGATATTTTTCTTTCCCTGGGGATGGCCGGAGCAAGTATTGAACTTGGACGTGGTAAAAAAGGTCTCACTTTTGTTCCGGAAAGATAAAAACAAATACAGGTTAAATCATAAATAAGCCACTCGATAAATCTCTTGAAACAGTTCGATGTCATTGTCGTTGTTGTCTTCTGCGGCAAGTTCTCAATTGAGTGATTGGTAATTGGATGAGGGACTAGCTGGGGTGAGAGAAATTAACAATCGTCCGATCCAATAGATCAAGCCCAACCTCAGCTTCACAAGTAACAGATCGAAGTGACCTTGGGGTACACTCATTTCTCCTATCCTTCAATCAGAGTCAAGGCTGTTTCTCGGATTCAGCATTGCTTGGATTGGGGTACCATTTTCAAATCTTTCCAGCTTCCTGAAACATTGAGTAGCATAAGTCAACAACGTTCAATCGATCAAATTCTGGATGGGTCCAATTCGGAGAAAGGGAAAGAAAAACTAACTTTTGGTCCTCCAACGAACCGTCCCCATTGAATAAAACATACATTAGCTTACATTGTTTGGGTTTCTGTTGAGAGTCCTGGTTGGTCATCAGTCGACAAGGAATCCAGACCGTTGGACAAAAGACCCATAGCTGCCATGTCCGTCAAGAGACCAAGCCCAAAAGGTAAGAAATTATCCCCTGTTCCTGAATTACAAGAGGGAAGACCTCACATGCCTCGTTCGACATCGTGGCGGTGTTGGTTGAAGTGGTTGGTGAAGGATGAGAGGGATATGAGGCCTTCAAACCCCGGGCCGGATTTAAGCCCTTGATGGCCGGTGGGATACCATCAGCCAAGCTTGTTGGATATCCTGCTGTGTGTAATGTCAGATGGGTTTCCAGAAATATTTCTGGGAACCTTCTGCAAAGCTAATTTGGTTTTTTTAGAACCAATTAGCCAATAATTAATGTTTTGCCAACCTTTGTGCCAACGGTTTTGGTCTTTGGAACCAAAACTGTTGGCGGAACATTTTAGTTGTGAAATTGGTTATGAAAACCAATTTCCCGAGGACATTTTTTTTGATGTCTCACAGATTGGTTTCTGTGACTTATTTTGGAATGGAATTGGTTCCCCCATCAGGTTCAAACCAATTCTGTCCCAAAAACCAGGGCTGTGACCAATTTGGTTTGTGAAATCACCTCAAAAACTTTTAGTGCTTCCGTGGTGTAGTCCCTCAACCTGAATTTGGCCTTCCTTCATATGAAACATCAAATATTGTTTACAAAGAGGTTCTTTCAAGTGTCCAGAGGCAATAGTTATATTAATATTTTTAGATTCTCATCCTTTTTTGTTTTTTTTGCTTCATAATTTCATTGCTTTTTAATTTCAACATGCAATTTTATCTTTCTCCTTATATTTCCACAAATAAAAATTCATGCACCCTTCTCATCAAGACCCCTTTGCTACAAGTCCCCCCAATCCCCAAAATTGGGGGCTATACACTTGTTTTACCATATAAATTTGCCACAGGAATATTCCTCCCAAATTTCCTGGGTGAGCCAGATACATTGCCCATCGTAATTGCTATTGATAATATCTACGCCCAACATTTTTGTGCGAAGAAGATATTTATCCTGACAATTTGTAAATTCAAAAACAACATGACCAACTTTTTAGTTTTGAAGCCTATAACACTATATTTTTGTTCAGACAAATATGAAAATCACGGCCATAAGCTGGATCCAAGAAATTTGAAAGAAAGTGTGAAACCAAAATTCGTGATTCGTTCCTCGTGACATCGTCACTCACTGACTTGATAAATATTTTTGAAGCGGCTTCCAAATATTTGCCTCCGCCTGTGGTGTGCAGTCAATGACTGGAGTGAGCAAGATCAACAGCTCCCCAGTGACGACGACTTGCTAGCCCGTGTGGGACTTGAGAATTCAAGTGCCTCAAACCTCGAGGAGGGTTTTGTTTGAAGTAGTCTTGACTCTCAACTTTGCCTTCCCTGCTCTCATACACAGTATTCTTGTCTTCCTTGTCTCTTTTACCTTCTCCTTCCCTTCTGATCCCTCGCGTACTATCCTCCTTCCCTTTCTTTCCCTCGATTCCTTTTATCTAGTCACCTTGTAATTAGCCTGTATACATACATGCACTGCTGCCAACCCGAGTGGGTCCTGCCCCCAAATCCTGAGCGAGCCGTCAGGCGTGTGGAGCCATCAAACACAAGCTCGATCGCAATGTTTTGCAGGTGTGCCGAGCCAGGCGGCCGGTAACTTTTCAAACGCCCTGACGATTCCTCAGGGGGCGTCTTAAAGTCGGCTATAGGCCGATTCAACTCCCTTGCATAAGTCGTCTACGAGGGGAATGCGAGTCCGCCGTCGAGACGACTCGGACCGAAAAACGTTTGCAATGAGCCATCAAGGCGCTTTGCAAACTCACGATTGAATTGAATCTCAAATCGCCTTGAAGTCGAAAACGCCTGCTGACAGGCGCATTGAATGGGAAAAAGGGTCCTCTCGAAGGCGCCTGGGGGTGGCCGTGGTGTAGACCTTCGTAGAACGAAATAGATTTTTAATAATTTTGGGTTTTTTGCTTTGGTAGGTTTCTTCCTTTGATGACAAAAGGTGACTCATTGCGTCCATAGTGTCCCGTTAAACACCTGTGTACCCTACTTAAAACCACCCTAAAGACCCCCTCACGGACGATACATCCCGGGGTCCTAAGGTGGTAAATGGCGGGGGTTGGGGGAATATCTGAGTATTTGAATATCTCAGATACTCCCGCCCAAAAGTCGCCTCGCGAAAAAAAAACAAGTCATACAACCCCACCCGGCTCACATGTTCCTTTACATACACTCTCACCGGCGTACACCCTCCCCTCCAACTAATCCCCTTACAAGTCATTGTAGTCATTGTAAGACTTCCAACATTACTATTTATGTTTTTTTTTTTTTTTTCGGAATCTCATCCATTACTACGAATTTTTTTATGAATCTCATCCATTACTATGTAAACTTTTTTTTATTTCAGAATCTCATTTTTTTTTTTTTTGGTTGACACGCAATTATTTTATTATTATTTTTGGAATATCTATTGAATTACTTGCTATGTGTGTGGGATGAAATGAAACTAATAAATTTAACAATGCAGAAGTTAAACAATCAAACAAAAATTGAAAATAAGAATTAATTGGCCCCCTCATATTCCTCTTCATCAGTCGATACCTCTTCCAGTCTTTTGGGTCTACCAGGTTGGCTTGGGGCCAAATCAAGTTGCTCCATCGTGTCATCAATGGAGTCCAGTGTGTTATTAAGCTGTTGATCTCTGAGGTAAGATACACCCTCAAACCATGGGTGTGTATTTTTAGTGTACTGATTCCGGGTAGCTTCCCAGAGCCAATCAACATCGCACATCCATGAAATTATCAGTCGCTCATGGGCCTTCAAACAAACCTCGAATTCGGATTTCAGTACACGAAGCTTGCTCGGAAGTGGTAGAAGGATCGGAGCTGTTACAAGGAGATTTTCTGGATTGCTTGAAGTGAGATCGAGTGTCTCTGGGGATCTCAAGCATGTATCTGACAAGGAAAACAAATTAGAAAGTGAGTTATTCAACGGTAGTCAAGCCAAGTAACTCACCCAACTGCATTGTTGTATTTTTGAGAGCCATCAGATGCTCATGAGCCCAGGAAATTGCGCGATCAAGCTCTTGAGTCAAGAGCTGGATTTCTTCTTGTACTCGATCTAACACCAGCACCGCCTGTATTCCGTGTCGAACTGTAGGATCAATCGCCCAAGGATCTTGAGAATGAAAAAAAAATCCATCATTCCAGAATGGATCACTCAAGTCCATCGCAAGAAAAGTCTTGTACGTAAGGTCTTGGTTTTCAGGTAGACGTGCCCTTGTGGGTTCATAAGCCAGGAGGTAGTTGGATCGTCTCTTGTTGAAAAGTTTGATTGCCTTCTCGACTGGGCTTTTTCGGCGCTGGATTGCCTTCAAAACTCGTTGTTGCATCTTTGTCCCACATGTTCGCGATCCCATAATTGGGTATCTTTCACCTTGTAACTCGACTGCCTGTAGAAAGAGGCTGGACTTGGCTTCCCAAAGCAAGGTAAGTTTGCCCTCCTTTTCAGCGGTTGCACCATGCAACTCGTCATAGTTGCGACCAAGTGAGATTGCCAGTTGTCTTTGCTTTTCCTCGTGACTTGCAAAGATTTTGACGACTTGCTCCCAGTCATCCACAGAGGTGGGTAGTCGGCCCTGGGCTCCAAAAATGTCTTCTCTATGACAGCCATCCAAAAAGTCAAGTTCAAAAAACGATTACATGGTAAAGAGTTAGACTTACTTTGTTTTGTTAAGAACCTCCTCATTACAAAAAAACTCCGCCAACTTTTTCATTCGCAGCTCATCATCCTCTGCACGCTGGCTTTCACATTTATATTGTAAATTCCACTGAGCTCGCAAAAATCCTATAGAATACTTAATGCGTCCTTGTTCATGTGGATTTTCCGAGTTGAGAATTTGTTTGAGGTCCTTTTTTGAGGTGTCTCTTTTACCAAGGGCATTGAGAAACTTCTGACGCAGCCAGGCAGCTAATCAAAAATGTTTTCATCAAAACACAAGTAATAAAAGATATGAAAGTATGGTGATAGTTCAAGATCATCTTACCAAGCCCCATGATGCTCTCCCGGTTCCTGAATGTACATCGATGTGCAAGCGCTCTCAGTCGGTTGTTTCGAGTTGAATACCTCAATGGACTAACTTGGGGTGAAAGAGCCGACCATAGTCGTTCCATTGATTCACCATCAGACAGACCCCAGCCGTTGTTGTAGCGTGGATTGTAGGTAAGCTGACATGACCAATCATGTACAAATGCATGGAACACAGATGTTCCAAATACCAATCTCTCCCTATCTTGAGCAAACATCTTTCGCTAGGATGTAGTAGAAAGTAATCAATGTTATCGCCACATGTTGAGATGAGAGGGAGAATAACATACTATATTTATAAACTTGTTCAAAGAACATCCAATGTCATACAACACTCCAACGGGCCTGGTTGGTTCAATATTGTCGAGGATACGCTTGAGGATTGAAAGTGGAAGCGCTCTATTTTCACCTGTTTCAACAATATTAGCCAAGTAAATTACACTATCGTGGCGACAGCATGAGCCCATCAGGCCAGTGTCGTCACAAGCTTTCCATGTTGTTTCATTGCGTGTGTCATCTGCGGCTTTGTGGGAATCGGAACACTTATCAGCGACCTGTGGATGAAAAATATGAGCTAGTGTGCTGAGAAAATGGGGAATGGATTGGGCGATTAGGCTTACTTTTTTGGCCCTTGATATCTTTTGTGTCACCTCCATTTCGGAAATTTGATCTTTCATTTTTTCGAGATCGCTAGGTTGGACAAAGATATCTGGTGTCTTCAATGCCGTATAATTCTGGCTAGCAGCCTTATGATGTCGGTGTTGGAAGTTTCCATCGAGACAAATAATAAGGCGATCATTGACGTCCGGATTTGATTGGTCACCTGTATTTAGATAAGGCCCAAAACATGCTGGGCAGCAATCATTTGCAAGTACTTTCTGTCCTTGCAAACCAAGAGTGGATTTGATGAGATTGTCAGTCTTATCTAAAAGCATCCGGTGTACAACTACTGCCGATGAGAGACAGTTTCGTAAATCCCTTCCCTACACATTTTTTTGCACAGATAAAAGTGAGTCCCTTGGATAAAAGGATACATATCAGCATAAGCACTCACCATGACGCCTTTTTTATCCCACAGAACATTGGACCTTTCCTCTCCAAACCGTCGTTGAACCTCAGAAAACGGCAAGTTTCGAACATTGCATAGCTGCCAGGAGTAGTTGTGATACTGCATTAATCGCATAGAATATCCAGTTGATGGTTGGATAGGCGAACTCGTCAAGAATCCATTGGCAAGGAGGTGGATCGCACGTGGCATACAGCGGCAAAAATGAAACTCCCTTCGTTGTTGAGCTACAAAAAAAAACACATTAGTTAAATTGCACTTTGGATAGAAGATAGAGTATGCAACATGAATCACCTATAATATCAACACAATCAATCCACTGACGGGTCCTGACCGCTTCAGGTGGGCAGTTACAGAAAACCTCCTCGAAGGACAGAAAAGAGTTGCTGTTTGTCCAATTTTCGGTTTTTGCCTTCAGCCATGAGTATGCAGCGAAGAGATTTGGCATAATATTATCCCAATGGTCTTGGTTTCTGCTAGCAGTAGCAGCGCGGGTGGAAGTGCGAATTTCTTGGTTTAGAAGTGAGTCAATGGGTCGAAATTGTTGAGATCGACGCCCCTGTACTTTCCATGGAATTGAATCCCAGCCATCAATGCTGCCATCATCGTCATCAACCCAGTTTTGATTGAAATCTTGAGAGTTTTCCTGATAATAGAATGCTTCGTCTACAAAATTGGTGCCGCTTGTATCACCGGTTCCTTCTAGACAAGATTGAATATCAACAGTGGTGGGAGTGGATGATGAAGGATGTATGTCTGAAGTAGTATGGTAGGGCTGAGGCCGACGTTGATTGATAATGTTGAGAACAGCTCTCGAATCCGCATTCCTTATCTTGTCCCGGGCCGCATTTTTCTTTCGTTGTTTTCTTTCTGCGTTGGTTTGGTGTCGAAAGGGATTCTTGACTGAGTGAATACGAGGCATGGAGCTGGTGCAAGAAAGATTGACGGAAAAAAACTTGGAATAGAATGTTGTAATAAAGTTGAGAAGACCGTTGTCCATCCACCGAGCCAAAATTAAGTGATAAGTGAAATTTTGATTCTGTGATACCTAAGGGTATAATCCAAAGTGAAAAAATATGTAGGAAAAAAATACATATTTCAATTCATTGGAAATCACAAACCACCATGAATTTTTTACTTCTCTAGCTTCAGAACTGAATGTTTTAATCATCCTAAATAAACATTACTTGAGCAGCTGAAGGATCAGATTATTTATGTTGAGTAGAGCTTGAGCAGCTAATTTTTACAAGTAAATGCATAATGTTTAGAAAAAAATATGATTTACCTCCAAGATTTGGAATGTCCAAATTATGGAGGGTATTGTCATGATTAAACATGTTCATTGCAAATCATACACTTTCCAAAATATAAACAAATCACTTATGAACATTTTTACAAAATGAGTGATGTTTGGAAAATACACAATTTACCCATGACCAGTGAGCATTTAGGCTACATGTGAGATACTGAAGATGATGAAAAACATGGAAAAGATATTTTTATAGTGTTTAGAAAAGACTGCCAGCTTTGGAATGGTCCAATTTGATTGGGTATGGACTGGGTGGATACTGGTATGGGTAAATTGTGTGTTTTCCAAAATATCACTCATTTACCCATGACCAGTAGCCACCCAGTCCATACCCAATCCAATTGGGCCATTCCAAAGCTGAGAATAATGTTTTTATGGTGTTTAGAAAAGACTCCAAGCTTTTGAATGGTCCAATTTGATTGGGTATGGACTGGGTGGCTACTGGTCATGGGTAAATGAGTGATATTTTGGAAAACACACAATTTATCCATGACCAGTAGCCACCCAGTCCATACCCAATCAAATTGGACCATTCCAAAGCTGGTAGTCTTTTCTAAACACCATAAAAACATTATTCTCAGCTTTGGAATGGCCCAATTGGATTGGGTATGGACTGGGTGGCTACTGGTCATGGGTAAATGAGTGATATTTTGGAAAACACACAATTTACCCATACCAGTATCCACCCAGTCCATACCCAATCAAATTGGACCATTCCAAAGCTGGCAGTCTTTTCTAAACACCATATAAGCATTATTCCCAGCTTTGGAATGGTCCAATTGGATTGGGTATGGACTGGGTGGCTACTGGTCATGGGTAAATGAGTGATATTTTGGAAAACACACAATTTACCCATGACCAGTAGCCACCCAGTCCATACCCAATCAAATTGGACCATTCCAAAGCTTGGAGTCTTTTCTAAACACCATATAAGCATTATTCCCAGCTTTGGAATGGTCCAATTGGATTGGGTATGGACTGGGTGGCTACTGGTCATGGGTAAATGAGTGATATTTTGGAAAACACACAATTTACCCATACCAGTAGCCACCCAGTCCATACCCAATCAAATCAGACCATTCCAAAGTTGTTAATAATGTTTTTATGGTGTTTAGAAAAGACTCCAAGCTTTGGAATGGTCCAATTTGATTGGGTATGGACTGGGTGGCTACTGGTCATGGGTAAATGAGTGATATTTTGGACTTTACCCATACCAGTAGCCACACAGTCTATACCCAATCAAATTGGACCATTCCAAAGCTGTGAATAATGTTTTGATGGTGTTTAGAAAAGACTCCAATATTTGGAATGGTCCAATTTGATTGGGTATGGACTGGGTGGCTACTGGTCATGGGTAAATGAGTGATATTTTGGACTTTACCCATACCAGTAGCCACACAGTCTATACCCAATCAAATTGGACCATTCAAAAGCTTGGATTCTCCTCTAATACTCCTGAAGCATGAGAAACTTTGGAAGAATAATATTCTCATTCTTCACAGTTCCACAGGTGCTGCAAGCAGGGTAATAACTGTGACAAGGCATCTGTGGTTCTACTGGTGGCAAAAGACAAACATTGCTGGCTTAAGGATTCCAAAACAAGTTTGTGTCCTCCCTTGGAATGCAGACCTGTAAACTGGTACCTAGGTGTAGTGATACTCAGAGTTGTAACCTAGATGAAACCTAATTGAATTAATAGTAATCATGTACTGCTTCCTATTTTTCTCTTCTTCATTCAGTTACTCATCTCTGTCTCAACTCTTGTCTCACACATTAGGTGTGCTCACCCTTTGTCTCAGCAGTCACTCTTGTGCTAACACACTCACTGGTCTTTATAAAGACCCTCTGTGCCTACACTTTCTATAGAAACCACTAATTCCTTATCCTTTACAGAATTACATTTACATAGCACAAAAAATATTCCAACTCTCACAACTTCGAATCCACAGAGGTTTAAAAAACAGGTATTAAATTGAAATTAATCCAAATTATTAATTATTTAGCTGTAGAGCTTTCAGACCTGTCCTGATATTCCAAATATCAAATTTGTTTATTTACAACCATCAATCATTTGGCTGCAGAGATTCAATATTCTTCCTTCCATACACTCCTATTCCTTATATGCTTCTGGCCAATTTTAGAATGTAAATCCATATCCTTCAAATCCTCCTTAAATGACCATTTTTCCTTATTGTATACAATTTGGCTCCACTTGAAGTATGAATGACTGAATACATTTGCTCGGGACTTGGATATTCCTTCTCCTAAACACCACTACTACTCTCTCAATTCTGATATCTAATATTGGTTCTGGCCTAAATTTAATCTTTAATTATAATTGCAAAATGAGTGAGGAAATAATAAATAAAGTAAGAATACATTCATTAGTTTTTCTGGAAACAATAAACATAGTATTTATGGATCTAGTCATTTTATAAGCTCAAAATACAAGCTACAAATAACTTGATGCTGCTCCATTTCTCCATGTCATTTTCTCTGTGTTATTCACTACTACCTACCCTCATTTTTCTCTATCATATCATCAATTGGTCTTGCTGCTTTAAATTGTGAGCTGCTCTCAATTTTTGAAGGTACAGGACACTATTAAAAGACTTAGTCCTACAAAAATATACAGTCCTGAATAAAGTGGCAAGATATAGAATATTCTGGACTCCATGTGTTTTGGCAGTAGCTTTCATTCATGCTACATCAGTCTCAATCACTCTTTAACTTGAGCTGGTGTATCCTGATATCTAAAATCTGCCTGGGTAAAACATTTATCTGGTGTTCATCTGGTGTTTGTTTGCTCTGGAACCTGCAGTCAACTAACTACTCCTTTGGACATTTACTCTTATGCTGGTTGAAGGAAAAAAGAACATTTTCAACTAGGATCATATCATCTATCATTCATCCAGTTATTTACAAGCGGCACAAGAAAAAAGTGAAGGCAGAAAGGTAAAAATGATTGAAAATTTGCACTCCAAACATGAATCAGGGTGGAATCTAGCGTCATCGGGACTGTGTGATGCGGTTCTAAGAATTGGCGGCTTCCAAGCCACTCGAGTTGCTAGAAGGTGCAGGAGTGAATCGGTTTGCAGCTAAGGTAATATTTTCTGATTCGGCCTCGGTTGTTTGTTCTATTTCATTGGCGGCGATTGTCTGTTCTGATTCTGAGCCAGCCAAGTGGCCAGATGGTGCTGGATTGGACAGATTAGCGGCCACAGTCGTTTGGATTGGTTCAGCCACGGTTTCCTGGGCTGATCCCGAGTCACAAAAGCCGTCATTTGAAGATGTATTTGCCCGACGCTTTCGTTTCTTGGTGGGATGCTGATCATTGGGGGTGTCTTTGTTTGTGACCGCTGCGATTTTCTCAAAGTAAGTCATCTTGACTTTATTCGCACCTAAACAAGCTAATACATCCCGAGTCTGATTGAGCTTCAACTTTGACAGAGGTTTTTCAAAGTGAGCAAGAGTGACACCGTGGTCGTTTGGCTCGACAAAAACCTTTAAGCCCAGCTGCTGTAACTTTGAAGCAGTGTCTGTAGCTGGCCAGCCTTCATCAATGTTACCACCCGATACGTTGTCTGCAAAGCATAAATAGCATGCCAATAATTCTTCAACACATTTTTTTATCCTAGCTCACTATCTCATCTATTACTTACACATCATTGATCGGAGCCAACGCCGAATTGACCTAACATTGGGAAGCTGGTGACCTGAGCAAAAAAATATATGTATGAATACGTTTGATGTAGATGTTAGGCTGTAGAAAAAACATACCTTCGTCCCATTGGTGGGCTGGTACAACAGGCTTCTTGTATTGAACATGCAAGATTTTCTGGGCCTGGGATGCTTCTTTGGTTTTTATTTTCTCAATGGCTTTGGCCGCAACCCACGTATGAAAGTCGCCAAGAGGATCGTTGTCACCAGTGGACATTTGGAGAAACTCGACGGCAAGAGGTGTCCCCTGCTTGTAGAAAAAATCAGACTTTGGGTGACGCGATGCAAGCACCACAAAGCCTTCCATTTGATGGAAGAAACTCAACGACTTCAACTTTTGAGTTCAAAGTATCAATCAGCTCTCCCGGAATACAATTGAAGTGGTAAGTAATTTAACATACTGACATCTATCATGGCTTTCCGAGCCCACTCTGATACGACCGAACGACTATACTTCTGACTTGCAGCTGACGATTGAATAATATCTTGTGAGTTGGCCTTGCTCTTCTCAATAGAATCGTCGATAATTGAGTTGACATAGTCCATGTCTCGGTATTTGTCTTTCTCGGCCTGACTCTTCTGATCCCAAAGACGGTATACATCATCGGGTTTGTCTGAGGGATATTGATTTTTCAGATTTTTCCAGCAAGAAGTAATGAAAAGAAAAGAGAGAAGCTTACTTTCTGCAAACAGCTTTGAAGCCTCCGGGTCATACTCGGCAAAGTTATTGTAGTTTGTTGCAGTGCGCTTTTTCTGCTTCCATCCTAGGTGCTCGTACAGTAGATGCGTACCAACACCACTGTTTATAGCAAGTTGGTTGACACTACATTGAAAGCTGTAGTAAATCTCGTCTAACTCCTGTCGAATCGCATCTGTCATCCGGTGATGTGTTATATTCTGATTGGCCTCGTTGCGCAATCGAGTGAGGCCGTGATTCTGGATACGCTCCTTGGTAGTAGTGGTAAGAACTCGAGCCGACTTATTCTTTGATATTCTTTGATTCATCGTCATAGATCCTCGGAGATCTTCTGCTGGTGGGTCTGGGATAAGAGGCTGATCGAGTGGGTTTAGGGGAGGTTCTACTCTTCCAGATTGGTTGTGGTGACAAAGAGGTTGGGGATCTAGTGGGTATTGCGGAAGTAATTGCGACTGAGTTTGGGTAGGTTTGTGTTGATATGATTGATGAGAGGGTTGAGGGAAACTATCATGTGTTGGAGATCCATAGAAACCTTGTGGCTGATTATATCGACCTTGATGATTGTACATTGAGCTATTGATATCACAATTTTCACCAAAATATTCATTGGACGCGTAGGGATTAGCGTCCATGCGGTGACGAGGATGTTGATAGTAATGGTCCTTGAGGCAGTTGAAGTTATCCATTCTGTTTTTGGCAGTGTAGTTGGAGTACCGGTGAGTTGGGGTTGAGGTAACTTGGTGATGATGGCGCCTATTCTTTGGAAGCAAGAAATCCTTTGGAAATCCAACTCACAGAGGTGGCCAATCCAAATATTTATGTATTTAAATAATGCACAATCACACGTAGAATTATGCCTCATGTATTTACATATTTACATAGGGGACTTGGTCAAAATTTGGCGGAAGTATCTGAGATATTCAAATACTCAGATATTCCCCCAACCCCCGCCATTTACCACCTTAGGACCCCGGGATGTATCGTCCGTGAGGGGGTCTTTAGGGTGGTTTTAAGTAGGGTACACAGGTGCCGTTAAATGTAAAATTTGTTGGGCGTTGCAGGGGAGTTGACCCGCCAATTGGCTGTGTGATCAGGTCCGTCCGAGAACGACTGATCTCAGGATGAACTCAAGAGCGCGTCACCTTTGTCTGATAGTCCCGCCAGGCGACACACATAAATACTCCGACTCCCAGCGTCAATGACAAGTGCGACATGATCAAATTACATCAATGTTGATGTGCGACCGCACCTCCAATTTACCCCAACCTTGAATCCCACTTCATTTCTAAGCTGAGCATATTGCGAGCAGGGGCGGTCCCCACATTTGACATTCTCATCCTCCACCAACCTTTACACCCGACAAGAATGGGGATTGCAAATGTTAAGATAAAATACCTCACGGTTGTTCAACGCTGCGCTTGAACACTTGCAGTCTTGCATCATAGGAAAGGAAGGTGAGTTCACAGGCGTGAGAACCTTTGAGACGAACTCGCCGGGTGCATGTCTTGACAGCTGAGGTCAAAGACAAAGGCAGCGTGACTGACCACTACGTACCACTTCCTATTGCGGCCTTAAATAGTAGCTGAAGCGCAACTTTGGACCCCCATCACCCATCTCAATCGCCAGGCTCCAGTAACATTTTCACTCATTCAATCTACTCTTTACCAAAGTATGTCTCCTGCCCATTTTCCACTGCCTGTTCCGCAACTGATCAGCATTTCACCACAGCAGTAAACTCGGTCGCCATCATGCTTTTCTCCGTCAAATTCATCGCTCTGATCGCTGCTTTCGCCGCCCAGGCTAGCGCATCAACTAGCAAGCCCGCCCCTGCCGACGTAAGTGGCGCTCTACCAATCATGTATTTCGGGCCAACTAACTCAGTCTGCGTCTCCAGATGGGTGGCATGGACATGTCCCAACCATCCACTGCCCCTGGCACCAACGACACCACCACTCCTACCGATGCCAGCACCAACACCACCACCCCGGCGGCCGCCGTAAGCTTTTTGCACACGTTTTTTGCCATCCCACGCTGAATAATTCACCTCTCCAGCAGAACAACTCTACTGGTACTTCTGGACCAACTGTGCCAACCAACGGATCCGCCCTTCCCTCAACTGGTGCTGGTGGAGTTCCAGGAGACATGTCAACAGGACAGTGCATGTGCCCACCTGTCCGTAAGTGCCGACCTGTCTGGACCTTCGGCAAAAGCTTCCGAGCACACTCTAATGCTCGTGTTCACGCATCTTTCAACAGCTCAATGCAACGCCGCCCCTGGTCTTCCCAGCCCCTCGGGCTCTAACCCAGGTGGCCCTGTCGTCCCGGCCCCCACACCAGTGAACCCAAGTGGCCAACCAGCCCCCGCCAACCCAGGAGTCGTCTCCCCCATCGGCACCTCGCCTGGAGGAGCCGCCGCGCCTTCGCCCAACCCCACCCCCGACAACAACGGTACTACCGTGAGCAACAGTGTCCATTTTCTACAGCACCATCCTCTCTGACAATTTCCTCCTCCTTACAGGACAGCGGCAGTTCCACTCTCCGCAACTCGTTCTCCTTGGCCGGTCTCATGACCGCCGGAGCCGTCGCCTTGGCTCTCTAAGCAGCGTTTACATGGTGTCACTCGTGACCCCTGCCCGTCCCTCGATCCCGTGTTGATATATGCTTCTATATCCTTATTAATGATTTATTCTAGATGAGGTGTTGGAGTGTTTTTGTTTCAATTTGACAATGTTGCCTACTTTTAATATCAGCATACGCTGAGGTCAACACCCACCCTTCATTAGGCATCATCTGAAACTCTTAATTACAGTTTCTCCAAGATTCTTGTCTCCCTATGACCCGCGGGGGTGAAATCACCGGCCCGTTCATAAGGCGAGGGTGACCCTCTCTGCACATTTCCATGATCATAACAGTTGCCCAGATCCTTACGGAGAAACTCACCACAACATGAGATGCCTGGGCATGACCAAACGGCGTGAAACCGTTGCAGCTACGTAGCATGCGAACCAACAGCCATCTCCGCCCCAAGAATGTGGTGTGAAGAACACCCACTTGTATACTGGTGCCTCTGCGGAAAACTGCAACGTAGGAAATACGCATTCATACAGCCCCCCTTTTTTTAACAAAAATTGTCTCATAACCATTGCAATATCGTGGATGAATTTTGCAACACACAGTTATCAAGGCCGTGCGAGATCGCCCCCCAAGATTATTAAATATTTCCAAACACATAATCCATTTTGAAATGTCAGCCACACACGTTGCCCGTGGATTTTGGTCTAACCCGTCAACGGGGCTATGCAACATGACAACACAAGATGATTAATGTACGAGCATTTTTACAGGTTGAGGCTAAATTGGTTGAGGTTTGACTTTCGGCTCTGCTAAATAGAGTGGCAGCAACAGCAGTCAATTGACCGTATCGCGATGGCTTGTGTGGTGTGGAAATGTGTAGATTTGGGGTGTAAATATCGGGCAACTGCTGTTGAGCTTGAAACCTAACCACTGCTAGATTTCTCAACGGCTCGCCGAAATCGAAGCTCAAAGCTAATTTGGCTTGAGCTGAGCTCAGCCCAACTCACGCGGAACTAGACTCGGTCCCAGATCCCCTCAACTTTTTCTCAAGTGCAGCCTGTAATCATTTCTTGGGTTTTATGTTGTTATATTTCTTAGTTCGCAAAAGGAAAAGAAAAGCAAAGAAGTATGAATAGTACAATAAACCGATGAAGAAAAATTAAGTACCAACAAGAGACAGAAAAAAGATGAAATGGCTGATATGTATGCGTATTCCAAACAGAAGAAATAACCCATGTAGATGTATAGATGATGTATGAATGTTCTAGACCAACCAGATGTATGTATGCATGTGTGTATGAGAAATAAGCAATAACAGGAACAGGAGATGGTGAGTCTAGACAATAGTTATCAGGAGCAAAGGTTATCATGACCGAAGTAAAGCGAGGTATCGTACACGAAGTATTCAAGAAAAAGGTGAGAAAAGTGGTATCTGAATGCGTACGTACATGCGTATTTACAAGTTTGTGAAGCGATCACAACATTGGTGAGCTTACTTTTATGCGGCTGGATAATGAAATGTGTGCTTGAAGAGTGAGTACGTGTGTGTAAAGAGCAATGTGACAGAGGGATGCGGAGATTAGACCACCCTGGATGTTACCAGGGTGTTATGAGGGGTAGTAACACTAGGGCTGGAGTCTGCGAATGGGTCAGCAAATGGATCCAAAGGCTCCTGATCAAGATGGATGAGAGGAGTGGGCGTTGTACCCGGATTTTTGGAGGCGAGATGAAGGTGGAACGGGTTATTGGTCGTTGGAGGGGGGGAAGTAGTCGATGCTGTGGTCTCGTCGGTGATCTCATCACTTGAAGATCTCGAGTCATCGAAGTCCGAGTAGTCTGATAGGGTTCCGGGATCGTAGTTCGGCTGCGCCTCGTGGAGCCCGCCAACCGAGTCAGGCATTAAGGGGGCTGGTAGGTTTGCATGGCCACTTGTGGAAGCCGTGTGGCTGAAATCGAGCCCCAGGAGATCGTTAGCTGGGGACCTAAGGCTCTCGATGGGACTGTCGACTGCATAGTTCTGGTCATCGAATAAATTCGGCTCCAGGTGGCTGCCAGGCTGTGGAGTTGCAATCTTCGCCTCGGTTAGCCGGTTTGCCAGTCGATCCACTTGGCTGCCTTGTGGCTTCGATTGGGCGAGAGTTTCTGACAGCTCCAAAGCAGCCACCACCTGTGCATTGGTATTTAATAATGTGCCCAAATATTCACCCTCTAAGTCGTGCTCAGAAACTGCGAAGGTTTACAGAATAAATACCATCAATTATTCAATCAATCGCTAGGTCATTGCAAGAAGGATGACTCACCAAGTTGAATGTATCTGATTAGAACTTTCTGCGCCACTTTGACTTTCTCCACCAATCCGCTGATCATAGAATCATGTGTAAGCTGTTCGGGACCAATCAATTGGAGTCGGTTAACCAAACTATATGAGAAATAGAGATTGTAAGCTTCAACTATTTCGACTAGTCGACTGAATAAGATGGGACAAACTTGTTGGCACTTTGAGATGCAGAAGCGACGGCCTGCAAGATTCGCGAGCTTTCCTTGTTCAAATCAAATTCCATCAGAGATGTATCCGAGGCAGGTAAGACTAGCTCGGTCCGAAAACGTTGATCTATAGATGAAGATTTGAGCTTTTCTTTACGCTTTTTGTCCTGCTTCTTCTGCATCTTGAGTTGAGCTTTGGGGTCCGAGTGGCTTGGCTGCTGAATCGATAGCTGGCTGTCTATTCCGGTGACGATGGAGCGTTGCTTCGGAGGCTTGAGGCTGGTGGAAGAAGATGAAGACGTAATTTTCTCTAGCTTTGCCGGTCCTCCGCAGGACTTGAACAGGCTAGCTGGGACGATCATCTTGGGGTCTGAACCATAAACTCTCTCCCAGTCTTCCATCATCACCAGGAGCCTACGCTTCAATATCAAATCAGTCCTTGGGTCTGAAATGAGGCTCTTGAAACATTCCACCAATCGTGCATCTGCAAATGTGGCTAAAGATCAAGCAGTGGTTTCTCTGATCAGGTGGTTGTCCTTCTCTCGATATTAACTTTCTTTTTCAAGAGGTTGATTGCTGCTATGGACCACATACTTCGAAATCGATCCCCTCCATTCAAGACGAGTGCATCTAAGATCGTGAGGGCTTTGGCCTGTTGAGCAGGTCGACCATGTTTGAGTTGTTTTCGGATGGCCCGACTGGCTTCCTCGGGACTGGTGACGGAAAAGGATGGGGTCAGTAGCTGTGAGCGATTTATGTATTTTGAGGAGAGACCTTAGATCTACTGACCCAGTGGATTGTAGATTGATACACTCGACTAATTCGATTATGAACCCATTGAGGTCGTTCTGTGCTGAGACCCGGTTCGGGTCACATATCCTGTCGATCCAATCGGTCACGGCTGTTTGCGGTTTGGTGAATAGGTCCTTGGCTTTCGTAGGATCTGAGAATAAGGAGGGCATCGTTCTTAGTTAGATTGAAGATATGTAAATATGTGATAAGTATTTCTTTAATCTGGGCAAGGGGGAAGGGGTCAGTATGTATAGGGTTTCTTGGGAGGTTGTCTGGTCAAATTTTGTTTATTATGTTGTTTGTGCCACGGACCCCCGTGGTCTGACAGCTGTGGCTTACGTAATTTAAGCGCCAAGAGCAACAACCTTTAAATCTGACCCTGGCAGAGATCAACACCGATGAGGGTGTGAGCATACATCAATACATGCACTGTTGATTGGCTAAACTCACGATCTTTATATAAATACGTGATTATGATCTCAATAAGATCCCAATTTCTCAATGGGCATTCACTTGATCGTCCAGCTCAATCAAGACCTTCCAAAGGATCACAGCAGAGCGTGGAAACCTGCGGATTCAATATAATACCTCTCAGTCTGGGATAATCAACAAGGGAGCTGAAGGGCTATGTTTATGTAGCATGCCTCCCAGCCAGAAAAGACCCAATAACTCTCAAAATCTCCATGGGACCAGCTAATGAGAGTGAAGCCTGTTGTTTTTCTTTTTTTGATAAGCGACGTCTGGACAGGCTCTAAGAAGCCGCTCCAGAGGCAGTGCCCCGGAAGAGCTCATGCATGAGGCCGCGCAGACAAAGCCACTTGAGGTTGGTGATTCCTATCTCAGTGCAAAGATTGACTTGGACAACAAAATCTCCTGAAATTTGCCGGGCGTGTAAGAGCGACCTCTCTTCTTGAGTCCATCGGAGGTTTCCCTCTCGAAGAATTCTTTCGTTACTCTGAATCTCATAGGGCAAGATTGATGTTGAAACTTCCGACGTGCAAAAGGCTGTTGTCACGTTTATTCTGACGTGGACGTACTACACACTTAACCATTTCTTGCCAAGGAGCACACCACCCCATGTACTGTTGATTCTAAATGCTAGGTATGGGGTAATAATGTAAGCCTGGCAACTAATCATATCCCTCGCTTGTTCTACCACATCTTGACAACCGTTTTGTGTCATCGCCTCGGCTGCCACCGAAGGCACACCATCAGGGGGCTGAGTCTGGATGCCTCGATGAAGAGCGAGGAATCGGGTCTACCCCATCTTCTCAGTGTCGCTCCTAAGTTTGAGCGATATGGATGCAGTGCTATTCTAGCTAGAGACATCAATCAGGGGAGACCACCGCGACCAATCGACGGCCCTTCGTGGTTTGAAGGGTTCCTAGAGTTTTTTTGCGGGAGTCGACGTCGATCCCCTCAGTTTCATCTCCGAACGAGCTTTCTTTCGAAGGCAGGGCCTGTTTGATCGATACTTTGGAGGGGATTCGTGACTTACAAATAGGCCCGCTTCTCCCTCCAAATCATCTCATCAGTTATCAAAATTTAATTCAGTCCCTCATTATCCAGAACTATCGAGCCCAGTGAGCTCAATCATCTATCATCTTTCCCAATCGTTTCTACCGCTTGCATAGCCTTTTCCCCATCTTTATAGCGGGGAAGCACACATTCTCGATCTTTTATTTCCAAGGCTCAACGCTACTTAGTTTTACTCATTATTTTAGTCTTCATAAATACCGCATTTGTTCATCTCCCATTTTTATTTTTCCACTTATTCTAAAAAGATGCCACGTACCAGCCTCATCTGTCTCGTTGGCTTGGCTGCCCGCCAATGGAGCTTTGCTAACGCGGCTGCCATCTCATCATCTGCATCTTCGTCTTCTACCGCTGGAGCCGCGGCCGCTTCCACTTATATGGTGGTACGTGCTTCATTCTTCAACGTTCTTATGTGTATTATTGTTCGAATTAATTGATTTACTTTTCAAAATTTCATTGATGGTATCAGAATGGGCAGGTAGTTAAATCTAGCTCTAGCTCGGCCCAGGCTGGTGCTGGGGCGTATGCTGTGAGTCAAGCATTCTAAGTAATTATGATTATAATGTTACCAATCAGGCTATTGTATCTTCCAACCCTAGTACTCCGACTCTGATGGACATCAAGTAGAAAAACATTGGTCTAACTCTTCGACTGACGGCTCCAAAAAGGTTGGTTTTAAATGATGCCCAGCGACTAGCGAATTCTTAACGTGAAGGTTACTCATGAATTTTTGATCCAAAAACCTAGAAATGTGACTGTGAGGACAAGGCAAACAATCCCTGCGACAAGAAGCAACATGATGATGGAAGTTTGCCTGTGCCTGGAGTCTCTAGTGGTGGAGACACCTACCCTTCTGGATCAAACCCACCTGGCTCAAGCTACCCGAGTAGTGGACCCTCTGGACCTGATGGCTCTGACTACCCATCCACACCCTCTGGTAACTCGTCAGTAACCAGCCCAAGCGGAAGTAGCTATCCATCGCAGCAGGGATCTGGATGTACCGACAGCGGTTCCGGCTCCTCTTCAAACTGTGCTCCGGCATCAAACTACCCCACCAGCTCCCCTATGCCATCGAACTCCGGTTATCCATCGGTCACAAGTGGTGGCAGTAATTACCCATCAGGCCCAACTGGTGGAAATAACTACCCATCTGTCACAAGCGGTGGTGGTAGTGGCTACCCATCTGGCGGCCCAAGTTCTGATCCAGCAAGCTATCCGACAGGTTCTAATGGCTACCCACAAAGCCCTACTGGAGGAAACAGTTATCCTTCGGGCTCGCCATCAGTTTCTAGTGGTGGGGGAGACGTTCCTCCACCTGTTTCTAGTGGTACAACCGACTATCCATCAGGCCCGGTTGGGCATGACTCGACTTACCCTACAAACTCCAGCCAGACCGACTGCGGCTGTCAGAAGGGTTCTGGAAACTCATATCCCGTCACTCCTTCAGTATCGAGTGGGGGTTCCTCGCCAAACTCAAGCCCCTATCCCAACACTCCATCTGTCACGAGTGGAGGTTCAAGCCCAGGAGGGAGTCCCTACCCGGGTAGTGCTTCTAGCACTAGCGGCGGTTCATACCCCGGTGGAAGTTCCAATCCAGATACTCCCTCAGTTTCAAGTGGAGGTTCTTCTCCTGGAATAAACTCACCCACTGGGTCACACAAAGATTCACCTTATCCTACCGATAGCACTAACTCAACCTCCCCAACCCATCCATGCTCTGCAAATGATAAATCCAGTGGCAGCAACTGTGACACTCCTACACCAAGCATTAAAAGTCCTGATGGAAGCTCTCCCAAGCCTCAAGGATCTGGCTACCCTGACAATTCCACAAGTGTTAGTAAATTTCATCATTACACAATAATAAAAGAACTGCAAATGACTCTAGAGAACTGAAATTTTCTCTCATTATCAACTTTTGATACTCCTTGGTATTCTTACATAGACTACCTCTCCAAGTGGCGCCTCAGCTCTGGCTGGCCATTCTACTGTTCAGACGTTAGTGATAGCTCTTGTTGCTGGCTTCACTGTGACATTCTGTTAGGGTGTAAATTGGACTGTAGTGATATTCTACCTCGACATCAGTTACTATATACAGGGTTTCATTTTTTGGACAAGATATCTTTTCATTTGTCTATTTTTTGGGAGGAAAATGTGGGGATTTTCATGATCCATATCATATCTATGTTTGGTCTGTGGATCAATAAAAAAATTATAAAAATATATATAATCTACATAAAAATGATAAATACACTTAGGACACTCTAGATTTGGTATTCAAATACATATTTTTATACTCTGAATCTTTTCCACATTGAAGTAAAGGTCACTTTATGTTTGGAAAATTGGGTTATCTTGGCAGTGAATTCTTCAATTAAGATTTCCTGGACCTCCCACCTAGATACCAAAACATACTTGAAACACCCTTCTCTAGTGAATGTCAAAACCACCATATCACTTAAGTAGCCAATATCCTTTTTTAATTTATAAAAAGATTGCTATTCTTCCTTTTGAATGTTGATGAAATTTTTTAGAGAGAAGAATAATCTGTCCTTCAATTCCTCTCCTGGTAGGTATTATGATTTTTGATACACACATTTTGTATCCCTCTTTATTCATTCTTTTACATAAAAAACCCAGATCAAATGAATATATCCTTTTTCTAGCTGAATATTCCTCTGTGTGATCACACATTTAATTCTGAGTGTCAGACATGAGGAATGATGGAGCTATCTAAATATCACTGCTTATGTTGGGTTATTTTTGTGGAAATATACCCAGAGAGTTAGAAATCTCTGAAAGGTATATAAAGTAATAATATCAGCTGCACAGACAGGCTAGTGGATTCCCCAAATTTCTGCCATAAACAAGAAAGAAACCAAAATGGTAAATGCACTTAAATAAATTACAGAAACAGTCAAACAGAAGGCTTAAAAACAACTTCTTTCTCCACTCTAGTGAGTATACACTAACCAATAGATACTAGGCAAGATAGCAAACAAAAACATGTTTTTTTCCCTCCAACCAAGAAAAGAAGAAGGTATAAACAGTCTAATAAATGAGAATAAATCATTTCAGAACAGAAACCACAAACAAATTCCTATACCAGGAAACAGTATTCAAGATTTCTATAAGACTCAAACACACACAGGACAGAGCACATGGATCAGCAATCAATCAAGGACTCTGTTAAAATTGAAGGAATCAGCCTAAAACAAAGAAAACATGTCCTCATCCAACTTTACCTAAGGCCACTGTCTTTCATGCAACCAACCCAACATACATAAGGGGGCTTGGTTGATTGAAGCACAAAGTAAAATGAATAAGTCTCAAGGATAACTTCAAAGATACCTCAAGGATAAATTTGAGAGGAAAGAGAGCTCAAATATAGCTTTGAATGTCCAAGATGTGGTTTGAACTCAAGAAATTACTCTGAATACTCCCAAGGTGATGATTGACTGAATGAAAATTAGAAAGTTTAAAAAACTATTACACTAATTAAATGAGAGAAATATTGTAAAATTCTTGATTTTGGGTAAGAATTTGATGAAAAAGAATGGAGGTGAAAGAGGACCTTGGAAAATTTTGATCTTGAGAAGTTTGGGACACTTGGTTCTTAGAGAAAAATTCTCTGACTCAATAATGTATTTCAGAAGAGAGGAGAAAGTTTAAGTAGTCACAACTAGAGAGTCCCCTTTCAAGGTCCAAAGAGGGCCTGTCCCAATGGAAAAGACATTGTTGGACCACTTGGTCAGACAGTACATCATCTAGACCACTTGGTCATGACAGGACAGGAATAGACCACTTGGTTAGGAAGGACAGGACAGGAATAGACCACTTGGTCAGGCAGTACAGGACTGGAAAAATACAAAGGGTTTAACAGGAGAAATTGTGAGTTGGGGAAAATTTCCATATTCTAACAAAGATAACTAAGATAGAAAAGTACAGCAGTATTTATAATAAAGGATTTTACCACTATTGAAGTGAGATGACAAATGAGAGTGAGTAAACGACTATTGATTGAGTATTTACTCAGTGTATGAGCTGCAAAGATTTATTGAAAATCCATATGTGAAATGAAATTTACAATGATCAAAGTAATATGGAATTCTCTGAGTCTGAGGGTAAGAGATTCCATGTGAGAGGGTTAAAAATTAAGTGCAAGGCTATCAATGAGGTTTAAGAGCCAAGCTTAAAGTCAAATTCCATGCAAGTCTAATCTGGAAAAAGGCTTGCTTCAAAGGTAGTGTTGAATCACTGGAAAATTTACTCCCTATATCTGAGAGTTGATTAGGGTAATTTCATGAAATAGGTATGAAATGTAGACAATCTCAAAAACAACAGACCATTAAATCTGTTGTTATAGCCCTTTCAGGTTCAAGCTCAGCTTTGGTGGTTCAGGATTCCAAAGGATGACAGGAAAACATATTCAACTACCATGGGTTCAATTCCTGGACCATTCAATCCAGTGAATTTTGGGCTTCCATGACCTTGTGGTGGAAAGGGAATCAGGAATTGAAGGAACCTGTAAAGGTTTGAGCTTTCATCTCAAAGCTCCAAGTCCATATCCCTGAAACTTTGAGTCTTGGACTTCAAAGCTTGAAGCATAGACACTTCCTCCTGTGTAGGGACAGGGCTGTCTTTCCCCATCAGTCTATGTAGTGCTTTGGGACGTAGCACCTCTTACCCAGGAGGCACTTTCATAAAATGGGTATGAAATGTAGATAACATTGAAGAAAACAGACCATTCAATCTGTTTTTGTAGCCTTTTCAGGTTCAAGCTCAGCTTTGGTGGTTTGATATTTTGAATCACAGCAGGTAATTTTTGAAGTTTTCATTGAATGTTCACTTGATTGAGTGACATACAAAAGGTAATTGAAATGTTCAAAGCTGAGGATACATTCAAGGTTCAACAGAGAGGTGGTTTACTGTGCTGCATCCAGCTGAGCCTGAAGAGTTTCAGTGTGACACACTGTTGCCCTTTTCTTCACCACCAGTCCATGCTCTTTCTTCTTAATTTTTTATTGTACTAGTTCAAACGCCCACACGATAGATGTTTTTTTATCAAATGATCACGGAACAGAATGTTTTTGTTGACTCCTTCTAGATAATTTTAGTTTTTGATCATCTTTTATTTTTGGTGAAAATATTTTTTAGAATCATCAGAGGAAAATGCTCCTACTTTCTCCGTCCATATATTTCAATCTTTCTGATTGATAAAATTTGTACTTGAAAATAAAAATTGAATCTAAAAAATAAAACTTGTGTGCAGTGAAGCACATGTGATTATGTTTAAAAAAAAATCTGGTCAAATCTCAATGTGGACTAGGATAACCCATTTTTCTTTTTACAACTCAGACTAACCATGGTGAATTTTGATTGTATGAGGACCTTTCAGGTTCACTAGTAGATTGCCCTAAAATGTATAATATGATACCTATTTATCTATGGAAAACCCTTTTACCCCAAATATTATTTCCATGCAAACCTGGTTGAGTTATTAGTAGTACTTGTCTAATTGATAATATTTGAATGGGTTTTGTTTATACATGACTTAAACCTTTTCATCTTATAACTAATCTTCCTTGGTTTTTCAATTTGACCATATTTTGTAGTACTAATTAGTCATGTTTATAAACTTTTACTTTAATTTGATTGATCTTCTTCTATTTTATAAAGATTGGGGCTGTGATTCCTTTATAAGCTCTAGCACATCACTCGTTTTCAGAGTGATTTAATACTTCTGATGATAAAATTTGTGTTGTTACTTTCCATTAAGCTGAAATGGAAGTATTATTGACTGGGTTGATGGGTTGGGGCGCAGTTGCTTGGATTATCTCTGTCCAGATATTGATTGACTTGGTTCACATCAATAAATTTTCAAACAACTTTTTAAGACCAGAATGAGTGTATTCAGACTAATCAATTAGCTATTGAGCTTCAACTGTTTGTTTTTAAATCACCAAGTTAGATGAGGTCAATGTTTGTTATGGTGATTGACGACAAGATGTTGACAGGATGATTGTTGTTATTCCGACTCATGGTTACGTTTTTGTTGCGGTCGATTTACTGAGTCAGAGTTCTCCTCGACAGCCGGGTCGTTGTCGGGTCACCACCGACTCGGTAGTAAGTAGTTTCCGCTTCGGTCGGTTGAATTCGATCTGGATGACGTAGCACCGCTCGAGGTTCGATGTATGCACCCCCCCTGTGCCAGTGGAGGTCTTTCCTTTTTCTACCATCTACTTTACCTCTGCCTCCTTCCTTCCCTCCCTCCTTCCCTCCATCCCACCCATAACTCACTTATTAACGCTACTACACAAACTAAACCAACAAAATACTCTAAAACTATAAATAACTTTTCCCTTTCCAACTTTTGTTGTTGCTGTTGCTGTTGCTGTTGCTGTTGTTGTTGTTCTTGTACTGTTCGCCGCCTCATCATTCACTCTTGGTAATACTCTCTTCGCCTTTCAGCCATGTCGACGCCAATGACCATGCCTGTACCCTTCCAGCAGTTCATGATCCATCCCCTTCAGGTTAACCCCCACAACCCTCATCCGCTTCCCCCCTCGCTCGACTCTGCTCAGTCTGGGGCTTCGAACCTCTCCCCCTCTAACCATTCGACGGTCTCTTCGGTCTATCCTAACACCACTAGTACTGCTGCTACCTCGCCAGTATCCAACTTCCACGCAATGGCTCTCCTGGGTCCCACTAACATCATGGCCCATCAGCAGCCCATCAACCCCAACACTACCACCCGTGTCTTGCTCCTGGCTGACTTCAACAAGGAACTCAAGACTAGAGACATCCAACATGTCTTTGCCGACTGGGAAGACGACCGCGGTGGCTTCAAGATCAAATGGGTCGACGACACCTCCTGTTTGATCGTCTTTGCCGATCCCAGCGTAGGTAAGTCGATCCTGCTCTCTCCACACACACACACACACACACTCTCTCTCTCTCTATCTTGTGTCGGCCAACTAACTGACCTTTTCGTCTCATCAACCCAATCTCTGTACAGCCAAGCGTGCCTTCTTGGGTGTCTTATCCAACCCACCGAGCTCCTTGACCACCATCCAGCCCGACGGATCCGGCAAGCTCGCCAAGCTCCGCGCTTATAACAAGCCCGACGTCCCTCAGATCTTGGCCTCCGTCCAAAACCGTCCCCGATCTCGATCGAACGCGTCCCAGTCTCTTCATTCGCGTGCCTCGTCGGTTGCCTCTACCGGCGGACTCGGCAGAAGACCGAGCATGGGTACCATGGCTGCTCGTAATCGAACCTCCTTATCTGGGCCCTCTGGACTTGCCGGTCGTGCTGCTTCGATCGGCCCCATGTCCTCTAACCCACTCGGCCACTCCGAGGTGATAGATATGGGCTCTGGTGTACCTACGAGTAACGGAAGCATGGGCATGAACCCTGCGATCAACCCTGCTACCAGTTCAGACAGTGGCGATTCAAGCGCAACCGTCGGCCTCTCATCTACCTCAGGATCGGCCATGAGACCCCGCATCGAGGACGCTGGCAAGCGATTCATTGCCTCCGGATTAAGTAAGCCGGCCTCCGCGATCACCCAACAATCGATCAGCGAGCTTGATGGTAAGCCCCCACGTTTGCCCTCAGCAACAGAAACTTTCAACCTACTCATAATCCATTCTCATCCTTGGTTCTTGATTGCTCCAGAACACCCAAACACGGCCACTTACAATTTGGCTAATCTGACTATCGAAGAAGAGAGCGTGACGCCTACAGCTGCATCTCACTGAACAGGAAAAATAGGCACTTCTCTCTTGGCAACCGGAATCTATAAACAAAGGTTGATCCATTTTTACAGTTTTCTTTTTCTTTCTTTTATTCGATCATCTCAAGTCAAACAAGAAAAATAAATACAAGAAAAACTACCTGGCCCAGTTAAATTGTCTTCCAAAACGATCATTGGTTCAGTGTTGATTTTCAGTTGTTTGTTCTCGAAACGAAAATAAAAGAAAAATTGAAGAGCTGGTGTTTTTTGTTGTTGTTTGGTTGTTTGGCTTCAAAAGCCTACTTTTCACGTTGTACAAACTCCCCTCCCCCCAAGAATTTACTTTTTTTCATATTAAACGCAGACTCACAACCAATGTCACAATCATAAAACAAAGAGTCAACAGAAATAACTCATTCCCGGAAACAATGAATCTGCGATTACCTGTTAGGTTTCATTCTTGTTGTATTACGATCCACGGCAATTCCTATTACCACCTACCTAACCTTTCCAACCCAAGTGAATACCAGTTCATTGAGTGTGATTGATGAGCTCCGATCTGATTGGTGTTTTCCTCGCGACCCGAAAAAGGAGGTCAGCATCATTGTTAAGATGCTCGAAAACTCAACTCCTTGGTCAGGGGTTGTATGGTCAAGAGACTCATTAGTTTAAAGAGCAAGTAGTTGGTACATATTATCATGACAGCCGGTAAGTTTATCATGACAGCCGGTAAGTTAGTTGTTATACATTATCATGACAGCCGTTAAGTCAAGAGATAGATACGACTGGAGAGAGATGACACGGGTCCAACCAAAGTTTCTAATAGTTATCACTTTAGTCATAAGATATGGTAAGTAGGATTAGCTAGTGAGGATATCCCCAATAACAATGACCACCATTCTTGAGCCCAGGAAAAGATATATAAAACATTCCTCTCCTACCCTCAACCTTTTCTCTGTTACCCCCTTTCTCACCTGTCCATTCAGCAAATTTGGAATCTGTGAGAATTTGACACCACCTTATTTGGCTGATCTGAAGCTGCGCTAATTCTCAAAATTCCCCTTGGAAAATTTCCCTTGGAAAAAAATACCCCCAATCATTCACGGTCCGCGACTCTAATTCAAAACTTATGTTTCTAGAAAAATCAAAAAAAAGAAAAAAATCAAATTGAATGATTCAAGTTGATGTGTAATTTTTATTTATCTAATTCTGAGAATAACTTATGTAGAAAAAAACAAGGATGTGTGTGAGAGAGAGAGAGAGATAGAAATGGAGGGACAAAACAGAGAGTTGGAAGTAGGAGTCCAAGATGAACAAAAAACGAAATGAAACATGTTTGTGTATATATGTGTGTGTTGTTGAGGAGGAGGATGATGATGGTTAGATGTAATGAAGGTTCGAAAGGAATGTCAATCATTAATTTCCAGCACATAAAAACATTCTAAATCGATCTCAAAAAAGAAAGAGAATTCTTTTTTTTTTAAAAAAAAATAAATTGTAAATTCAAACAGCTCAAAAAAAATATCTATGTATCTATCATCATCATCATTCTTCTCAGAGAATATTGATTTATTTTACCTAAAAACAAACAGATCAAAAGGAAAAAAAAATAAAAGCGTATGTAAATCAAATCATTGGGTACAAGGACGTTTACAGCTGTTCGATTGATTGATTGATTGGGTTTTTTTCTTCTTCTTTTTCTCCTGCTTCTTGTTCTGATAGATAATACATTTTTTATTTATTTTAGTTTGGCTTAATGTTACCTCAAAGCATTGATCTCAAAGCTATCAAGCGGTAATAGAATGAAGAATCAAATCCGGTTGAGTTTTTTTGTCGACGGTCGGAGTCCAGAGCTTTCCGTTTTGGGTGACGTTGGTCGGTAGTTTTAAGACTGACTTGAGTCTGTTGTTTTTCTTCTTTTCTTTTTTTTGGGGGGTGGTGGGGTTGGATCCTGGTAGACGATTGATGGCTTGTTGTGTCTTAATAGCGTTTGATACTCGGGTATGCAGTCAAGATAATATGATGTGTTCACGAATGAGAGGTCGAGTTCAACTGAGGATGAAAGTCGAGGTCGGTAAGCCCGAATTCGGGTGCGATGGGCGAGAGTCGAGGAGGGAACGGAAGTTGCCACCAGGTTTGATTAGTCTCGACTTGCATCATTTCCCAATAGTATTTATCCTCCGATTCATTCCTCAGATCAGGTCTGGACTGAGTTGAAATTAAGTTGAGAATTTTCTTTCTTAAGATTCTGACTGGTGGTTTCTTCTCAGTCGTCTCGACGATAGCAGAAGGTGCAATACGAAAATCGGCCGATCTGTCGATGCCGTCCGGGCTCTTTGTTGAGGCTGGGTTGAAATCAATGGGTGGATGAGCTGAGGGCGGAAAAGGGTCACCTTTGTTGGGAAACATTTCTAAAAGTGATCTCATCGAGCTTCCTTGTTCATTATAAGGAGAGTAGCTATCTTTGTCTAACTGTTCAATAGTTTCCGATGAGCTTCGGGGCAACTCGATAATTGTCGGTGGTTCCAGGGGTGGGTTTTGATCGATTCTAGAATCTAAGGATTGTCCTGGGAAATGCTTCCTCCTCTGCCGATCTTTATCGAAAAAATGGGTTCTTTGACGCTCCCTCACCACTTGATGACTTGTCTGTTGTTCGGGATCCGACCTACGCCTCACCACGGTGGGTGGTAGTGGAGGTTCGAAATTGGACGGGGCCGGACTAGCGTTATGGACCGAAGGATGTACTGATCTGATGGGGATGTTGTTATTCTCCAGACGCGGCAGTCTTCCTACGATGTTGAATCCGATTTGAGTCCTGTCAGAATTGGTTTCAGCTTGAGAGTTTGAACGTTCACTTTCTCCCGTGATCTGGCTCAGCCGCCTTGCTTCGGGATCCGACATGTTATTTGATGGTCTTGCTTGCCTTCTACGTTGAAGGTGGAAGAAGAACGTAACAAAGCTGATGATGATGATGGCTGAGAGGATTCCAATGGCTATCATGGTCATCGACCAGGATTTTGTGTGTGAGGGTGGAGCAGGCATCTCTACCAGCAGCAAAAATAAAAGGAAAGAAAAAGAAAAGAAGAAGAAAAAAGTGCGCGTTTTCTTTTTTTAGTTTAGGGTGATTTTATGGGATCAAGTAGAGATAATGTGAGATGGTCCGCATTGGTGAGTCTGGCAATGGTGATGAAGTTTGATTGGGAGTGTGGGCTAGAGGTTTATTTGTTTAGTTAGAATTACTTGATTGATTTGCTTGGATCCAAGAGAATGAGAAGTGAGTGTGGTATGCAATCAGGCAAATCACACGATGATGCAAATAAAGTTGGCTAAAAAAAAAAGAAAAGAAAGAAAGATAAAACGAAATAATGATATTTGGTCTGAAGGAGTGGTTTATTGAGCCCAACGGGTAAACTTGAGGAGGCCAACTGATTCTAGGGCGTACATGAGCTTTGTGGGATCTTGGGGCCAAATTAAGCAGTGATCCTAGAAAGGAAGAGTTTGGATAGCTCAAGGTAAGATGACGAGAAAGTCTTGTGTGGAATGCTTAATGTAGTAAGTAACTGGTAGTATGATTTGGATAAGTTTCAAAGGGAAGTGAACAACACGTGAGCCAATCTGAGGATAATACCCGTCAGAATAGTAAGGTTGGAAGGAGAGAGACTTCTTCTTCTTCTTCAACTTCTTCTTCTGATCAACATCCGACGCTCGACGGGTATGTATGTTGGTATGTAGATCCTTAGCACCAATCTTGCTGGATCCATAGTTCCTTAGACTTCAAGCCTGGTGTGTGGATAGTGCCACAGAGTTTGTTGGAACGCCTCATGAGTCTCAACGAGGTGGGGTGTATCAACCCTTATCAACCAACCGCACCTGTCTCAAGTCTTTCGGTTGGCAAGTCGATAAACCCATGTACGATATCTTCAATGACTCGTTCCAGGGTCTTGAGAGCTGGGTTTCGGCGATTTCGATTTGCCAACCGCATCCTTATGCGAACTGCCGATCTGACTGTGACTCTCAAGAGAAAGATTACAGCCCTTCCCCATCTCTCCTGACCCAGGTTGGCTACTGACGGCTGCAAATGAGATCGGACTGTTGTTATAGGCAGACCGGGAGTTTTCTGAGAAATACAAATATTTAAATATTATTATTATTATTATTATTCTAGTGTCTGCGGAAGATGTTATACAGTTCTATTGTTTACAGCTTCTCTAACACTTCTTCTAGTGTACCCCGCTATGGATTTATGTATCTCCTCGGCCGGACAAGGGATTTGGTAGTCAGACAAACCTAGCAACCAGAAATTGAATGAAGGCAATGCGCTGGCCTTTGCTTATCATCCAGACATTACCTCCAACTAAAAACTCCCTCTGTGACTGATCATGGGGCCCTTAACAGAGGCCTAGGCATCAAATAAACCCTTTGTTTGAAGTGTCTGCTCCCTCACGTGATTCTAGTACCGTCTTTGAGAAGAGCTTCAAGTAGCATCAACTCTCACAAAACAGATAACGCTATAGCCATTGGGTTGGACTTTAGGGACTATGTGAGAAATGGTCTACAAGCAGGGTGTTCAAAGTCTTATAGTTTGATTTGGGTGGAAAGAGTGAAGACAAGATAGCTTGTAACCGGTTTGACCTTGGTAGCCCGTGTTCTGTGATCGGCCGGGTGGATTGAAAGCCGGTGAGAGGTTCGCCATTCTTCTCCATCGCCAGGGTTGTGTTCATCGGTCACAGGTGTGTTGATCGACTTTTTGGCTATTCCCAGGAAATTAGTTTAAGTACGTTTGAGACCGGAATGTAGCCTCCGTTGACTCTCACAAGCCACTCGTCGTGCACGCGATCGACCGGGTAGGTCATCAGGGTGTCGTCGCGCGGTCTAACAACGTAGCAGATTTGTCCGCAGAAATCACTACCCTCCTCTGTGTCCTCTACAACGCACATGATTCGCCCATCGATCGGTTTGGGTGGCTTCCGACCGGACTGGTCAGGCATACGAACTTCGGTTCCCGTGCGAAGCCTCCCGGGTCCGAGGTGGTCACCGTTCTTGTGCTTCTTGGCGGCGTTAGACAAGTACGCGTGGGCTCTAGCATCGTTGTTCATCTCGCTGAAGTCCATGCAACATTTATGGCATAACTCGAATTGATGGGGCTGGCAAACGGTGATCTCAGCGCCGGTTTCAGTAACGATGGTATCGATGTCGGCGACTTCGGACATGATTTCGTCTTGAGGGAACTCGTGACTATTATCAGGCGCAAGTTGGAGAACAGAAAGAAAGGGTTAGCTCTGCTCCATCGGGAAGGTTTTTTTTTTTTAGTTTGTATCTCAATCAAGAATTCTTACCCAATCGACAGTGTTGAGACAGGGACGACCAGGCCAGGGATGGAGGATCGAGGTGAGGATGGTTGATTGATGTCTATCGATCCACTTGGTAATCTCAATTTACCCCAGCCTTCCAACCGCCTAAAGGCCTCGGCAGTATTTTAATTACCTTAACGGCACACACACACAGAATAACCATTTTTAGTAGAGAGTTAGTAGAACTGGAGCTACAAGCAGTCACCATTTGAATTCCAACAGCAGTGGCAGCAAAGAGTGAGTTAATCCACACAAGCCACAGAGGATTTGTAACATGTACATAAATTGGCCGGTCAGAAAACTGGGCTGTTGAGGATTTTAAAAGCCTCACTACTCTTTAATTAAAGAAATATTTATGTACTATTCCCAAGCTATCTCCTCGATCTAAAATCTCTCTTATATCATCATTAGTTTTGGATTCTGTACAATGAAAGATGTACTGTGATATTATGGGATCCAGCAGAACAACTAACCATCAGAAGAAGCAATCAAGCTATAATCTTCAAAAATAGTTTTAGTTTCTAGAGGCTTCCTGCTGGATAGAATCCTTCCAATTAGAGTGGACATTAGTTAAGTTAGTGATCATTCTAATTTTGGATTTGCTGAGTTGGTTGAGATGATCATGAGATTGAGCGGGTGTTGGTGTTGGTGTCTTCTCATTGTCACCAAATGGATAAAGAGCTGTAATAGAATTGGTTGAATCTATGAGATGAGATGATAGGCTTTGATCAATGTAAAGGCTTTAAGACTATATGATAATAGAGGATTGGTTTCATTGATTTCTAGAAATAGAGTTTGAGGAGTTTTCAAGGTTCAGTTCAGAATATGGGATGGAGTTGAGCAGGTTTGGGTCAGTTGTGACAAAGAGGAGATAAAGAGTGGAAGGAGGGAAAGGAGTACAAGGTGAGTGAGAGGAGCAATTATAGGGAGGTAATGACTGATAGGAAGGAGTGATTAAGTTTTTATTGGGAATGAGATCCAAAATTAAGAGTGGGAGTTGAGGGAGCAGAGGCAAGATGTCACATCTGGATTTCAATACTGTGCCCCTTGTTGATATATTAGTATGTTATAAAAGAACAGGAAAATCAGTCAAGACTGGTGATGTGACAACAAAGCCTCAAGACAAAACTCAGGGAGCTAAGAAAACAAAGAGCACTCTCTAAGAGGGCTAGAATGCTAGCTTGTGAGGTGGAAATATACTCTCACTACAAGAGGATATCTGAGTGGCCTCAGGGAATAAACACAGAATAACTGATTCTGGTCTTTCAATTGTTAACATCCTATTACAACTGGACAAGTAATGGGACATGAAATGATTATGTATCTGAGAGGAAAGGAATGGGTGACATTTGATGGAAGGAGTGACAGAGGAGGGAAGAAATGTAGACATCCCAACAGAGTGGATCAAGCTTTCCTGGTCAAAAGTCCAACAAGGTCTCCAATTGAGACCCTCCCTCCTATGGGTTGAAAAAAACAGGGGATCTCTCCACAAAGTCTCTGTCTGATCAATTGGCTGAGTTACAGGTAGATACCCTCACCCACCTGTGGATTCATATTCCACCAATTGAGCTCAACTCATGTTAACTTGCTGGAGTGCATCCCAGTCTAACTGGAATAACCTCAACCAGGCCAATTATGCTGGGGAGTACATATATGTGTTTAGATTGTTCAAAGTTGGTTTGATCTTGTTGGTTTTCCACCAGATAAAGATTTAAGATTTCATAATGAATCAGAGCACAACATGGCTCTTACATGAGATCACATGATGTCCAATTTTTTTTCATCTCTTCTCTTACTCAATCAGTTTGTTTTCAGGAAAGAGGGATGTCAATAAAATCTTGATGATTATACAGAACATGGCTTTTACTTTATAGGCTACATTGGCACTGTTCCAGCCAGACTTAACTCACTGAATCTAAACTATCTCTTATCTTTGTCAACAGTCACAGTCGCAAGTGACCTAGCATCTGTGAACTTGTTTCCTTAACCTGGGCTGCCTCAACAAACATTAATCAATCCTTGGAAGTGCACCTGTGGTGTTCCACAGTCAGTTGAGCTCAAGTTTGCCCAACGATTGAAATATAAATATAAGACAGCTTGTGTTAATTACATACATAGTGTATTGCATCTGGCCGAGGTGATGAAGACAACTATGTATTACACGTTGTGTCGGAGTTCTGGAGAAGAGTGCTTGGTATGATATCGTGTATGCATGTATTCATGGCATTGGCGCCGGTGGATCTGGTCGACGTCGACACGGTCTGCCCAGCCTACCACGTCTGTAGAAGTTGACGTGTGAGGCTTGTCTTTCGGTCCGCGGAGCTAAAAAGCCACCACCACCACACATAGTCCAACTCACCACACCCATCCACTTTTGAGTCGAGTCTACAATCTTGACGATGGCCACATCCAAATCAAGAAGAACGAGAACGAGGCGGCTGGCGAGGAACTCGGCCCTCAAGTTCGGCCTACTCTCACTCCTCAGTACCACCACTCCCATCAACACCGTCCGAGCAACTGCCGATGCTCATCGCAGAGATGATATCTCTTTTAGGGGCCCAGTACCCGAAGACCTTCATGTGCCTCATTGGGACTTCTCCGGATCAGTGTCAGTGTCTCTACATTATTCTTGGAGTAAATATACCTGTATATATGTACAAACAAATCTGACCAAATTTCTTGCCTTTCGTTCGTCTTCCAGCCATCGAATTCCTTCTGCAAAAGATTTTGTTCGGCTGCTTACTCCTTTTCCATTAACCTACGGGGCCATGTTTACAGAACACCCAATCCCATTCGACCAGTGGTCCGTCGGTATGTTACTACTGTCTTTCTTTTGGTCGTTTTTGTTTTGTTTTTTGAGTAGAGTCATCCTTTTTTATCATTTCTGAATCAACTTCTTCACGGGACGGTATGTAGAGATTGCATTCAGAATCCATGGTAGTTTTAGTGATATCCACCACGGACATCACAATGAGACACATCTATCTGATGACGATGACGAGATCACCGGAAAAGGCGGAAGAGGTATTGCATTTTGGTATACCAAGGTAAGCTCCATTTTCTTTACTGCCACTATGGTTTTAACACGACCAGATATTCATCTTTTTTCATCTTAACATTAAACAAGGCGTCGCATCCCACACCCATCGTTGTATCATCGGATCCTAAAAAACACGTCAGCCCAGCCCCTCCGTTGACGGTAGATCAATTCCCAGACCCATTGGATGATGCGGTCTCATTCTTCGGCGGCCCGACCAGCTTCAATGGATTAGCAGTCGTGATCGACAACCAGCCCTCAACACCATTGACGAGGCGGTCCGATCGTAAACATTGGGGACCAGACGAGAGTGGAATCGGTGCCGAGGAGTGGTCTGTCGTTAGCGGAGTGATGGATGATGGGAAAGGACATACTAAGTGGCTCGAGGATCGCATGAGGAGTGACTTGGATGAAGAAGAAGAAGCTGCCTACCTGGTCTGTTCTCCCAATATCTTTCCTATATCACAAGTTAGGATGAAGAAAAAAAAATCTAACTCTTGCTCTAACCGATTATTTTATAGAATCACACTATTGGTGATTGCCAAGTTGCACTTCGCAATGCAGCTGGTGTGGTATGGATGAAGGTTACTTATGTTGGTCACCAACTCACGGTGAGTGGTATAAATGCACAGTATTAGATTCTATGCCCCAGTTTAAAAATTGAACATTGATCTGTCATATTAGGTTTCCTTGGATGTATCCCCCCACAACACTCTATCCGGGGAGAGCAGGCACTACAAACGAGAGTGCTTCTCTGCAAAAGACGTGAAACTACCCAAGGGGTACTATATGGGACTAACTGGTTTGGCCAGCCCCAGTGACGAGGCTGATAACGTTGATATATACGCTATTGAAGTCAAAGAGATCAAGGGAAAAGCTAAATCAGAGGAAGAAGTCACAGAGCATTACAAGGAGGAACACGTTGCCGCTGATGATGTTAAATTGGAAGGTACAGGCAAAACCAGAGACGTCAGTAAATCTATGCATTCAATGAACTGTTTTATCCACCTGGTGCTAAAAGTTATTTTGGTCTGTTGCTCCTAAATGTTGTACTACGAAAACATTTGTTTGGGTATTGATTAGCCAACCAACGTGAGTCTTTTTACACGATTACCAGTGGATTTGTAAAGTGATACTGACCTTGTGGACTGTTGCTTCGCAGTTGGCATTCGAAGCGTTGAACTCTCAAAGGGATTGGGCTCAAACGATCAGACAAATGTCGCAAAAGTTGGATAGTTTAGGAAGCCGACCCTCCCAGCTCAACAAAGCGAATGACCAGGCAGCCGAACATACTTCGAGCAGTAATAGTGGAGTAGATCACCAGCTTGAAGCTATCAACACCAAGCTGGATACCATCCTCAACAAGATTGACAAGGTTGCGGCTCCAGGAGGACCTGGAGGCTCAGAGGTTTGTCAACATTACATCTATTGGTTGTCCTTTGTTTACCTCGTTCTCCAACCTGCGTTAACTAACTTCCTCCGGTATTTCCCAACCCCTCGTCGTTTTTTTTTTTTGACCAATGACAATGTAAAAAAGAAAACCGAGCTGTTGCAAAAGATCTTCGATTTGGAAGAGCAATCCAACAGACATGAGATGTTCTTATCGGAACAGATCGAAGAATTGAGACATTTGATTCTCAATCCACCACCCCCGAGTTACCGAGACGATCACCATTTCAAGCCTCTCGAACACCAGCACGATGACATCACAGGATCGTTACCACCGACTGGTCATACACCACCATCGTTTACCGATCACTTCCAGCATGAACGAAGTTCTGACCACCACGCTAAGGAGAAAATGACGATGCTGCAGTTCCTGGGTTGGTCGGTCGGGACGATCGTCGTGCTTTTTGGAGCCTTCAAGGTCATCCAAAAAATCATCAAGTCCCGGAAATCTAACCACTTTGGGAGCGACGAGGGCAGCTACTTTTTGAATACCAATGCGCCTGGTCACAGTAACAGCGCACTGTCGATGACGATGGATACTTTCGGCTTCAGACAACGAAGTAAAAAGATGATTTGATTGATTAACTATACACGGCGGAGATTCCTCCTCTTTTTATTTTACCCTTCTCATGTGTAGATTGGCAGTCCTGGGATTCCATATAGAATTGTACATAAGCAATGAGCGTAGCTTCCTTTGGGACGCGCATGGTAAGTGGTTTCATGGAAGTAAATCAAGGCAGATTGAAGAAGTAGCAAGACATTTATTTACCCCTCTCCCAATCGGAGGAGGTAAATCCCGGCTGTGATGTCTTTCCTACTTTTCTATCCTTCTAGTTTGAAGTTTCTGGTTTTATTTTATTTTGTTTTGATTGGTGTCTGCCTGTCTTCTTTCATCTCACACACAACCTTTCTCTCTTGGCATGGTCAAAATCCAACTTTCTCTGTTTCTCTATTTTCACATTTTTTTATTTTCTCTTTTCCTCTTTTTTGCATCTTATTTCCAACATACCCATTTTTTAAAAAAAAAACTAGAAAGAACAAAGTGAAAGTGAATTCTATACCTATGCCTACGCTCTACACTGTTTTTTGTACATCTTGTTGAGCATTCTGCGTCTAATCTTTGCATCTCTCCGTGCCTTATTGTCGGTGTGTGGCATACAGTCCCCGATCTAAGCCATGGGGGCGGTTCTGACTGCTACTATGTTTGTCAATGAGGAATGCAAGTTTGTTTCCCCAAATCCACTCACCCACACCGAGTGCGGCTGGCAAAACTCACAATATATCGTCCATTCTTCCCACACATTCGATGTTGAGCAAGTAGCGCAGTGATGGGCCCGGAGCCGGGGTGGAGAACAGGTTTATAAGTAACATCTAGACTGGTTAGAGTGAGGAGCACACCGACACGGATAGTCTTCTTATAAGGCTTCATTCACAAAATGGGAAAGGCCCAATTGGCGAGGCCCTTGTTATCCAGGTACAAGTCATCATTCGGCTATCATTCAACCACTGCCCCCTTCCCACAACCTCAGCCAATAAGGACTGACTCCAGAAAAACTGGCTTTGATTCCTATTCGTATTCCTCATATCACACAATCCAACCTCAAACATTCCAAGATGGTTTCCTTGATGTATCAGATCACTCAGCTTTCGGCCTGTATCGCTGTTTCTCTAACCGAGGATGTCTCTGGTGGCAAAGAAAATGGAGTACACTCAAATTGGCTGGGCGGGCACGAAACAGCACTACGTCGGTATAGGTCAAGCCGTGGGTGGCCAGCATGCAACGGCAGCTGCTATGCCTAGAGTGTTTTGGGGACAGGACTCAACCATGACCTCTCATCGATACTGATCAACTTTTTTTCCGGAGAGACAAAAGACAGTTCCGGATCCTTTCCAGATCTACCGTTCTTGGACGTGTCAAATACCTTGTCAAGATGGACAAAGTTAGTGAAAAAGGTTGTGAGTGTATGAAGAATGAATACCCAGAATTCCAAATGTAAAACCAGTTGGTTAGTTGTTGAGAAAGAAGGGAAAATGAAAAAATGGAAACTGTCAATCTGCTTTGAAAAAAATTGAGTAGTAAATATAATCTAGATGGGATCCCGAACAATTCCTTGAGAGTAGTAGGGAGTGAGAATATTTTAGAAAAACGAAACAATGACAACTAGTAGTACGTGAATTATGATGTTCATAGCTCTTGACATGTAGGCAGATGCTTAATACAATTTTCCGGTAATCTTTGATTATGCCAAGCAACTCGACTAGATAGCCAGGGGAAAAAGAACAAACACCGAGTTAGTACGGATAGGGTAAAATGAGAGAGAGTAGTGGTAGAAGACGCACCAATTGTAGCACAGAGGCTCTACCAATTCCTGTTTGGAGATGATTTGCGAAACGAATTCACTTTCTCCGCCTGGGTAATCAGTGGGCCAATATCTAGGACCGACCAGACGAAAGTTACTGCCGAAGACCTCACTCGAAAAGACGAATGCCCCGTTATCTAGGGGAAATGGCCGGTCGTCTTCAGGGGCCTGCCGCCAGGTGAGGAATTCGAGGGTGACGGGGTCATACTCTGGACCCTCCCAGCCGGTCGGGCCGAGGTTTCCCATAGGCCATACTCCGAAGGTGTGGACCCGCCAGGCGATGTCGAACACTTCGCTGGACACTTTGCCATCGTCATCGATGGACATAATCGGTCCGTGGCCTAGGATCGTTCGCGACAGACGATGGATGAGCGCATAGGCAGAATTCTGTTGGGCATTGCCATGGTGGCGGGTGGGTCCATAGGCGAAATAAATAAACGCCAGGCCGGTTTGGGAGAGTACCTGCTGGATGTCCGCAGCAACACTCTCGCCGTCTTCGATCACAATCCAGACCAACTGTCTTGGGCCGGTGCCCCACTTCTTCTCGGTTTCACCAAGGTACTTTCCGCCTCTTCTGGCCACCGTAGCCAGATGATCTCGGATCGCTTTCGCATGGCGTCTGAAGTAGTCAGGTCTCAGACTGCCGGTCCTGCCGAGTGCACTTGTCTTGGTGAAGATGTACTCGGTCGGAAGGCCGACTTGGAGGAAATCCACCCGGACACTGATCGTCGCCGGAAGGAAAGAAGAATCGGGCGCACTGCGGTCAAGCAATGTGAGGGCTGCTTCGGATGCCAAGAGTGGGTGCTGGCAGTAGATATCTCGAATTGATGACTAAGCTTGTTTGAGAGCAGTCAGGAAGAGCAAGGCAAATCTATAGGTCAAAAGCCGCCACTGAGTCACCTCAACAACGAACGCCACTCACCCATATCTGTGTAATGATTGTGGGAGATTGATCTGCTGAGTCGATAGAGATAGTGACATTTGGAGAGCGTTGGATAATTAATTGATCCAGAGGATTAAATTCTCGCCGGATTCTGCTATCCGAGGAACAGCCACAGCGAGCGCACAGGGCAGCTGAGGTTGGAGGAGGAGGGGGGAGAGGTCTCAGAGGATGTGGTACGACTGGACGAGGAACGGGCGGACGTGAGCTGGCTTTGACATCGGCTGAACGGGGCGCTGGTGGCTGGGGTGGCGGTGAGTAAGGGATAGACGGAGGTTCCGATGGTGAGACGGGCGCGGGATCGGCAGGGGTGATAGAGTCGATAGAGAAGGTCAGGCTGTAAGCTTTGCCCTCATGCGACAGTTGGTCCGAGAAAGCTTCAAGAGAACGTATGAGCTGATTGCAATTCAAGATGGCTGATACCCAATACGAAAGAAAGAAAAAAAAAAAAAAACGCTAGCTCACGATGGAACCTGATGATAGTGAGCACTAGACAGAGAATGAGAATGAGTTGCAACAACAAGAATCGGGTCCTGATAAGTGATTTGATGCGGTTCAAAAGACAAAGTGAGCTTGGATGCATTGGTTGTTCGTTGATTAAGTTAGGAGTCTGGAGGAGGGTGTAAGGTCTCTCTTTCGAATCACACAGGGTGCGACCCAGCATGATGAGGAAGGATAGACAAAAACGACAGAAAAAAAATGTTAGAGGGAAAGGAGAGGAATGACCCTGGACCCAGATTAGCAGCAAGCCTGTGTCAAGGGCGAGTGGAAGTGGAGGGCTGTTTGGGGGTGTTAGGGCTGAATGTTGAAAACCTTTGGATGATGGCGGCAGACTTGGAGTTGATTGGATTGAGTTATTCTGGAACCCGTGCCGGATATGGTGGATGTTGGGTTGCTGGACTTAAGGGATGGGGCTCATTCGAGAGGAAGGCTGAGGATAGAGAGATTTATTTATGTGTAGATTTTTGTGTGGAAGTTGAAGATTGGCGGCAGCATGGACCTGTGAAAGGGTGGAGATTGACTTGATGATGGAAAATACTCGGTTCGGCTTTTGGCAGGTTGGATTTCCGCCAAGGGGCGGACAGAGACAAGTCAGTAGGACTGTTGAAGCTATAAGGAAGGAAGGAAGAAGAGATGGGTATATCAGAAGGGGCAAAGGAATTTCCTTGACAAGATCAAGAATCCGGTCGACGAATGAGGTAAACGGAGGGAAGCATGAAGATTACCATTTGCGGTGAGTAGAGATAATAATAATTACTCGAACCGCCACTGTCCACACTTTAGGCTCCGATTGCGAATGATGGATGAAAGGATATTACAAATGTCGATGGCTCAGGGGAACAGATGTCCGAGGAAACTTTCTAGATAATACATAAGTTTGTTTGTTGATGAATGAATCAAGGCTCGGGTGGATTAAGATCAATGATAATCTCCCACTCTTGTCGTATTCCCAGTCTCACAGGTTTTTTCGACCGACGCCCTCCGGTGCCGAACTCGGTCATGAACTGATCAGCCGGAGCTGACTGACTGCCCGGCACGACCACGGACGGGGATGCAAAACCTCGAAAGGCTCGTACCCAACGTTAACCTCAGCTAGTATTTATGTAGATGGACTCAAAGCAAAGAAAGTTGAGAATCTTCTTTGTTTATATTTCAAGGTCACATCTTTTACTATAAGTGATCAGGACTAAAAAGAACAAAGAATTATCAGCAATGGTCTCCTCAAGTGCGGACTTACTCTAACTGTGAAAGTTTCTTACTCTGAGACAAGTTAGATGTATAAGCAAAAACATAAATACTCAAAGGCTATCTATGTAAGGCAGAAGTACCATACCACAAATTAAATCATCATAATTCTGGGCTTCATGAGTCTAGTGGCCACTCTCTATTATTCTTTTCCTTCCAGAAGAGGGGGATTCTTATTTACTACTATATTAAAACCCATCTTAGTTACCAAGAAAGTATAGAAGAAAATTTTCACAACATCAATTCTGTGTACCTTGATTCACTCTTCTCTTGGACAAGCACCTCTCAAAGTCCAAAACAATCATCCACTCAATTTGCCCCTAGCATCTTACCAGATTTGATTTCCTCACTAGTCTTGAGTATAGAACATTTCAAACTCTAATTAGCCCATTTAACAATTAGTACAAATATGTTCCTCATTAGAAAATATTTATTTCCATTCAGATCAGTCCTAGTGCAGACACTTCCTCAAACATATACCCCCTCCTACATCTGGTCAGGGAATTTGCTGTCCCCTGTTGTGTTGTTATCATAGACCTAGAATGTTTAATCATTTATTTCAATGTTGCACCAGTCTCTGTATCCTAGTTAATTTTTGTGGTCACAAGATTTTTTTAACTACATAGGAAGAATTTGAATCCTTGGTTATTCCTTTTCCACTCAAACTCTTCTCTTTCCTTTTTCATGTACACTGCTACACACACAAACACACAAACATTTTTATACAAGGATATCCTGCCCTTCAAATCCAGACAGTTGATCACCCATCTTTAGCCAATAGGGGGTATCAAATATGACCAAATCCACCATTAAAACCCGTTGATTAGAAATTGCCAAATCCACAATTTCTAATTGACGGGTTTCCAAAAAGGGGTAGCCCAAAACCAAACGGGTTTTGAAAACACGGAAAACAAAAAAACCCACATATATCATCCAAACCCGTCACTTCCAAATCCGTCATTCCTGCAGCCCTGCTGGTCACCAATACACCTCCAACTTTCAACCATACATCTTATCTGCATCGATGGACTCCGCCAAGTTAAAGCACACCCTTCAATGAATCAGTAAGCGTCTTCCCGAACGGACCTTCCTATCACCCTTCTTTGCCTTCTGGATTCCGGTCTCAATGCACTCTTGATTGCTGGAGAACCTGCCTACCATCTTGCTAAATCTGCCACCTTCCTACTCATGGCACCCGTTACGCACGGATCTGCTCATCGAGATCATCTTTCAACAAGATCTCCCTCAACTTCTTCTATCGGCTATGATCTCGCGGGTATCCACCAGGATGGCTCAGAAACGCCTTCCGTTCCGTCGTCTGGCAGAAACAATCAACTTATCTTAAAGATAACATTAAACAATCAACTGCCACACCTCCTCTGGTTTTCCATGCGGCCTACAACCCCATCTGGACAAAGGTTAAACTTAAGCATCCCTTCAACGCTTTACTCGGCTTATCTAATGCTGTAAGTAAAGATCGTTTCCTTGGAAAACAGAGACGACCACTTATGTGCTTTCATCGTATACGCAACTTAGGTGATTGTTTTAACGACGCTACAGATTGTTTGTCGACTTGATAGTTGGGTCGTCCACAAAGAGACTCTTGACATGGTATGTCATATTTCCAGATTAGAGGGAAATAATCAAAGCCTTTTGAGGAAGTTGTCCTGGACCCCTTCCTGATTGACGCCGAATTGACTTCAAAGAGAGCTCCATAGGAAATCGCGAGTCTTATGTTTCTTTCAATCTTCACCCATACTGCCGGTGTAGCTTGAAGATCAAGATCAGGGTTGAAGAGCAAACACAGGTCAAAGTGCCCAATGACTTCGGGCCGGTATCTGTTGATCAATCTATATTGTGCATCGAAATAGGCCTCACAGAGTGCATAGACTGGCTCTAGTGAGTGATTGATTGAGCCTAAAGACAGCACGGCTTGATCGAACATCTTCCGATCAAAGTCTATTGGGATTTGGTTGACATGGTGGACGCTTCCGACTAGATAATCTAAGGTGTCCCGATGCCGGGCGAGGGTACGGTCGAGTATCTCAAATGTATTTGACTGTTCGATCAGCTCGGTCTCAATTCCAACCAGTAACCCGATCTTAGAAGAATAGAGTTTTTTGAGCCGACTAGCTTCGGCTATAAAACGATCAAATTGCTCGTCGAGCTCAGATGGTTGCATTTCGCTCTGGATAGGATTGAAACGGTTACAGGTGCTTCATTGATCGTGGCGAACGAGACGCTCTTTGGTATTATCTGATTTCTCCACTTTGCAGGCCGATCTAGACCAGCGTACCATGTTTGATCTCATCACCAGTCACGGTAGAAAAGACGTGATGATCTATTACGCCAATCTGGTTGGTGATCATCAACGTATCATTTGACATTACATCCTCGAAGAAGATTGGAAGAAAGCGGTTGATGGCCTCAATCGACAGGCTGATCTCGAGTTATACTACAAATTTGCACCCGTCCTTATCAGTAATGATGCCTGCTCAGCTACAACCGTGTTCATGTGTCAACCTAAATTGGATGTCAAACGCCTCATCCCGGCACTAATACCTCCTCGATCATGCGTCAAGAGAAGTACCAACACTGACGAGAACTCGGATATTGTGATTGAATACTTGAAATTTGCCATATCAAGACTCAACAACTCGGACGCACCAGTCCATAACGCTCTCCTAACACTCTATGCCACACAACTAACAAGAAGACGCTTCACAGGCTTGTGGGTACACCTCCACAATTGTTTGATAACGTTCCAAAGTCTGAAGAACATAGTGGAACCCCAACTCTCTCTTGTTGATAACCGCTGTCAAGCACGAGCTAACCTACCACAAGCTAACCTACCACGTTTCCTTAGAGCTCTCCATGGTTGGCTTTCTTTTGAATTGCTTCTACCGAGAACAGCTGCTTGATACTATCTCACCCAAATAGTAAGTCATTCTCCAAGCTTACAGTTCAAGAGCCCCTACAGCCTCTCAAGGTAAGTAGGGGTTGTCATGATATTTTTATAATTGATTCATTTAGAACTGACTGGGACCCAGCCTTACTTTTTTTCCTGGACTCTCAGCATCCCTCGCCACCAGAAAACGTCTCAAGCTTTTCCAAAACTCAACAAGAAGCTACGGCTCACAAACGTACTTGGTTGGAACAACAGGAATATTTGGCCTCTGAAACCAACCAAATTTAGGACCCCATCCCCTCCCCAATCCAATCTGATGTGCCAGTGACTGGTCAACAATCAAGTGAGAACTGTAACATCCATTGGCGATGTGCTATTCTTCTTGATCAAGAACAGTCACGGCACATTAGTGAGGAGGAAGGAGGGGAGAAATCTTTGGCCTCTGGACCCAACCGAACTCAAGACCCACCCCACATCCAATCCCCAATCCAATCTGATGTGCCAGTGACTGGTCAACAATCAAGTTAGAACTGTAACATCCATTGGCAATGTGCTATTCTTCTTGATCAAGAACAGTCACAGCACATTAGTGACGAGGAAGGAGGGGAGCAATCTTTGGCCTCTGGACCCAACAGAACTCAAGACCCACCCCACATCCAATCCCCAATCCAATCTGATGTGCCAGTGACTGGTCAACAATCAAGTTAGAACTGTAACATCCATTGGCGATGTGCTATTCTTCTTGATCAAGAACAGTCACAGCACATTAGTGACAAGGAAGGAGGGGAGCAATCTTTGGCCTCTGGACCCAACCGAACTCAAGACCCACCCCACATCCAATCCCCAATCCAATCTGATGTGCCAGTGACTGGTCAACAATCAAGTTAGAACTGTAACGTCCATTGGTGATGTGCTCTTCCTCTTGATCAAGAACAGTCACGGCACATTAGTGACGAGGATGGAGGGGATAAATATCATTGCCAGGAGCCACTGTCACCTTCTTTTTCAATATACAATTTAAAACACTTCATTTTCATCTGATTGATTGTCACAAACACTTAATGGCTCAACTCCTTCCCCAATGATTTAGTGGCAAGGTGGATTGTTTGAAGAAAAAATTGCATAAGTAATCAAAAGAAATTCAAACACACCTGTTCACCGTCCTTGCCTCCTTCAGACCTATTCTCACGAGTTTCTAAAGGTTCCAAGATTGCTGACTGAGTGATCACATGTAAACAATATTGAATATATTAGCAATTATCAAGAAAGATGAAACAACTGATTGATCTTGTAACTGGAGCCCTAGAGTTATTGGAATCCACAGATACATTATCTGAGTCATCTTTCTCAACATTTTTGTCCAAGTTGTTGTCCTTGGGACCAGAAGAGTCAGAGCTCTCATCACCGTTTTGAGCATCGAGTTTGTACAAGGGCGTCACAAATGGTTTCTTCCCCATCAGCTGATGCATAGCATGGAAATGTGGACACATTTTGTCAAGCTTCTCATCAATGGTGATAATTCCTGCCAATCGGTCTTCATCGGTGAGTCCAAAGCCAGTGGAGAGGGATTGGGTATGTGTTTTCTTGTACTTGTCCTTGTAGCTGTTAAAACAATATTTCATCTGCCTGGGGGTTAGATTGATTTGTGAAGGGTATTGATTTCTCAGATTGATTGCCATAAGCTTGAATCCATTAATCTTACCTTTGGCTGGCCTTCCAACCGCCAGTGCCTTACCAGTTCCAAAGCACAAATCATAATTCTTTTGGATTTTGAGCCAGTCGATGATTATGAGGAAGTCGTCCTTCTTTAGGTGAGAAGAAGTTTTTCCGGTTGTATCATCGTCAGAGACATGTTGTGCTTGTTTCTTGATGGGTTTCTTCCTGCTTGCTGACTTCTTTGGTATCACTTATCCTTTTCCGGTGATGAATTTATTTGTTTTTTTGATAGGCATCGTTCTGGGATCAGGGAATGATCAATTAATGTTTTTTCTGCAAGCAAGTTTATAATTGACTAAACTTACCAAATTTTGAGGAAAACTGAAGAAAAAGTTTGGGTTTGTGACTGGGTGGAGTTGTATTGGCAACGATTTATTGTTGGTTGGGGTTGAATCATGGAGGATTATTGATTGTATTGGGGTTGTATATTGCAAGTTTGGATCCTGAGTTTTGATTGGTTGGAATGGGGAGAATCATGGTTTTTGTAATTATATTGGGGTTTTTGTTGTTGATACTTGACACGTCTAGTGCAAATAATGGCATTATTTGGAATTTTTATCCACTGGTTTCATAATTGTGGATTTGGTGAAACCCGTTGATTAGATAATTGTGGATTTGGTCATATTTGATACCCCCTAATTTATACACTTCCAGTATAAATGTGCCAGCTTGCTACTATGGCAGAGACAAACTGTGATAAGCAGAAATATTATAACAAAGAAAAATAAAAAATAAGAAAATAAAGGGCATTAATAAAAAAACCCGGTTTTTCCGCGTTTACACCCGGTTTTCTGCGCAGCTGTGGCTGCGCATTGCACCCGGTTTTTTTTAATTTTTAATTTTTAAGCAAATAGCATGTGGAGGGCGGCATTTGATGCGCGTGACCTCCCCAATCATCCTCATTAAATACTTTATTTAAAACAAATAAAATAAACAATTAAAACAAGGAAAATAAACAAAACAAAATAAAATTATGGAGGGCAGCATTTTAAATAAGTAAAATAAACAAAAGTAAATAATATAAAATTAAACAAATAAGAATGAATGAAATGAATAAAATCAATCAATTAATTAAAAGCAAGAGACATAATTGCAAGTTAATGATTTATGAATAACACAACCTCCCCAATTATCCTCATTCAATATTTTATTTACAACAAATAAAATAAATAAGTAAAACAAGCAAAATAAACAAAACAAAATTAAATTAAATTAAACAAAATAAATGGAATAAATGAAATGAATAAAACAAATAAATAAATTAAAAGCAAGAGACATAATTCCAAGTTAATAATTTATGAATAAATAATAAATGTAATAAAGTTAATAATTTATGAATAAATAATAAATGTAATATTCCATTTCTTTGTCATGAAATCTGATAAGAAGTTAATTTTATAATCAGTATTTGTTTCCAATGAATTCTTCACCCTCTCAAGTGTATGAATCCATTTAAAAACTCCCTGAATATCTTGAAAGACAGACGTGAAGGTGTTTGGAAATAAATTGAGTCCAAAAATCATAAAAATCCAACCAGTGATTTAAAAAAAAAACTGTTAGTCACATTAAATTCTACACCCCTTATAGTGGTTTGAAAAAGTTTAAAATGTTGAGAAATCCTGGAAATCAAGCTGTGAGGATTTTTTATGAAAAAACCGGGTGGATTGGCCAAAAAAAATAGAAGCCATAGTTTTTTTGCAAAATAAAAATTACAATAAAATTCTACACCCCTGTCAGTATGATAAATAAATTTAAAACTTTGAAAAATAATGAAAATCCGCCCGCAAAAAATTAAATAAAAAAACCGGGTGTACATGCGGAAAACCGGGTGTACTGCGCAGCAATTTGGACGTCGCCGCTGCGTAAAACCGGGTGTAAACGCGGAAAAACTGGGTTTTTTTTTTATTAATGCCCATTTTTTATTTGTGTTTTTATTTGTGTTTTTTGGGGGTTTTTTTCTTATTTTGTTCTGTTTTTTTCTCATTTTTTCCTTTTTTTTGGGGTTTTTGTCTCATTTTTTTTATTTATATTTCTCATTTTGTATTTTTTTTTTTTTTCTCATTTTGTCCTTTTTTTTTTTTTTTTTTTTTTTTTTTCTTTGGGCATTAATAAAAAAACCCGGGTTTTCCGCGTTTACACCCGGTTTTCTGCGCAGCTGCGGCTGCGCGGTGCACCCGGTTTTCCGCATTTACACCCGGTTTTTTTTAATTTTTAATTTTTAAGCAAATAGAACGTGGAGGGCGGCATTTGATGCGCGTGACCCCAAAACAAATAAAATAAATAAATAGAACAAGGAAAATAAACAAAATAATATAATATAAAATGATATAAAATGTTATAAAATTAAATAAATAGAATAAATTAAATGAATAAATTAAATAAATAAATTAAAAGCAAGAGACATAATTGCAAGTTAATGATTTATGAATAACGCAACCTCCCCAATCATCCTCATTCAATATTTTATTTAAAACAATTAAAATAAACAATTAAAACAAGGAAAATAAACAAAACAAAACAAAATAAAATTATGGAGGGCGGCATTTGATGCGCGCAACCTCCCCAACTCATTCAATATTTTATTTAAACAAATTAAATAAGTAAGTAAAACAAGCAAAATAAACATAAACAAAATAAAATAAAATAAAATAAAGAGAATAAATGAAATGAATGAAATAAATAAATAAAATAAAAAGCAAGAGACATAATTTCAAGGTCATAATTTATTAATAAATAATAAATGTAATAAAAAACAAAGAGACATTAGTACAGACTAAGAATGCGCACACAAATAATAAGTATAAGAAAGAGAAATTGTTATAAACACTACTGATAACAACTAGAAAATGCTTACAAATGGTGAATCTACGCCTGAATTACATTCCTGAACCCATATGTAATGTGTAATAATTATCTTACATGTAACACTCCAAAGCATCATACAATGTACCATACCGCTGTGTATCATTATATTTCCATTTCTTTGTCATGAAATCTGATAACAAGTTAATTTTATAATCTGTATTTGTTTCCAATGAATTATTTACCCTCTAAAGTGTATTAATCCATTTAAAAACTCCCCAAATATCTTGAAAGACAGGCGTGAAGGTGTTTAGAAAAAAATTCTGTCCAAGAATGATAAAAAGAAAGCCAGTGAAGTTAAAAATAAACTGTTTGTCACTTTATATTCTACACCCCTTAAAGTGTTTTAAAAAAATTTAAAATTTTGAGAAATCCTGAAAATTGAGCCGTGGGGTTTTTTTATGAAAAAAACCGGGTGGATTGGCCAAAAAAAATAGAATGATTGTTTTTTTGCAAAATAAAAATTACCATAAAATTTTACACCCCTGTAAGTATGATAAATAAATTTAAAACTTTGAAAAATAATGAAAATCCGCCCGCAAAAAATTAAATTGAAAAGAAACCGGGTGGATTGGCCAAAAAAAATAGAAGACATAGTTTTTTTGGAAAATAAAAGATATCATAAAATTCTACACGCCAAGAAGTATTTTTAGCAATGTAAAAATTTTGAAAAATAATGAAATTCCGCCCGCAAAAAATTAAATAAAAAAACCGGGTGTAAATGCGGAAAACCGGGTGTACTGCGCAGCAATTTGGACGTCGCCGCTGCGTAAAACCGGGTGTAAACGCGGAAAAACCGGGTTTTTTTATTAATGCTTTTTTTTTTTTTTTTGTTACTCACATTTTTTTCTTTCAATTGGTGGGTGGTGGCGATCGTCGCTTGCTTGAATTCGTGGTTGTTCTGGTTGAAAACAACCAGACCGACGGTCTGATTCCTGAAAGGAATCAGACTCGGGCTCGCTCACGTAATTGAATGGGCCCTCCCATTCGATTACGTGAGCGAGGGGATGTGTATATCCCCATACACATAATACATACATGTATTATGTGTATGGGGATATACACATCCCCTCGCTCACGTAATCGAATGGGAGGGCCCATTCAATTACGTGAGCGTGTGGGCCCCACATGCCAATTGTTTGGTGTGCGCTCCCACACGCCAAACAATTGGCGTGTGGGAGCGCACGCCAAGCAATTGGCGTGCGGGGCCCACACGCCAATTTTATTTGGTGTGCGGGGCCCACACGCCAAAAAAAAATGGCGTGTGGGTCTCACACGCCAATTTATTTTGGCGTGTAGAACCTACACGCCAAAAAAAAATTGGCGTGTAGGCCCCGCACGCCAAAAAAAATTGGCGTGCGGGTTGGCGTTGGCGTGCGCACTTGGCGTGCGTTTATCAACGCCCATGTTTTGGGTGCAAGGAAAAAAGCTTGTGACCAGAGAGGAAGAAAACGAAGCTCAAAAAGGGCTAGGCTGCTAGCTTATGGGGAGGAAGAAAGCTCCACACTACAAGAGACGGGAAGATGGTCTCAGGGAACTGACGCAGAAAGCAGATGACTTTATTTCTTCTCTATCTACAGCAGATACAGTATAGTGACTAGGGGACAGTCTGTGGGAAAGAATTTGTAATGAATATGCATCTGGAAGAAAGGAAATGAGTGACACATAGTGGAAAGTGAAAGGACAAAAGACAGAGACATGAAATTTCAACAATATCTCAACACATATATTTCATGATGTCATAGGGAAATAGAACATACTGTTCTCAATACAAGAAAAATTCCATTGCATCATGTCACATTTGAACTTTAATATATTAGAGCAGAATTTATAAAAATATTCTAGAATCTCCTACTAATGACCTCTATAGTACAAAAAAAGTTCATTTATTGGCCTTGGAATGGATCTTCCACCCATTACCACATTAGTAAGTACTCTGAATATTCTTCCCCTCCTTTCAGAGTAGTGTGATTCACCTTTTTATCCAACCCACCTTTGTTTACCAGAATAATTCTCAAGTTACCTTAGAAATCCCCATCCATTTCCTTGATCTATTCCTTATAAATAAGTTTCTTCAAGCCTACCACCTCTGACAGTAGCCAATCAGCTAAAGTTATCTCATGTGCTCAATAGAAGCACTGAACTGCTTCAAATTTTTCCAAACAGTGTTAGTGTAGCAGCCTTTTTTTGGCACACTGATGGTGTGGTGTTAGCAGAATCTCAATGCATTGACACTACTTTGAGCTGAACTACAGTGGTTCTAGAAGGAAAAAAAGGCCTAAAATACACTAAAATAAGCTGTAGAGTAGTGGCTATAATTTTTCTTCCAGCCCATGTAGCATTATCCTGCAGCAAGCCAAGTGCGCTAATGCTATGGGGTTTTGATAAATGCATGCCCCTGGCGCATGCCCAAGGGCACGCCAACTCAAAATGGTGTATTTTTCCCGCACACCAACAGTGCCGCAAGCCCACCCCCGTGGGAGTGGTCTTTGTTGGCCGGGAGGAAATCCTCCGGATGATGAGGTTGTATAACCTCGCCGGGCAGGAGGATTTCCTCCTGGCCAACAAGGTTGTATAGCCTTGTTGGCCGGGAGGATTTCCGCCAACAAGGCTGTATCCTCCTGGCCAACATCAGCAGCGTGTCCAACTTGGACACGCTGCTGATGTGTATTTGATACACATACACATAAGTGCATGTGTATCCGATACACATAGGCCATGGCCTATGGGAGACTGTAAGTCTCCCATAAGCCATAGGCCAGGGTGTGCGGCCCCACCCGCATATCCATTGGCATGCGGGTGGGCCGCCAAGGAGCCGGCCAATGTCAATTGGTGTGCTTTTAAAGCACGCCAATCGCCATTGGTGTGTTTCACACGCACACCAACACATTGGCATTTGGTGTGCCTGGAAACAAGCCAACAGGCATTGGCGTGCCCACCGAACCCGCCAAAATGGGCTGGTGGGGGCATCAAAACACACCAATAGCCCCTGGCGTGGGTGTGCGTTGATTAACGCCCAATGCTATGCTAGCACTACATGAATCTCTGCTACACTGTGCCACCCTACGCGCTACAGTTATTGTAGTGGCCTAGTGTTTTTAATAGCATCTTATCTTCCTATTACTCGCCCAAAAAGGCAAACAAATAGCCAAAACTATCATTTTATCTGTTAGTGTTGGCTAATTAATCCTGAACTGCTTCAGAGAGCAGGGTGTTATGTGTAATATGCACATTTTATGCAATATGTATTGAAAACTTGAGTTTAAGTGCGCATACCCAACCGTGAAATCCTCAGAATTGAGAAGAACCAGCAAGTCCCAATCACTATTGAAAATTTTCCCTTAATTCACTGTTGACCTCAACCAAACTGCTCAAGAGCTAGTGCCGCTATAATCACTCATCTAGACCAAGGAAATCCAGGAGGAGCACAAATTGAATCAAGTGGACCTCATTCCCATCTTGATACCTATTCTTTCTTTGCTCCTCAGACATGTTTTATTTGCCTTATTGGTCTTGCTTCTTTTTCTCAGGCTTGTGATCATTTTCTTTTACCCTCTAAAAATATTTCCAGTGTTTATTTTTTGAGTCATAGCTAGGACTAGTTTAACAAAAGGTGATTAGTGATTGCATTCTTTTATATAATTAATTATCTTACTTGTTGGTTATCTTTCTTTGTCCATTTCTTTTATTAATGATTTATATACTACCATTAGCATTTGATATCTGCTGCAATAAAGTCATTGACCTATAATTCCTACAGTTATTATTCTCCAATTAAATTATTTGTATATCAAATAGAAATTATAAGGATTTTAGGTCATCCTCAGTGCATAGTTAGGACACTAGAGAGAATAATATACTTTATTATTCAGATAACCATTCAGCACAGTGATAGTACCTGGACTTTTATAGACATTAAGCCAGTTTTAAGCCCTGCTCTTCACAGGCTTCCACAAACATTTCACAACATTACATAAGCCTAATTCTGCCTTGTATTTATTAGGAGCGGACCATGACAGCTCTAAGGTGTGTCCAGTGATGGCAATTGGCTCAGGTTAGCGTCCCAGTACTGGTTCCTCAACTTGGTGATGATATTGAAAATACTAACCTAAGGCGTGTCCAGTGATGGAAATTGGCTCAGGTTAGCGTCCCAGTACTGGTTCCTCAACTTGGTGAAGAAGAGAAGAGGAACCAGGACCAGCTCTGACATAGACTAAATACAAGTTGATGTGGTGCAGTGAAACATAAAAGAGAAACCCCTCCCATATCATCCTACTCCCCGTGACTCTGTTTGCTTTCACAAAAGTGTCACAACCAAGCATCCTAACACCCCCGCCCTTGGTTGTGATGTTGACCCCACTAGATTGATTTGTGATAGAGCTTTTTTGATGAAATTGGGTCCAAGACTTTAGTGAAAATATCTGCTACTTGATCTTGAGTATTTTTCCACTGAATTTTGATGGCATATTGTCTAATGAAATCATGTATGAAATAGAAAGGGCACAATAAGTATTGAGTCTTCTTCTTGGATGCATTGTTGCCGGCAATCAGGGCATTGATAAACGCACGCCAACGCCAACCCGCACGCCACTTTTTTTTGGCGTGCGGGGCCTACACGCCAAAAAAAATTGGCGTGTAGGGTCTACACGCCAAAATAAATTGGCGTGTGAGACCCACACGCCACAAATGGCTTGTGGTTTGGCGTGTGGGACACCAACACGCCAATTTTTTTTGGCGTGCGGGTCCCCCCTCGCTCACGTAATCGAATGGGAGGGCCCATTCAATTACGTGAGCGGGCCGGCTGACGAGGTTATACAACCTCGTCAGCCGGGAGGACTTCCTCCCTGGCACGAGGCTGTATAACTTCGTCGGCCGGGAGGACTTCCTCCCGGCCGACAAGGTTATACAACCTCGTCGGCCAGGAGGAAGTCCTCCTGGCTGACAAGGTTGTATAACCTCGTCAGCCGGGAGGACTTCCTCCCGGCCGACGAGGTTATACAACCTCGTCGGCCAGGAGGAAGTCCTCCTGGCTGACGAGGTTGTATAACCTCATCAGCCGGGAGGACTTCCTCCCGGCTGACAAGGTTATACAACCTTGTCAGCCAGGAGGAAGTCCTCCTGGCCGACGAGGTTGTATAGCCTCGTTGGCCGGGAGGACTTCCTCCTGGCCGACGAGGTTGTATAACCTTGTTGGCCGGGAGGAAGTCCTCCCGGCTGACGAGGTTATACAACCTTGTCAGCCAGGAGGACTTCCTCCTGGCCGACGAGGTTGTATAACCTCGTCGGCCGGGAGGAAGTCCTCCCGGCCGGCGAGGCTATACAACCTTGTCGGCCAGGAGGACTTCCTCCTGGCTGACAAGGTTGTATAACCTCGTTGGCCGGGAGGAAGTCCTCCTGGCTGACGAGGTTATACAACCTTGTCAGCCAGGAGGACTTCCTCCTGGCTGACGAGGTTATACAGCCTCGTGCCGGGAGGAAGTCCTCCCGGCTGACGAGGTTGTATAACCTCGTCAGCCGGCCCGCTCATGTAATCAAATGGGCCCTCCCATTCAATTACGTGAGCGGGATCCCCCCACACGCCAAACAATTGGCGTGTGGGAGCTGCACGCCAATTGTTTGGCGTGCGCTCCCACACGCCAATTTTATTTGGCGTGCGGGGCCCACACGCCAAACAAATTGGCGTGTGGGAACCACACACCATTTTTGGCGTGTGGGTTTCACACGCCAAATAAAGTTGGCGTGTAGACCCTACACGCCAATTTTTTTTGGCGTGTAGGCCCCGCACGCCAAAAAAAATTGGCGTGCGGGTTGGCGTTGGCGTGCACGCTTGGCGTGCGTTTATCAACACCCCGGCAATCAGGATATCTGCCTTGTTATCACAGAAAATTTCAACTGGTAATATGTGATCAATGTTGATTAAGAGATTGTTCAGGTGTGCTAGCTGTTGAGATCCCACAGAAAGGGCTATGTACTCAGCTGCACATGTTGATAAAGCCACTAAGTTTTGTCTCTTTGCCCCCCACGCTATACTATTCCCATTGTGCTTGACCATGTACCCCAAAGTCAACCTCTTGTGCTCCCCACCCCAGTTTGAATCCGACCACAATTTCATCACCCCTTTTCCTTTTCTCATCTCTAAACCCAATTCCCGTGTACGCTTGAGGTATCCTATCAGAATTTTCAATGCCAACCAGTGTGCCATTGAAGGATTTGTGCTGAATCAAGCCAGTAGGTTGACAGAATATGGTAAGTCTGGCCGAGTTCCCCCACACAAGTACATAAGAGAGCCCAATGTTGATCTATATTCTGTAGGATCCAAAGGTTCTCCTGTGTTGATTTCTAGAGGTCACTCCTGCAGGGTACTACACCTAGGGAAATTTGGCCTTGGATAATCATTGATGATTTGGTCAGCTAGTAGCAACTGGTCCATTGTAGTACAATGTCTCATATCAGTAATTTTTATGCCTACCAGCTTCTCAACCATGTCCAACCACTTCACTTCCATCTCAGTTGAAATTTCCTGGTGAAGATTGTCCAGAACCTGCTTTGAAGAACCCATAGCAAAACCATCATCAATGTGTAACCACATCACTACAAAATTGCCTCTGTGTCTACAGAAATACAAAGACAGCTCCAATTCACTCGCCGTGAAGCCAAAATCCGTCATTTTTCCACTGAAGAACTTCCAACAGCAGCGTGCTGCTTGTCAAGTACAATACATGGCTTTCTTTAGCCTCATTATCTTTCTCTTCCAATCTGGCATTATCTCAATGGGAGGTTGTACATACACATCTTCTTCTATTGGGCTGTACAAGTACGCAGAACTGATATTGAACGAGGCTTTCAGAAAGTTTCTTGACTGGGCAATAGACAGAAGCATCCGTAAGGTTTTCAATGATGCAGTCGGTGCATACATTTTGTTGCAATTGGAGCCCATAACTTGATTGAATCCCTTTGCAATGTATCTTGCACGGAACTTATCAATTGATCCATCAGGTAACCGCTTGATTGTGAACACCCATCTTGCTCCCAAAGCCTTTCCCCCTTTGAAAGAATTGATTGGTTCCCATACGTCAAGTGATTTGAATTTCTCTATTTTGTAGTCGGCGGCAGATTTCCATTGTGCTGAGTCTGTGCAATTCAAAGCTGACTGTATTGATTTAGGCAAATTGTGTTTTGGGTGTTTTGGTAAAGCTGCAATTGCCATGAGTTTGGCCTCTGCTATTTGCTCGGTTGGTTTGCCTCCAAGTACTAGCTTGATTTGTCAAACAATCTTGTCTATTTCTGAGATTTTGGACCAATTTTGTGTAAGAGGCACGTGTCTTGAAACATCTAGAGTGTCAGGATCTTGACAAGCTTCTGCCACTTTGAGTTCCTGAAATTCTGGAAATATTGCAGACGTGGAGTGTACAATATGTTTAAGCTCAGGAGAATAAAACAACCAACCAGAGCCTGCTGCTGGATATCCAAGCACTATAAATTTGGTTGCTCAACCGTCCAATTTGTCACACAGTTCCTTGTGGACATGAACTATAGCCCTTGCGCCAAAAGGATACAATACGTGAGCCAACAGTTTGATGCCAAACAGCATCTTGAGAGGCAATGACTCCACTCTTGATTTTGGGATTTCATTATGGATGTAAGCCGCTGTTTTATATGCATAGCTCCAATAGACTTTTGGTAGCTTGCTGTTGTTTAAAATTTTCCTGGCCATGTCTCCAAAATTTCTTTTGACCCGCTTGGCCTCACCATTCTGTTTGTGATGGTAAGGTGATATCGGGGCTATTTGTGTACCAACATCTGTGTTATGGTCTGATCTGTGGAGAGGAAGGCTCTGGGGTTCTGGGGTTTCTGGGGTTTCGGGATCCTATAATGTAGATTGCAGGATGAGGAAGAGATGTGGATCCTCGTCCTGACAGACTATATAGTGGTCTGTCTGTGACATGTACGTGATAGACTATCTACATGTGGTGCGGGCTTTGGTGCGGGCAGGCCCGCAATACGGCTCATGACATTATCCCCCTTTTAATGCTAAATCCTCCACTCATTTGCCCATCAAGAAAAAAAGAAAAAATTCCACCTCTTATCAATTTTGTTCCTCACTTCCTTCTCCGCCTCCGCCAATGAGTAGTTGCCGCATTCGGAAATCTTGAATTAAATCCCGCTACCAGTTCCTCGCAATTCTTCAAGTTTTCCGTCGGTTCCCATGAGTTGTCTTCTGTTCCAAATCCCTTCCAGCTGACCAGGTAATGGGTCTTCCCGCGTCGTCTTTTACAGTCCAGTACCTCTTCGACTTCCCACTCATCCCCGCCGTCCGCTGTAATTGGTTCCGGGTCTTCCCTCCGTCGTTCCGCAATTTCGTCGGGTCTGTGTTTGCGGAGTATTGATACGTGAAATACGGGGTGTACCCCCCGCATGGATATAGGTAGTGTTAGCTTATACGCGGAACTTGAGATTCTTTTACAGATAGAGAAAGGTCCCAGCCATCTATGTTCCAATTTTGGGCTGGGGCGGGTCGTTGAAATTTTGCGTCCGTCTAGCCATACTTCGTCCCCTACGTCCCATTGCGGTGTTTCCCTTGTTTTCTTGTCAAATTGGCCTTTCATTGTTTCTTGCGCCTCTTCTAAGCAATGCTTGAGTTCTCCTTGGACCTCCGCAAGTTTGCGGAGTCGTTCCTCTACTGCGGGGATGCATTGTTCTGTTGAGGGGGTTCCGCTATATGCCGGGTTGAATCCATAGTTGGCTTTGAACGGGGAAACTCCTGTTGAGGTGTGGTCGTTGTTGTTGTAAGCAAATTCGGCCATTGGGAGGAGTGGGGCCCAATCGTTCTGTTGGTAGCAAACAAAGTGCCGCAGGTATTGCTCGACTGCTTTGTTGGCAATTTCGGATTGTCCATCTGTCCTTGGGTGGTACGCTGTGGATGGCTGTAGTCTAATCCCCATGCGGGAGCTCAATTCACGTGTGATTTGGGAGATAAAAATACTTCCCCGGTCCGAGACAATTGTCTTGGGGGTTCCATGGAGTTTCCATACGTGTTCTGCCATCAGTTCCGCTAGTTGTTCCGTGTTCATGGTTTTCTTGCATGGGATGAAGTGGGCCATCTTGGTCAGTCGGTCTACTACTGTTAGTATGCTGTCACTCAAGCGGGATTCAGGGAGATCAGTGATCAAATCATAGCTAATGTCCGTCCATGGGCCTGCGGGGATCGGGAGGGGTTCTAATGTTCCGAACGGCCGTCGAGTGCTAGATTTGACTCTTTGGCATGAATCACATCCGTCTAACGTACTGGTTGACAAATCTCTTCATTCCACTCCACACAAAACTCCTCCGTACTAATGCCAACGTGCGGGATCTGCCTGGGTGGCCTGCGGACTTTGTGTCGTGTCGACTTTTGAGGATTATCGTCCGCAATGCCGAGTCCGCTGGTACCACTATCCGTCCCTTGTCATAGAGTACCCCGTCGGCTTCGCATACCTGTTGTGGTCCCCTGTCGGTTTCTGTAACAGCTTAATCCAGTCAGCCAATTTTGGGTCATGTGGGGTCAGTTCTCTAATCCTGGCAATGATTTCGGCGTCAGACAACACTAGGTCGTCCGTTCCCGCATCTTCCAAATCAGTCCCCATCACGTCCACCTCAAACCAATGTTCCCCATCATCCATTTGAATTGATTCGTCCAGAAACCAGCTGTCCAATTCCGCACATTCCGCAAGCTCCTCAAAAGTCCGCTCGGTGATGCTTTAAAAGCTGACCAAAGGTCAGCTTTTCTCCCGGTGCTGGGGCGAGGTCCAGTCTGCGGGATAGGGCGTCGGGTTTTGTCGATTGGCATCCTGTTCGGAATATGATCTCGAAGTCAAAACATCCCATGGTCTCTGCCCATCTTGCCTGTCTTCTTGTGAGCTGCTTGGTTGTCATGAAGCTTTCCAAATTACGGTGATCGGTGTATACAATTGCCGTCAATCGGTGTGGGTTCCCCTCTAGGTATTGCCGCCACTCTTTGAAGGCAGCCACAATAGCCAGTAACTCTTTGTCAAAGATCTCATAGTTGCGTTCCGCCTGTACAAGGGATCAAGACAGGTAAGCTACTGGGTGAAGTTCCTGGTCCTTGGTGCAAACCTGGGACAGTACCGCACCGAGCGCGAAATTGGAGCAATCACATTCGAGGACAAACGGTTTGTACGGGTCCGCGATTTTCAGGATCGGGGCGGATGTGAAGGCGGTTTTGAGGCATTCAAATGCAGAGTTGCACTTGGCGTCCCACACGAAGGGGGTCTCTACTCTTGTCAGGTTATGGAGCGGTCTGGTCTTTCCTGAGAAATGGTTGATGAATTGGCGGTAAAAATTAGCAAACCCAATCACCAGGAAAAATCAATTGTCACTAGACTACAGGTGACATCAGCCTAGGTTCAATGAGCTGCCCATTAGTAGCACAGTTTGCCTCATGTACAGCCCCTTGTAGGGCACAAAGGGACCATTGTAGCCTGGTTGGAGGGGAATCAGAGCTAGAACAAAGCTACAGCCATTGTTTCTTGATGTCACCAGACGTCAGGTGACAGTTTATTTTTCCTGGTGAATGAATCGTTGAAGTTCGGTGACATTCTTTGGTGCGGGCCAGTCGGTTACTGCTTGCACCTTTGCGGGGTCCATTCTGATCCGGTTGCATGATATCAATAATCCTAGGTATTCCACTTCCGGCCTTGAAAATTCACACTTTTCGGGTTTCAGCCACAATTGGTGCTTGCTCAATGTGTCCAGTATACTGCCCACCGCTTCCGCATGGTCCGACCCTTTCCGCGTGTAGATCATGATGTCATCTAGGTATGCAGCGGTGTCTTTCCCAATCCGTCCGAGGAGGATGTCTTGCATGAAGTATTGGAAGTATCCTGGCGCTCCCGTGGGACCAAAGGGCATGGTAAGCGGGGCAAATTGTCCTGCCCTGCAGATGAAAGCCAGCTTATCTTTGTCACCTTCTGCAACTCTGAGGTTTCCATATGCGTTGCGGAGGTCGAGCTTTGTGAATGTGTCCGCGTCCAAAAGGCTGTCAACTAAGTCCATTGTCAGTGGGAGCGGGTACTTGTTCTTCACCGTTACCACGTTGAGTCTCCTGTAGTCAAAACAGGGTCGCAGGTTTCCGTCCTTCTTTCCAGTGAATAGTACCGGTGCCGCCCACGGGGATGTGGTCCGTTGAATGGTCCCGCTCGTCAGTCCTTCGGCAATCATAATATCAAGTGCCTGGTTCTCTGCTGGGGATAGCGGGATGATTCTTCCGGCCTGTGGGGTGGCTCCTGGGATCAGATCTACGCGGAAGTCATACTTTCTTTGCGGGGGAAGTCTCATGGCACTTGATTTCCGGAACATGTCAAGGTGCCGGTGGTAGCACCGCGGTACTAATTCTTCCGTAGTCCGCTCCGCAGTTGTGGCTTTCCCTTTTGCTGCCAATCGGGCCGATGTCGACCACGATGTTTTGGCCGCGCTGATCACTGCAGGGGTATGTCCTAGGGGGAAAAGAGGCTTGCCAGCTGTTTCGGGATTCAAATGCGGGGGAGATCTATCAGACTCACATTGCGGGGGTGTTATTGTGCTAAAAGCACACACCCCCTCGTCACTAATCCTAGCTTTCCCCATGGGCCTGTAGACCGTATGCGGGGATGTTGGCGGAGAGGACGATACTGCCTTGGCAGTAGCAATAATTTCATCGGGTACCTGGTCAGAGTGTCGAGTCTTGGGGTTCTTGGCGGGGCTTGCGAATCTATCTACAAGGCGTACAAGCTTGCCAGCTGTCTCGGGCAGTAAAGTATGGGGTGGGGGGTTGTCAAACTCACATTGCGGGGGTGTTATTGTGCTGTAAGCACACACCCCCTCGTCACTAATCCTAGCTTTCCCCATGGGCCTTTCGACCTTCTGCGGGGATGTTGGCGGGTAGGACAATACTGCTGCCGCAGTAGCACAATTTTGGTTGGATACGGTTTCATCGGGTACGTGGTTGGGGTGTCGGGTTTCGGGATTCCATGTGGGGTTCTGGGGTCTATCTACAGGGTGTACAAGCTTGCCAGCCGTTTCGGGAATGATGTGGGGGATACGGATGTCGAACTCACATTGCGGGGGCGTTATTGTGTTCAAAACACACACCCCCTTGTCAATCTTCCTAGCGTTCCCCGACTCGCCGGTTGGGGTGTTTTTCGGAATAGACAAAACCGCCGAAGCGGCCGCAATGTCCGGGGTCCATAGGGTACGGTTTGTCCAATTGATTCGGTGTCCATATTGGCGGATCCAGGGCATCCCTAGGATCCCATCATACGAGTCTTTCAGTCGTGTAATGATGAATCGGGACGGGGGGGTTCGTCGTTCAACATTAGGTCTATCTCATGGGTTGCTCTGCTTGCGGACCCGTCAAATCCGAAGACGGTTTGCCCCGAGGCCGAAGCGGCCTCGAGGAGTCCCCATCGGGATGCGTACGATTCACTCAGAACGTCGTGGGTTGCTCCGGAGTCTATGAGGAAGGATAGGGGGGGATAGGGGCTTTGGGGTGTGGCTCTGGGAGTTGTGATGGTGCATGAAAGGAAACATCGGGGATCAATTTCATTTACATGTAATGTCTGACTAGCACCAATACTGCATGACAACTCCGCTACGCTCGGGAAGGGCACAACCTTCATTCCCGAGCGTCTCCATTTTTTGACTTATCGGCCCATCCCTTGTTCACCTTGTCCGCCTGTCCCTCCGTTTTGAGCGCCGCCAATCCATCGGCTAGCTGTCGGATCTGGTCCTCGAGTGCGGAGACTGAGGCGGGTGTCCGTCCTTTCCCTTTCTTGTTTGGACACTCCCGAGAGATATGTCCTCGCGTCCCGCAGCGGAAGCAAAGTCCTTCCTGCATCATGCGGGCCTTCTCGTCCTCGGACAGTCGGCCGCTGATCGCAGATGTGTCCATGGCGTCGGGATCTGGCTGGGTCTTTGCAAATCCAGTGGTCGTTTCCGCCCCGTGCATCTCCGAATCAAGCTCCATGGCTAGACCCGCTGCCTCATTGACAGTGGTGAAAGTGGTGCGGGCCAGTACTAGTGCCGTCCGAATGTCCCGTTTTAAGCCCTGTCGGTATTGGCTGATGAGGGTTGGGACCTCCCATCCGGTGGCAGTAGCGTGGGTGAGGAATGTGTGGGTGTAGTCGGCCACTGTCCTCGTCTGTCGTAGCGTTTGTAACGCCCGTTCCGCCTTCCCTTTCTTCTCGGAGGCGAAATACATCGTTCCAAAATCCTTCGTCCACCCGTCATACGAGAAGTCCGCCCCTTCCGTGACTAGGTCAATGTACGGGGCGGACCACACGGCGGCGGGTCCAGTAAGGTAGGATGCGGCGAATAACAGCTTTGTCCTGTCGTCAGGGAACATGGCGCTGTTGACCGATGTATAAATCGCCACTTGGCGGGCGAACGTTTCCGCCTTCGTCCCGCGTTCACCATCGAACTTGTCGGGACATGCAATCTTTGGTCCGCGGGTTGGGGTGGAACCGGTTGGTTGGGATGGTTGGTCCCGTTGTGCTTCGGCCGCTCTTCGGCGGGATTGTTCGTTCTCCCTTGCTTGAGTCATCTCCTCAAGCTGTCGTCAGAGTTGCTCTACTTCATCCATCTTTTGGGTGCGGGTGGAGGTGGGATCGTTCGGGTTGTCTGTCTGGTTTTGTTCAGGTGTCTGGGTGTTGGTTTCTTGACTTTGTCTCCGTAGTGTTAGATCCTGAAATATGTTATGGTCTGATCTGTGGAGAGGAAGGCTCTGGGGTTCTGGGGTTTCTGGGGTTTCGGGATCCTATAATGTAGATTGCAGGATGAGGAAGAGATGTGGATCCTCGTCCTGACAGACTATATAGTGGTCTGTCTGTGACATGTATGTGATAGACTATCTACATGTGGTGCGGGCTTTGGTGCGGGCAGGCCCGCAATACGGCTCATGACAATCTGCCAATTGTTCACGTAGTTTTCCAATATATTTGGCAGCATTTTTGCACCTCAAATACAAAGGATACAAAGGAGTTCTTCCCCAGCATGATTGTTGGGCTTTAGCAGCTAAGTAGAAGAGGCTACCAAGTCCATACCTAATCTGTGGATTACAGGGGACATGGTCACCATATAGCACTTATCCATTCAGAACAGCCACGTTCATAGCATAGGAAAATTTTGACTTGACTGTGTGGCAGGCGGAGTTTTGAGACTGCGGAGGCTTGAGCCTCTGAGGCATGTCCAAGCAGCCACAAGACAGTTCATAGTTAAACTAGAGTAGTGCTGCCATTTGATCAACTAAGGACTTCACCAAGTGCCACTTATGCAACTCCTAACGTAGTGTTGCTAGATGATGAGCACTGTATGGATTAACACGCAGTTTCCCAACAGTAGGATCACATCCAGGAAATGGAATATACATACTTGTCATGGTCATCAAAGCGTTCAAGGAAGATCATATCTGGCAATCCACTGAGATATGCCATTGGGGAAGCTAGACCATGTCGCACGTGCCCGTCATACATATGTGTCCATTCCAATGGCTTATTTTGTGGGATGTCTGATAGTTGGATCCACTTGCTTTAGATGATTCGTGTGCTTTGGAGTTGGGGCGTTGATAAACGCACGCCAAGCGCGCACGCCAACGCCAACCCGCACGCCAATTTTTTTTGGCGTGCGGGGCCTACACGCCATTTTTTTTTGGCGTGTAGGGTCTACACGCCAATTTTATTTGGCGTGTGAGACCTGCACGCCAAAAATGGCGTGTGGTTCCCACACGCCATTTTTTTTTGGCGTGTGGGCCCCGCACGCCAAATAAAATTGGCGTGTGGGCCCCGCACGCCAATTGTTTGGCGTGCGCTCTCACACGCCAAACAATTGGCGTGTGGGAGCGCACGCCAAATAATTGGCGTGCGGGGCCCACACGCCAATTGTTTGGCGTGCGGGTCCCCCCTCGCTCACATAATCGAGTGGTAGGGACCACTCGATTACGTGAGCGAGGCCGGCTGACGAGGTTATACAGCCTCGTCAGCCGGGAGGACTTCCTCCCGGCCGGCGAGGCTATACAACCTCGTCGGCCAGGAGGAAGTCCTCCTGGCTGACGAGGTTGTATAACCTCGTCAGCCGGGAGGACTTCCTCCCGGCTGACGAGGTTATACAACCTCGTCAGCCAGGAGGAAGTCCTCCTGGCCGACGAGGCTGTATAACCTCGTCGGCCGGGAGGACTTCCTCCTGGCCGACGAGGTTATACAACCTCGTCGGCCAGGAGGACTTCCTCCCGGCCGACGAGGTTGTATAACCTCGTCGGCCAGGAGGAAGTCCTCCCGGCCGACGAGGCTATACAACCTCGTCGGCCAGGAGGACTTCCTCCTGGCTGACGAGGTTGTATAACCTCGCCGGCCGGGAGGACTTCCTCCTGGCCGACGAGGTTATACAACCTCGTCGGCCGGGAGGAAGTCCTCCTGGCCGACGAGGTTGTATAACCTCGTCGGCCGGGAGGAAGTCCTCCCGGCCGACGAGGTTATACAGCCTCGTCGGCCAGGAGGACTTCCTCCTGGCTGACGAGGTTGTATAACCTCGTCGGCCAGGAGGAAGTCCTCCCGGCCGACGAGGCTATACAACCTCGTCGGCCAGGAGGACTTCCTCCTGGCTGACGAGGTTGTATAACCTCGTCAGCCGGGAGGAAGTCCTCCCGGCTGACGAGGTTATACAACCTCGTCAGCCAGGAGGACTTCCTCCTGGCCGACGAGGTTGTATAGCCTCGCCGGCCGGGAGGAAGTCCTCCCGGCTGACGAGGTTGTATAACCTCGTCAGCCGGCCTCGCTCACGTAATTGAGTGGTCCCTACCACTCGATTATGTGAGCGAGGGGGGACCCGCACGCCAAACAATTGGCGTGCGGGGCCCACACGCCAAACAATTGGCGTGCGGGGCCCACACGCCAAACAATTGGCGTGCGGGGCCCACACGCCAATTTTATTTGGCGTGCGGGGCCCACACGCCAAAAAAAAATGGCGTGTGGGAACCACACGCCATTCTTGGCGTGTGGGTCTCACACGCCCTTTTTTTTTGGCGTGTAAACCCTACACGCCAAAAAAAAATGGCGTGTAGGCCCCGCACGCCAAAAAAAATTGGCGTGCGGGTTGGCGTTGGCGTGCGCCGTTGGCGTGCGTTTATCAACGCCCTTTGGATTGTGTGCATTGCACACAGAAGAAGGCGGCATCTCTTAGTTTCAGATCAGGGAGATTCCTGGGGAGGAATTTCTTGACTACAGCCTCTGAGGCATGTCCAAGTTGGCAGTGCCACACTGCCAGAATAATTGCCTAGGTTGAGTTCATCCCAGTTAAACTAGGATACAAACAAGCCAATTTAAAGTAGGTTGACCTCAACCAATGAAATATAAAACTAAGGGGGGTCCCTTGGATTTATATTTCATCAGTTGATTTCAACCAAGTTTAAATTGGTTGAGTGCATCCCAGTTTAACTGGGATGACTTCATCCTAGGCAATTATGCTGGCTGTGCCACTTATGCAACTCATTTGATGGTTTTTCAGTTATTTTATTTAACATTGCTTCTTTGCACGTAGTCTTGACATTCCAGCAGAAATTGGAAAACAACAGATGATAATGAGTACCAATTGGGTTGATGATCTCTTCCTTGGTTGCAGTATGAATGAATTTCCATCCTTGAGTAACAAGAGGTCCAGTCAACAGGATGGATCCCTTGATACCTTCACAGTAGTAAAAATTGTCAATCACCATTATTCCCATGGGAGTTGGTATCCTAAGGATGCCAATGGAATCAATGGGGGCCACAAATGTAGAAATGGTGAGTGAAACTGTCAGAGGGATGTCCAGTTTCTCGGTAATCATGAAAAATTTGGATCTTCCACTCATGTTGATCATCAATCCCAAATCAAGGAAGACAGTTCCTTCATTTGAACCTGGTACATCAATCTTTCAGATGCGGCCGTTAGATTGATGTGGTTGAGACAAGGTATTTTGCTTAGGTTGATGGGGAGTTTCATTTGTGCGGGTAGGTGGTACAAATTTCAATCCTTTCTCATTATGATTTGATGGTGGTGCAGCTATTTGACCATGTCGCACGTCTTGCCAGTACAATTTGCAATCTGAATACCAGTGGCCTGGTTCATGGAAATATAAGCATGTGTAACCAAATTTTTCCATCAAGGAGTCCAAGTGTCCCTTTCCGTGATAATATGTCAAACTTCTGGGATTGGGGAGTAGGGGTTTCTTTTAAACAGAGATGTGGTGGCTTGTATCAATTGTGTTGCTTGCGCGTGTTGATAGCATTGATGGTATAAATCCAGGCGGGAGGTTGTTGCTTTTATTAACTTTACTAAGCACCAATTGGATGATGGTCATTACTTGACCAAACATTGGGATAGTTGTCATGTCGTCAAGAGCTTGACTAACTGAGTATTCAAAATTCTTGGAGTTGGTACCAGGAGGTGCCTTTGCTAGTGATTGTAAGATTAAACCACCAAGCTTGTTGACTGATATTTTGGTGTGTTTGATCTCAGACATGATGGAGCAGAATCTTGCAAGCCAAGATTCACTTGCCGGAGAGTTTTCATTGGCAAACTTGAGTACTTTTTCAATAAGGATGGTTTTGTGGTGTTGTCCTGATTGCTTACATTAATTGGATTGTAAGAGTTCAAATAATAATTTTGATGAGGTAATTTCATGCAATTCTACAATGGATAGCAAAGCGTCATTGAGAGTGCTGCGCATCAGCATCAAGACTGCTTTGTCTTCCAGTAGATTTAGCAGCAGAAAGTTATCCTGATTTTTGTTTAGGAAAAACAATTCACGGACAAAGGCGTGTTGGAGCGCCCAGTCAATTTCTGTCTCCCCTTCAGTGTAATTTGATCCATTGAATGAGAGGAAAGGTTTTCGTGGGTTGGCTTCTTTGTAGAATTTGATTGGCAATTTTACAAATTGTTTTGAAACCTTGCTGGCGAGGTAGTTATTGGGTTGTTGGTTGGTATGGTTTTTGTGTTGATCACGTGCTGCTGCAGTCAGGCCAGATATAATATTGGCTTGTTGTCTCATCACATTTTGCATTTCGCAAAATTGTGCTTTTAGCGCTGCAACTTGCTCAGGATTGTTGTCCATTCTAGAGGGATGGAATCTTTTGGTTGACCTTTCTGATTCTTCTGAATTGCTTGTTCTTGCTTGGTGAAGTGCTTCACAAAAGTTCATTCAGGCGGCCAAGGAGGAAACCGGAAACGGGTATGCTGTGATGGTAAAGACGGCTTTTAACCTATTAGGAGTGGACCGTGACAGCTCTAAGGCGTTTCCGGTGATGGCAATTGGATCAGGTTACAGTCCCGGTACTGGTTCCTCAACTCAGTTATGATATTGCAAATACTATGCATATCAAGAATACTGTCCAGGGTTTGACCCTGCCTGTCCGGGTTTTGACTTGCAATGCCACCTGGACAGGCAGGGTCAAACCCCGGACAGCAGGGGTTGAAACCAAGCTTTGGTTTTTTCCTAGTTGCCACCGGTTGTTGACCTGAGGCTGTCCGCAAGTTTCAATCAGCAGACAAATTGTTGGCAGCATTTTTTTTCTTTCTTGCAAGTGAGTCATTTTTTTTTTTCTTTTTTCATTTTCTTTTTTCATTTTTTTTCTTCATTTTTCTTTCTTTTTCTTTTTAAATTCTTTTTCTTCTTTGTTTTTCTTCATTTTTAATTTTTTACTTACCTACTCTTTTTTTTCTGTTTTTTTAGAAATTACAAGGGCAAAGCCCCCAAATCTGGGGATTCAAGGTGAATTTTATTTAGAGTGGGTGATTTTTTTTTGGAGGGGGAAAATTACTAAAAATAATTATGGTGTAATTACATAAATTCCAATTGAAAAAAGCAAATGAAAATGAAAATGAAAATGCAAATGAAAATGAAAAAGTAAAAAAACAAAAAACAGGCCAAATAGCAGCAAACAAAAATATATCACTGTGAATGAACACATGAGAGAACCTCTTTGGAAAAAATGTTTGAAGTTTGGTATGAAGCAGGGCCAGATTCTGGCCAAGGGATTACAACCTTTTTTGTGTGACTGGACTTACTTCGAGAAAGAGCAACATACAGTTGCCCATGACTAAAAACAGATTCAAGAAGCACAATACCAACATTTCCAATGGTCTGACCCTGAGACTTGTTGATTGTGAGACAACAAGCAATATTAACAGGAAACTGGGTGTGTATTAGCTTGAAGGGGAGTCCAGTCTCTTCAGGGTCAGATATAAATGGGATGCGAGGTATGGCAACCAATTCACCAATTCTGTTTCCTGAAGCCACTTTTGCAAAAATTACTGAAGGACTGAAGTTTTCAACAATCAATCTGGTTCCATTGCAAAGACCAATTGTTCAATCCAGGTTCCTTAGCATGATAATTGGCAAACCCCGCTTTATTTGAAGGAGGTGAGGGGGAAATCCAGATAGGTTTATGCTATTAATATACTCAGGCAAGTAAAGACCTTGAGTATTGTCCTCTACTGAATCATGACTGGTGTAAGAAATAAGTTCAGATGGGATGTAACTCAAGACCTTTGAATTGATTTGATTGACAGATTTGTTCTTGCAGCAGAGGATTGCCCGGTCTGTAAAATAATTGGGATGGGAGAATGAAGTGCTGATATTTGGAAAGATTTTGTCTATCAGCAAATCAAGATTTTGGTCATCTGAACCACCAAGGACCACCATTGAGTGAGGTAAATTGATTCTGTTGGAATTGTGAGTGAGCCCCTGACCATTTCCAATGGATAAGAGAAAATTCTGAAACTGAGGATCACCAGCAGCACGCATGTTGACTGAGAGGTGAATTATGTTGTGTCAAAAGTTAATCCAGCAGTGAGAGTTTACAATTCTTGCGTTGACTATCTGAGGGCGTGACCCTTTCTTAACAACAGGTAAAACCTGACGGAAGTCCCCTCCCAGTACCATGACCTTGCCACCAAAGGGAAGGTTTGAATCCATAAGGTCTTGAAGCAACCTATCCACCAATTCAAGTGCATGCCTATGAGTCATGGGTGCTTCATCCCATATGAATGATTTTGCTTTCTTGAGGACATCAGCTTTATGAGAATTTTTGGCAATTGATGAAACTGAATTTTGTGACAGTTTAGGAGGAATCCCAAAAGTGAGATGAGCAGTCCTACCATTGGGCATGTTCATTGCTGCTATACCTGTTCAATATAAAATTAACAATCATTAGAATGTCAGGAAAATATGGAAGTAATAGTGTAAAAGGCAAGCATACCACTTGCAGCACATGCAACAGCTATTCTTCTTGTTGATCTCACATTTCCAAGGAGACAGTTTTATAGAAATGTTTTCCCAGAACCACCAGGCCCATCAATGAAGAAGCAAGCTGGAATGTCAGAATGACATGCAAGAAGGATTCTCTCAAAAGCTAGTTTTTGCTGGGAGTTGAGAAGATCTGCATTGCTGAGTTCATGCTGAGGTACATAAAAGCTTGATTCCTCTTCATGAAACATCCAATTTTGATTGAGGTTATCTTTGCCAACTGAGGGAGTATACCTTGGAAGATCAGGAAACGAAAGGTCCACACAAAGGAGACCATTCTGCAGGAGAATTGGATTGATTGCTTCAATGATTTTATTTGTCATCCATGAATCATCCCGATAGCCTTGATGAACCCAGTATTCAGTCATCCAATTGAAAGAAAAATTCCACAACCTCAGGGGGTCTGAGGGTTGACATGCTGCTAAAAGGATTCCAAATAATTTTCTCAAGTGATAGGTGACATGTGGACATTTGCTTCTTCCATGGTATGTTCCAAGTAGTTATCATTTTGCAAAAGACCTCAAGCCAAAGCTGCCACTCAAAAGCTGGGATACAGCTGACCCTGAAATGTGTGGAGATCCTCAAAAGAAGTAGGGCCTGTTACATTATTCAGGAGCAACCTCATATTCCATCTTTCTGGATCTGAGGGGTAAACTGCATATATTCCTCCTATTGCATAACCATGTTGGTGTGGTCTCCATTCCTTGCGCTTTGGATGCCATGTATAGTGTCAAGGGAAGTCTGCATATTTCAGAAGTCAAGCATCTGAATCAATCAGATTTCTTTCAAAGAATGCTGTAAGCATTGTTCTGGTGTTAGTACCTCTTTCAATTACCCCATGCAGGGGCTCATCTTGTGAAAACATAATATTATGCTGGTTGGGTAGGTGTATATCCAAGCGGTTCACAGAAGGATGTGTTGCAGATTACTTGAAAGAGAATATACACCAGCATGCCTCTGGAGCTGCAATCCAACGGGAATCACGGAATTGGTTGACTTCATCAAAACTTCTGCCCACATCCAAGACAATCTTGTCATGCCCCTTGTAAACATATTTGTACAGATATTTGATAGCTGAAATCTCTGCACAGATCTCCATGTTTATGTGACATTAGTACTTTGCAGATAGGTAGGGACTATATGGAACAACCCATCTGTTGTCAATGTGTAAATCAGAGTTTCCCCTCCTTATCGTCACAGCTTGACCTGGCCTTCTCCGATATTGTGGGTATGAATTTTCAGTGATGACACTTTCATCACAGAAAGGCTTTGGAAATCTCTTTGAACAAAATCCATCAACCATACATGGGGCATTTGGGTTGTATGGTCCACAGGGGCCATGAATCATGTGGCGAGTGACTGAGTTGTAAAGTAATGGCTGTGATAGTGGATCTTCAGGGATTTCAGCTTTGACCAATTGATCGATCTCATGGGTTGTCCGAGGTATGTCATTTGGATCAAGAATAAGTAAGATGTGGGCATGGGGTAGCCCCCTCTTCTGAAATTCAATGACGTGGGTGCGACCCAAGGGTTTCCCAAAAATACCCTGCTTGAACAGTTCATCACAGATTTTCTTCAAGCGTGCATTGAATATGTGAGCTGTTAAATCAGGTTGGTCTTGTGCTAACTGACCTGGAAGCAAATTATCCTTGATCTCAGGCCATTCTGGGTTGCAGGTGATGGTTATAAAGAGGTTGGGCTTTCCCATGGACTGAACTAAAGCCATGGCATCCTGACACCTTGCCTTCCTGTCACGTGGTCCGCCAATGAAGAATGTAGGCAGCACTATACGGCGGCCTGTGTGAATTTGCTGTCAGTAAAATGTTTGTGTGCAAAGAGTAAATAAGTCATGTACCTGTATCATTTCCCAATTGGAATCCATGCTCATAAGCATCAACCACACCATAGTATTGCTCCACACGGAAGTTAGGTTGATTCAATAAAATGTAAAGCAATCTTTCTGATTCAATCTTTACATATTGGTCGGTGCAGTACTGTTGGAAGAGGCAGCCAGCCCAATGAATGAGGGAGTGATTTGGGTTGCAATATGCCAAATGATATGCGTAATAGGTCATTGCAGTAGCCTGTGGCACCTGCTGCTTTAGCTCAGGACACCGACCAAGATCACCTGTTGGATGTAAAAGTACATAATGGAGTGGATCATATTTGTTGTCAAGTTCAGAAATCCTTGAAAGTGATCCACCTCGATATTTGATGATGAACTCGCGAGTGCTATGAGATGAAGGGGCATTTCCTTTAAAATAAAGCATTTCAGAATGAAGTTTTGTTGAATGATAATTATTAGCAAAAAAAAAAAAAACCTTCAACCCAAATTGCAGCAATCTGGTCACCCCTTGGGAGGTTGTAAACCCTTTGGTCCACATTTGTTGCATTTGTTGTCAAGCGTATGGAGCGTGAAGGTGAAATATCTGATGCAAGGGATTCAAATTGCCAAATCAGAGGATTGTGTGCATGCAGAATTGATTGGATATTTCTCATTAAAATTGGTTAAAGATGTTGACCATGATGCTGTCTGTTTTAAAACTCATTTGAATTGTCATAGATATAAATTTGTAGGAATTTTGGATGCTCTTGTGTGAGTGGGAGTAAAATTCCAATCCTGTGATGGATTGTACCCTTGACTTTGAAAGTGTAAACTCCTCGACCTTGGTTTTGCAAGGCTGTTCTGGTCTCTGTGTTGAGTCCCAGTGAAGTAAAAGCAAAGTTGCTGTTGATGAGGCGAATGTTTTCAATGAGTTGCCTTCCTTCCTGTGTGCGGGATTGAGTGGCCTCTTGGAACATACGGAGCAACTCAGGTGGTGGTGGTGAGGGAGGAAGATTTATACTTCCATTACGGCAGCAAAGAGAATTTGTTTCACCTACAAACAGGATGGCGTGGCATGTCGGAAATCTTCTTGGTTGTCTCATAGAGTAAGCCCTGAAACCTGGTGGCTCCCTCCAGCCCCAAGCAGCAGGCCTGTTGTGTGCAATGTTATGTGGGTGTGATTGCCTTGTTTCTGAAAAATTAATGTCTGGATTGGATAAATTTTTTGGCTCTTCATTTCCTAATCTGATTTGATCAAGGCCATCCTCATTGTCTATATTGGCAGGATGAGAAGTTTCAAACCCAGCTTGAGACATTTGGTTGTTGATGTGGTCCACAATGTTTTGTAGATCAATTTCTGGAAGGTCATCAGCCCAGTTTCTTGGTACATCAACAGGTGAGAGGCTTGGAGAATAAAGTTTATCTCCCAGACCCTGGGGGGATTGTGAGTGTTGTCTATGATGAGAATGAGCGGATCCAAGGGGATTTCCAAGTGATAGTGAGTTATGAAGGTTGCGGTGGTGGGATTTTGAGTGGCTTCTGTGATGATTTTTAGAAGAAAGAGGAGCAACCCCAAGTGAAATTGGGTGATGTGTTTGGTGGTGAATATTGTGATGGGATTGTGATTGGCTTCTCTGATGGCTTCTCTGATGGCTTCTCTGATGGCTGTTCTGATGAGACTCGTAAGAAACAGAGGGCTCAAGTGATTGTGAGGGCCGTCTTTGTAACTGAAAGTTGGCAGGGTTGGATCGTAAGTAGCTGGCAGGGTTGGATCGTGAGTAGCCTATCAAAAGAGATTGAGAAGAAGGAGGCGGAAGTCCACGTGAGCTTTGGCTCAGAATGTTGGTCACATGTGGGTGTGAAGGGGAATCATACAACATTGGTCTTTGATGTTGAGATTCATGATGATGCAAAGGGTGATATTGGTGGAGAGTGTTGGGATGCAGAAGGCAGTGGTTTGATGATTGTGAATGGAACCTTGGGGATTGGTTGTTGAAATAGTTGTTGTGAATTATGGTTGGAGGAAGGTTTTGATTATATAAGTTGTTGTAATGATTCACATTTCCATCAGCAGTAAGTCTCTGGGTGTGATACCATCTTGATTGCCGTTGTCGGTTAGCATCTCTTCCCTGTTCTTGTCTTTCAGTTTCATTAGCTCTTCCCCAGTAATCAAAATTGAAGCTCATTCTTAAAGAAATATAAGTTTTATAATGTGGGAAAGACAAATTAGAAAGCCAAGTAAATTAATTGAGAATTTATCAAGTGTTTTATTTGTGATTTTGTGTGTAAAGAAAATGACCAAGATTTAGTATAAATTTTTTTTGATGTTGTTTGTTGAATATTGTAATTTTTCTAATGAAAATTTTGGAATTTTTCTAATGAAAATTTTGGAATGGATCATGAAGCTTTTGGGTGTGGCAAAAAAAAGGAAGAAAAAAAAATGATTTGTTGAAAAGAAATAATATTGTGATTTAAATTATTTTTTTGGAGGGAGAAGCTTTTGGGTGTGGCAACAAAAAGGGAAAAAAAAAATGATTTTTCGAAAAATAATATATTTGTGTTTTATGAATTTTTTGGAGGGGGAATTTAACAGTATATATAGTGATTTAACCAATGAGTCCTCCTCCCATGGTGCAGACAATGGGTGTTCTCAGCAAGGAGGGGAGGAGACAATGTATGTAACACCTCTTTGCTGCGATGGATGTCATTGGTGCAATGGATGTCAATGACACCTCTTTGCTGCAATGGATGTCATCGGTGCAATGAATGTCAATGACACCTCTTTGCTGGGAGCAGCCATTGTCAATGGCTGTTCTCAGCACAGAGGGGAGGTGATATGGAGGCCAATGAGTCCAATCGAGGCCAATGAGTCCTCTTTGCTGGGAGCAGCCATTGTCAATGGCTGTTCCCAGCGAGGAGGGCAGGTGACACGGATCGACGTCAACCCATTAGGATGCATCAGTTCATGTGTCATGCATCCTAAAGGGTCGGCGTCGACCCATTAGGATGCATCAATAAAACCTGTACACTCGGTACAGGTTTTGTTTGGCTCCAGGAGACTATTTTTTTAGTTTTATAGTAGATAAATGATTGATCCGGAGCTTGAAGGCCTCATGGACGGCGGCAATCAGGGCAAAGTTGTCAAGAAAAACAAAGACAACACCAATCCAGAAGAAAATTCAATCTTGGATCCTGTTGGTGTTTTGATGAAGGCAACCCAATGCAATGAGGAAGCTGAACAACTGCAGAAGGAGCTTGAAAGTCATGCAAAGGCAATGCAGGAAATACACAAGAAGATGACGTCAAACAAATCAGCATCAAAGGCTTCCAACAGCTTAATCAAAACAACCGCAAAGAATCAAACAGCCAAAAATCAATCCTCTACTCAATGCCGCCCTCATCAGCCCATTAGCGGAGAGGTTAAAAGCATCATTGAGAAGGAGATCTTTGAGAATGGCAAGAAACAGATCAATGTTGCAAGGACTTTTGGGATTTAGGACCAACAAGTCTGACGCATCATTGATGATGAACAGAAAAGCAAGCCTACAGCCTCAACAAATTGACGCGGTGCCAAATCAAAGCTCACTACTGACGTGGTCACATTGGTACTGCTCTTGCTCAAGAAAAACCCAAGCACGAATCTCAAGCAACTCACCAAACATGTCCACAACAATTTTGGGATTACGGTCTCAATTGGAGCAATCCAGAAGATGCTCAAATCAGTTGATAGTACCTGGAAGACGGTTACACCCATTCCACACAAGTGGAATGAGGCTGCTTTCCTTCAACAGCGCCACGATTACGTACTTAACTGGGTGACAAATGTAGGTCAGAAGCTCATCTTCATTGATGAGTCTGGTTTTAACTCCCAGACTCATCCATCCCATGGTTATTCTCTCTTGGGTTAGTTTGTTCTTCTCTTTCTTTTTGTTTTTTTACCTTTTTCATTTTTTTTGTTTTTTGTTTTTTGTTTTTCAATTTTTCCTTTTTTAGGTCATGCAGCAGCGTTACAAAAATGCTCATGGCAGCATGCTCAATCTACTTGGCGCCATGGCTGAGGAGGGGATGATATTCTGTGAATTGCTCAACAAAGACGGAAAGAGGAAAATTGGCACTACAGCAATTGAAATATGCAACTTCCTGGTTTGGCTTCAACACCACTCCCCTCCGGAATTGATGATTGTTATGGATAATGCTATCCATGGTGGCAAGGACTTTGAATGTGTCCACAATTTGCTCAAAGAGTCGGCTAAGAAAATTGAAATCAAATTTTTACCAAAGTATTCTCCATTCCTCAACCCCATCAAACTGACCTTAAACATCATCAAGACCTTCGTGTGACACACAGATATTCAATCTTGAGCTGAGCTGGCCAATGCAATCCGAAATGTGATTCAAGAAAAAATGATGCCCAAAATCTTCCAAAAATCCTTCTTACACTGCCAAAAATTCTACCCCAACTGCAGTCACATGCAGCCAATCACAGGTAACATTATCAAAGATCCTGAAAGCTTTTTTCAGGATTCCTAGGCCTTTTTTTTCTTTTTCTCACAATTTTTCCTTTTTTTTTAAACTTATTTTTCTTTTTTTCATTACTTTCTCAATGAAAAGAAAAAAAATTGTATTTACATTGTTGTTTGTTTCTATTATGAAAATTAAAATTAAATGTTGTGACAAAAAAAATTAGAAAAAGAGAGAAAAACAAAAATGTGAGACTGGAAAAACTCCAATGTCCGGTGTTTGACAAGGCCGGACAGGTTCAATTAAAAAGGAGTCCTTTTCTTTTCAAACACAGGGCAACCCAAAAGAAAAAACAGGACATTGAATTGTAAAAAAACGGACAAAAAAAATGAAAACAGGACAAAAAAATAAATAACAGGACAAAATAATTCAAAAAAAGGACAAAAAAAATTCATCCGGAATGCGCAAGGCAAAACCCGGACAGTATTCTTGATATGGATAGTACTAACCTAAGGCATGTCCGGTGATGGCAATTGGCTCAGGTTAGCATCCCAGTACTAGTTGCTCAACTGGGTGAAGAAGAGAAGAGGAACCAGGACCAGCTCTGGCATAGACTAAATACAAGTTGGTGTGGTGCAGTGAAACATAAAAGAGAAACCCCTCCCGTATCATCCTACTCCCCGTGACCCTGTTTGCTTTCACAAAAGTGTCACAACCAAGCATCCTAACAGTATTTAGTCACAACCCCTTCAACTAGACAGTACAGATCTTTCTCTCCTGTCCAGTTAATTACCCTTTATTCCTTTATTATCTTCTCATTTCCTTTTTCAACTTTCCTCCATGTGTAGAACTACAGAGAAATCTTTCTCTCCTGTCTAGACTGAAATTAAACCCACCTTGGTACTAGAATCTCCTCTGTGGAATCTATTGAAATCCTTTACTAGTTCCTCTCTAACAGAAAGTGAAGGACTCAACAGAGTCCACACCAGCGTTTCATATACTATTATAAAACTGCTTTTATTACTGTTAATCAAAACCAGACTGAGAAAAATAAGGGTAAGTAAAGAAAGATACATGATACTAAAAGAAGATAAGAGAGAGTTGTTCATACCACTTGGACAAGGTTTTTCTTTATTAATAAGTTAACTGTTATGAGAGAGAAGATAAGAAGATAGAAAGAAACTAAAAAGAGAAAAGTAACATAAGTTAGTCGACATCAAGAATAACAAAGAAAATCAGGTCAAAGATAAACACCAATGTTGTTCTTTTTTATAGAGTAGATTTTTATTAATAGTAATATTTTATGTAATAACGTCGCAGAGAGCCTAGAGATTAGATAGAGAAAGAAAGAAGAAAGAAACAGAGAGAGAAGAGGGAGAACGATTCGAAGATGAGTTGATTGGGGATTTGACTGATTTATAGATGATCGTTTTACTTTACACAGTCAATTATCTCGTTGATGAGAATGGATCCAGAGTCAACCTTGAAGAGAGTGAATCGACCTCAAATAGTTTTGAATAGAGTTTGACTAAGAGAGTTTGACTGAATCTTACGTCAAGGAGGAAGTTGAGAAGAGGAAGAGGAAGTTGAGGAAGAGGAAGTTGAGGAAGAGGAAGTTGAGGAAGAGGAAGTTGAGGAAGAGGAAGTTGAGGAAGAGGAAGTTGAGGAAGAGGAAGTTGAGGAAGAGGAAGTTGAGGAAGAGGAAGTTGAGGAGAAGAAGTGAGGAATTGAGATTAGAAGGATGGAGATTAAGAGGATGGAGGATAGAGATTTAGACTGGCGGCTAGCCGCTTGGGAAGAAACGAGATTATGACGACATTCGGGGAGGAAAGAGAAATTATGACGCCATCGGGGAGGAAAGAATTATGACGACATTCAGGGAAAATGGGTTTAGGCCCTGTAAGTTGACCTGAGATTTCAACATATACATAGCTGAAAAAGATACTCAATAGATGGTCAAAATGAGGATTGCGAAGAAAAAATGAGTGTTATTAATTGGCCTAGAATATTTATTTAAATACTAAAGAAAATTTTATCACGTTGTGGTTAAGAGCTAATGGATAATAAATTCACCAGGAAAAAACAATGATCACTTGATGGCAAGTGACATTTGGGCAACTTCACTCATCTATCCTCCATCTATCCACTGCTACTACTTGAATTACTTTAGAACAAAATTGGGTATTCATTTTTCTACCTTGCACAACCAGAGGCTGTGCCTGCTCATAACAGCTCTTTCTGCCTTCTGTGCATATAAGTGTTGGGTAGCTGCTCAGTGCTGCTCAGCTTTGATTGGAATAGGTACATAGCTCAGTGGAAACTTCATTCCAACCCTTGTTGATTTGCCTTCCTTCTGCCCAAAAGTCATGTCTGAGCTGCATCAGATTGAACAACTGCACCAAACTGAACACTGAGCTACACTAGGGTTAATACTGAGCTACTAGAGTGAAAACTGAGCTTCCCCAGGGGGAATATTGAGCTATTCTGCAGTGAACACTTATAAGCTGTGCCAGACTGAACACTCATCATTCCCAGAGTTTGCAATGAGCTTTGCTGTGGTGACTCCTGTTCTCAGCCAGGGAAAACTGATGAGCAACAGAAAATAAATTAAACCAGTGAAAACTGAGCAGAATCAGTGAAAAATGAGCAGAATTAGTGAAACTGAGCAGAATAAGTGAAAAATGAGTGGAATCAGTAACAAATGAGCAGAATCAGTAAAAATGAGCAGAATCAGTTAAAACTGAGCAGGATGTGGAAAATGCACAAAATACGTCAAAACTGAGCCAAATCAGTGGAAACTGAGCAAAATCAGTTGAAACTGAGCAGAATCAGTGGAAACTGAGCAGAATCAGTGGAAACTGAGCAGAATCAGTGGAAACTGAGCTGAATCAGTGGAAACTGAGCAGAATCAGTGTAAACTGAGCTGAATCAGTGAAGTGTGATCTGAGCAGTGGAAAAGGAGCTATTAAATTAAACCACCAGCAAGAATCAAATATACTGGAAGAGTAGGATTGGAGCTGCTTTGGAGCTGCAACCAAAGTTGCAGAATGTCACTTGTCATCAAGTGAGCATTGTTTTCTCCTGGTGAAAGCAAAAATTAATAGAGTCAGATGGAAGAAGATAGAAAAAGTCAAAAAGTTTTGAGTTTAATTGAGTCACTGAAATCAATAAATATTCATCAAAACGTCATATACAAATTCGAAAAAAAAAATCACACTCCATCCAATCACATGTATTCAATCTACGAATTCATATCTTTTAGGGATGAGGAGACGGAATCCCAAAAATAAAAAGATTAACATCATAGCCTGTTATTATCTGAGTTTTCTGACCAAGATTCTTGTAAATGAGCCCAGAATATGACTTTCAGGATTTTTAACAAATCTTGTCTTCTTACAATTGCTGTTCAATATGGTATTTGTTTTCTTGATTGGTATTCATTATCATTCCTCAACAAAAAATATTTCTCAACCACATGTTGATCCTTATGTATCTAAACTATACAAAGCACCTGTATGTGAGCCTGGGTCTCTAAAGTGACAACAGGACACAAGGATGGGGGGAAACAGTTGTATTTCAAGGGATAAAGAAAACAACTGTTAAAGAAGAAAAGGGGAAAAGAGGAAAAAAGGGAAACGATTATTGATTGATCTGTGGTTCAAATAATCTGAGTGCTCTTTAATAATGATAATCAACAACTTGAAAAGTTGGATGACCTGTGCCAGAGTCTTTGAGAAAGCAACAGCCTCTTCACACAATGGAAACGTGGAAGGTATCTGAGAAGACAAGTCTAATCAGCCCAGTTTTTTAGACTATGTCAAGCTAGATAGTCAAGGGTCTTTAGAGGGAAACCTATGTGGTTTGTTTCAAGGAAAAACCACAGAAAAAGACTGAAGCAAAGCTGGTTGATCTCTGAGGATGGTTGAAGCTGATCTGGTCTGATGATTGGAGCTTGGATTGATCTGATTTGATGATTGATGAGGAAAGGGAAAAGGAAAGGGAAGAAGGGGAGACAGAGAAGGACTTCTTTCAGAAGAGCAAGGTTCAAAAAGGGGACTGACTGACAATACTGTTGAGGTATTGGGTGAAAGAGGCCTTTTGGTTGGTTAGAGTGGTGAGCTGTAACTTGGTGAATCCTTGGTGATCTGAGTTGGTGGTTCTGGGTGTCTTGAGGTGGTGTATCCTGCCTGCAACGGGGGATACACCAACTTCGAAAATTTTCAAGGTTTGCTTATGTAATCTAACATGTAGATGTGGTTGGCTGGCCTTATTTCACTTGCCCAGCCAGCTGTAGCGTAGAATTGTTTATTTAATTACTCCATGAAGGAGTTGAGCAATTACAAAGTGTTCAGTGAACACTATGGTCAAATTTTAATGAAGAATCAGAATTTGAAGTCAAAACAAGGTTTAAACCTCAGGGTAAACAGATATAAGACATTTTTGACTTGAAGAAGAGAAGACAGAATTTAGGTCAGCTGTGCTGGCTCTAAGGCTGACACTGTATATATGAAATAAGGTCCTCATCTTTTCTCAGCATGAAAAACCTTTTACTGTGCAAAACTTTAGTCCCATCTGGGTTTAAACAACCCAGTCCGAGTCCATCCAAAACTCCCTTGTCTTCTCATTAACCTTCTTTCCCACTATTGAAAAATAAAAATAAAACACTCATAATTTCAGAATCAGGAAATACAGCCAGTCTCTTCATTCCAGAATTTACCAACTTCAAACCCAGAACTGCAGAAACCAGAGACCCCAGAAAGCACAGACCCCAGAAATCACAGACCCCAGAAATCACAGACCCCAGAAAGCACAGCCCCCAGAAATCACAGACCCCAGAAAGAACAGACCCCAGAAAGAACAGAACCCAGAAACTGAAGGCCCCAGAATCAAAAATAGGCCAATACAAAAATTTCATTTTGAGTGTGGGGTATTGTTATTTTTTTGCACTAAACTACAGATAAACCAATTTTATGCAGACAACAATACTATTTTTGGTTCTTTTTGCTTTCTTTATAATCAGTGAGTTGTCATTGTAGCTAAAAGACACCAATTTAAAACTTATACCTGCTATTTCTGAAATTGGATACATTGCCAGCCAGTATATTTATAACAATAAACACACTAACATTTAATGAATTTTTAAGATTAGACACACTCACAGTTAATGCATCTCCATGGTCAAAAATAAGATGAAATAAAATGAAATGATTCATACTGTCTGAGAGATAGACATAGGGAAAAATAGATTCTGATTGATATGCTTTTTTATTTTAATCAAATTTAAAACAACTAGAGGCCAATCTTTGATACTGTACTTTTAGTAATGAAATTTTGCAGAAGTCTCAAATCAACCTTTTATAAAAAATCAATAGAGAAGTACTAGTATGGGTAAATATAATATAAGCTTAGGTAGATATAATGAAAGTTTAGGTAGATATGATACCACCTGAGGTAGGTATAATTTAAGTTTAGGTAAATATAATGCCAGCTGTTTCTGGTTCAATATCACCTTTTCTTGAATTCCAATCATGGTGGCTGGGGAAGCCTGGGGATACAAGCACTACAGAAAGAAACTGCTCAGACAAGACTGCCTGAGACGTTTTTGGTCATTTTCTGTCCCACAAGTTGTGCATTTCAAACCTTGCACTCTAAAGTTGTGCAAGTCGCTAATTTCTCCAGTGAAGGGTTTTGTTCACACCAAGGTATACATTTTGAATAACCAACTCAGTGAAAAAAATAAAGTATAACACCTTTTGCCTGTTTATACTGATTTAACACTCTTTTGTTGTATTTCTATGATGTTTCCAGGTTTGACCAGGAGCGGGGCGTCATAATATTACATGTATGACAGACCATAAAGTCTATGTATGGTCTTTTCCAGGAAGTTTAAATGATCCGTTCCATAATCTTTTTGCTTTTGGACTTGCGTTGGGTTTCTAGAATAACATCTGCCCCAAATATCCGACAGCCCTCACTACCCTTTCAGCTTGTGTCACGATGTAGTGCTTACTTGACCCCTCTGTAGCTTCCCATCAGCATGAACCATGGCTGGAGGGGTCACCAGCTCCGGCTCCAAATATGATTTCAGTTTTTTGGCTGAAGTCTACTCCCAGACCAATGGCTCTGGCATTAGATTTAGCTTTTTGGGTAACTTCTTGTTTGTTTTGGTTACCAAGCCCTTTTGAAATTTGATATGTACATTAAAGAAGAGTCGGATATGTTGCATGTTAACATATCCGATGATGTCACCGATCGGTTTCATGACGTAATCCCCATCTGGTCTGGAGTACATATTTATACGGAGTCAGCTGACCGATCTGAGATTGTCCAGGCAAGATTACCATTCCATCGGGATCCTGTGTCCAGGCTTGGGTATGTAACGTTCTTCCTTACCAACATCCATCCATCCGTCCCTTCATCCATTAAGGGTTCTTGACTTCGTGATTCTATACTTATACTTGAGACTTGTTTGGAGAAAGGAGAAAGCGTAAGTTAACTATATCCTAACCTCCGATTCCTTCAACCAGCTCTGCCCTTCGGAATACGTATTATCTGTCCGGATTAAATTGTGATAACGCATATGGCTTCTTGGGCCTTTGTGACTGTATTGACCTCGTAAGATATTAGACAAACTACTTCGGAAAGAGTGGCATCTACAAGCGTGATATGGGTATTACTGATTGCTATGCTGCTCTTACTCTTTCTTATCATAGTGACTCCTATCTTCCGGGGGCTTTGGTCACCGCGGGCTCAATAAAAAGTACGGAGCCGGCGCCGACTCGCAAATATGATTTGGTTTGCCTGGTGACTCTGGACACCGTCAGCGTCCAATCCATCAAGGCCTTGAGGCAAATGTACGATTTGGTTATCAGCACCGAAGAAATCCGATCAGGGCACTCTGAGCATGAACTCAATCTCTTGGGTATGTACATTCAAACCACCTTTGACGACTTGCTATTTTTGTTTTATCGGTAATATGAATCTTTGATACTTCTTCTCACGCTCATCAGGACGACAAGACTTGGCATCTACAATCACGAAAATTCACATTTGGCGACTCACTCAATACGATAAAGTGATTTATCTTGATTCAGACACGCTCTTACTGAAACCCATCTCGCATTTATTCGACCTTGCACCCCCGTTCTCAGCTTGCGCCGACATTGGCTGGCCCGATTGCTTTAACACAGGTCTTATGGTAATTCGACCCAGCATCGAAACGTTTGAAAACATTTTTCAGCATTTTCTATCTCATGGGAGCTGGGATGGAGGTGATCAAGGTCTTCTCAACGATTACTTTTCCCAATCATTGGGGCAGCCTCCTGCTGAATCGGGTGCCCAACCAGAAGGCTGGAACCGCTTGAGCTTTGTTTATAATGTCACTCCTTCGACTTATTACACGTGAGCAGCGCAATTTCCCGCGTGAAGCTCTGATTGAAAGCTGAAAAATCCTTTATCTTGATTATCTCCGTAAAACTGAAGTTACGCGCCAGCATATAAACGCTATGGTGATAAAATATCAATGATACACTTCATCGGTAGTGAAAAACCTTGGCATCTGATCAACCGAAGGAGGTATCGAAACGCACACACACCAAATCAGCGGTCTGAATCTCTTGATGCAGTTAGCTACGATAGTCTGGTCGACCATTGGCTGGATGTTTACGAAGATGTCGTTGGGCCGGTTGAACCCTTGGAATGGGCGTCGTTCCAACCTGAATTCAATGTTCCCAAATACCTCTCAGAGTGGGATTCTAAACAGCCAAGCGTCTACCATCCCCCCACCCTTGACCAATTGAAAGAGACATTCAGTCGGAGGCAAGCTGCCATCGGGTCGCTGAAAGCTTCCAATAACGAGGGTGGCTACATGAACTTGCCCTTTCTTGATCTGTCTCGGAAGGCCCGAGATTACATTTCGGTCAAGCACGGTAATACCACCAGTTTGACGAACCCTACAGAAGACTTGCCCTCGGTTCCTTCGGAGTCAGATCATCCCCAAGACCGCCAAGAATATCCTGATCATTCTCATCAGGTTTGGGACCCTTCGCGAACTTCCCCGCCACCTAGTGGAGCGTATCAAATGAACCAACCAATCACCAAACATTACGAGGCTGTTTGGGACAAACCTGTTGGCGATCAGTCCCGCAACTTTTTCCAACCGCCGGCAATAACCCATTCCATTCCTCTGATCACGCACCAGGATTATAGCCGGTTCTCGACGGCACCCCAACCGAACGCGGTTCAAGCTGTATTTCCCTGGGAGGAGAACGCACGGCACCAAGCTGGTCGAGTCTTTCCGAGTGAAGGAAGTACCTCCACTTCCCGCCCATCACATCATCAAGACCACAACCACACTCCAGCTAATGTAAACAAGGACAGTCAAACTAATCTGTGCCAGATTTATCGGAACGCCTGGGATGACGACCCGATGATTGGACGCTGGGCCAAAGCGAGAAGTATCTCTGGTTCGAACAGACCCCCGAGTTCCGGGGGGACGAAATCCAAAGAGACTAAGGCGGCCTTGATTCAAACACCTCGTCTAGAGATCAGAAGTTTTGATTTTGACCGATTCGGAGCAGAGGGACACATTGTAAGCAAGGAAACAGAAGACGTGGGTAGAATTCCCACTTATAACAATTCTCACCAACATCATCATCCATCAAAACAAATAACATTTTCGTCATCATCATACCGACCGAGAAGCGACTCTGAGGGTAGCAGTCAGGATGCAGATGAAGAGGATGTCGGAGAGGATGAAGATCAAAATAGTGATATCCGAACAATCGCAGAAGAGACGGGTAGCGAATCGACAATAACAACACCACCCGAAAAACCGAAGGCGTCGGATCAAGTCTCTGCTAAACTGGCATCAACTGAGAATCCTGAAATTAAGACTGGTTCCTTTGGTTCAACCTCCCGACTGCCGACAAGCCGCTCTATGATCATCGGTATCCCAGTTCAAATGTTAAGAACAGCCTCCTCATCTAGCAACAGCAGTGCCCATAGTTGGGAAAGCGATAATAAAAGTAATGTCGCAATGAGAACTACAAGACTCGTGGGTTGAAATTTCATCTAAAAAGATTTCTCGGATGACCGCGTTTATTAGTTCCGTCAAGATTGCAATCTAGAATTAAGATAGGTCGAAAAGCTGCTGCATCTTGCTCTCACATACTGGTGTGCATGGACAATTCTAATAAATACATCAACCTAAAAAAAATGCACATTATCATGTATTTGTCATCGTGAATCATTTCCTCTACAAAGTCTACGCAATCGTTAATATCAATAGTTCCAAAGGGCATTGCATGTCCCTCATGAGACACATAATGTACCAATAGTGATTTGGTACTGGATCCACTGGTAATCTTAACCTATTGATACATTTTTCCAAAATATAAGATATTTGAGTCAAGATATTTGAGTCCCCCGTTTTTTCATGATGGAACCAAGGTCCCTGTTTTGAGAAGGCAGGTGATTAATGAACTACTGGTAACGGTTAGCTTCCATGTCTCCAAAATCCCTTTAACAAATCAACCAGCCTGGTCCACATGATGCAATAAACTAGCTTAAAAGATCTCCCGCAGCACTGCATCTGAAAACTCAACCCTTGCCCAGGACTTTGCGCCTGGCTTGTTGCAAAATATTATCCCTGGACCCTGAATGCCTTTCAGCAAGAAGGGTATGCTTCGGCGTCCTATTAAAACAGTAAGTGCTCCTTATATATTCCCATACACATGTTTATTCAATTAGTAAAAACTTCTACTCTCCACAGTCATCAATTTTTTCACTACAACTTCATCTTCTCCAAAGAGAAAAGATTTACCACGTCAGTAGATATTGAGAGAGGGCAGAAAACATTACACTAGAAAAGTGAATAAGATCAACAAGGACTGAGGAAGGGAAGAGAAGTAGTAGCCAAGGATCAGAGTAGATAAGAGAAGGAGAGGATGACAATAAACCCTTATAGTAGGAATAAAGATCAGAGAGAAAACAATATAATTAAATTTGAAAATATACTAATTGATGAGGACTGATATTAAATAAGTTTGAATTGGTGTTGAATTTTTTAGGAGATAGTGACATTAACTTGAGGACAAGAATTGATCTGATTCCATCTCTCCCCTAGTTGAAAGATGTTGAAGGCTGTCCAGAGTTAAAGCTTCAACAAGTTGGTTAAGAGAAAATTTTCTGAGTTAGAGGGATTAGATTCCAGTTATAGGTCAATGTTTTGAATGAGTTGAGTGAGTTGTTGTAAGTGGTGGTGGAGTGCATGAAGGAGTTGAGGGTGAAAGAGCACATATGAGGATCAAGGAGAATAAGTCTGCAATTGATATGTGTTATGGTATGGAGCACAGGTGATGCACAGCATCACAGAGTTGAAGGTAGAGTACACTCAGAGCAGATTGTGAGTGCAAGCAACAGTGGGCCGCTACGCTATTTTACCTCTAACTGTTAGCGTAGCGGTTATTTTTTTTGCCAGAAAATTTGTAGCGTTAGCTGACACTACACTCCGCTAAACTAACAGTTAGCGTAGCAAGAAATTTTTCAGCCAATTTTTTTGTAGTGTTAGCTTTGGAAAATAACCGCTACGCTAATAAGTAGCATAATTTTTTTTCCGCTAACACATATTGGAGTTCCCATTAGCGTTGTGAGAACTCCTTTTGGGACGGGTGGCAGTTCTGCAAGGGGGAAATACCAGTAATAACATTTCAAATATGTAAGAAGATATTACAACTGCTACGGGTGGTTTGAAAGACCTGCCCCTCTATGATACTACACAAGAGCTATCACAGCAAATTTATTTATTTTATTTGTTGTGGCAAACTAATGATAGAGAAAACTTATGTGTAGCAGTCTCTATCAGACCTAGATCAAACTTGAATTCAGTGGAAATGGGTTTGGTGGAATTTGTATGGGCAATAGAGCCGGGGTGGCTTACAACAGGATTGAGTCAGATGATGGAAATAAGTCTTAAGTATTTATCTTTTATGTGTTTTTATATATATTTATAATTGAGGTGTAGATAAACTAGTAAAAATAATTCTTGACGGAACTGATGTTATATGTGAACTATTCAAAGTGTATTTGCCCTCTGCCTTAACCTTCAGGTAAGAGCACAATGGGTAAAGTCAATTTTTCTTGTTTAAGAGCACAAATAGTGATGTTAGCTACTGGACTACTATTATATATCCTCTGAGGTATGAAATATTCTGATGGGTTACTTGATTGAGATCACACTGTGGGATTTTAATTGGATTTGAGATGGAAACTCTAAGTGAGATGTGTGTTCTGCTTAGGATTCCTCTTCTGGCATGCTGAAACTGAGGAGAGAAAACCTCCTCCTTTTATAGTAAAACATGAGGGATTTCTGCTGGTGTGACTGCCATTGAGGTGCTCATATGATGGTGGTGGTAAGGGTATCCATGTGGTGGTTGTGGTATCCATGTGGTTGTGGTATCCATGTGGTGGTGGTATCCATTAAATATACTACAACTATGCACTTTGAATCTAATTCTATACTATGTACTATCAATATATATTCCTAAAGTCTGAAATAACAGTTTAATCCAGATATCTGTTAAACAAGGGGAGCTAGCCTAGTGGTTCCAGTGAGTGACTAGGGGTTAAATGACCTGTAGAACCTAATTATGCAGTAATACATCTAGAAATATGTCTCCTTCTCAATAGTAAACTGTGACTCTATGTGATTTGATACTTGGAACACATTTGGCACACCACAGCATAGCGGCATCAGATCTACGCTACGCTACGCTAAATGTTAGCTGTTAGCTGAATTTTTTCCCGCTAAATGTTAGCTGTTAGCTGATTTTTTCCCACTAAATGTTAGCTGTTAGCTGAATTTTTTCCTGCAAAATGTTAGCTGTTAGCTTGATTTTTTCCCACTACACTATGCTCAAATAGTGCAAAGTGTTGGCCCACAGCCAGCTGAGTGAACAGTCTGAACAAAATTTTTTGGGTGGATTACATCCCTGCTTGTTTTACCAATAGTTGTGGTGATGTGCTTGGGCAAAGAAAATGATGTGGGAATGTTGAAAGTTTTTCCCTTGCACAAATTGCCTTGCATTGAGGCTGTGATTATTTTAAATTAATATGTTCATGAATCCTGTTGAAGCATTTCTTTTCCAGCTTTACTCACTTCCTTTGAGTTAAATAAGCATTTCCCCTCATTCTCTGATGGGCATTCTGATTACTGTTCTGGGCAATTTCCATATGAGCAAGATGTGTTATTCAATTGAAATTTGTCCAGGCAGTAACCATATTTCCCAAAGCAATGAAAGAAATGCATATCCAAACATTGGAAAGAGAAAAAATGGAAAAGAAACAAACAGTTTTTTTTTTGAAAAAATAAAATAAAATAACGATAGAAATTAAAAAAAAAAAAAAACACAAATAAGCTGTTTTGATTGATGTAGTTGCACAAGTACAGGAGTTAAAACAGCATTTTGATTGATTTACTTGTGAAAGTTGAGATTTTTGATTGCTTGACTTGCACAAGTACAGGATCTATAATTGGGCAGAGTGGACCAGCTTTGACCTCAGACAGTGGAATTTATCACTCCTGCTATATTATAAGTAACTGCAACATACCTAATCAATGTCACCCTCATTACAAATCCTACTCACCAATGAGGGTGACACTGATTAGGCATGTTGCAGTTACTTATAGTATAGCAGGAGTGATAAATTCCACTGTCTGAGGCCACAGCTGGTCCATTCTGCCCAATTATAGATCCTGTACTTGTGCAAGTCAAGCAATCAAAAATCTCAAATTTCACAAGTAAATCAATCAAAATGCTGTGTTAACTCCTGTACTTGTGCAACTACATCAATCAAAACAGCTTATTTGTGTTTTTTTTTTTTAATTTCTATCATTATTTTTATTTATTTATTTACAAGGGCAAAGCCCCCAAATTTGGGGATTCAAGGTGAATTTTATTTAGAGTGGGGGTTTTTTTTTGGAGGGGGAAAATTACCAAAAATAATTATGGTGTATTTGCATAAATTCCAATTGAAAAAAGCAAATGAAAATGAAAATGAAAATGAAAATGAAAATGAAAATGAAAATGAAAATGAAAATGAAAATGAAAATGAAAATGAAAATGAAAATGAAAATGAAAATGAAAATGAAAATGAAAATGAAAATGAAAATGAAAATGAAAATGAAAATGAAAATGAAAATGAAAATGAAAATGAAAATGAAAATGAAAATGAAAATGAAAATGAAAATGAAAATGAAAATGAAAATGAAAATGAAAATGAAAATGAAAATGAAAATGAAAATGAAAATGAAAATGAAAATGAAAATGAAAATGAAAATGAAAATGAAAATGAAAATGAAAATGAAAATGAAAATGAAAATGAAAATGAAAATGAAAATGAAAATGAAAATGAAAATGAAAATGAAAATGAAAATGAAAATGAAAATGAAAATGAAAATGAAAATGAAAATGAAAATGAAAATGAAAATGAAAATGAAAATGAAAATGAAAATGAAAATGAAAATGAAAATGAAAATGAAAATGAAAATGAAAATGAAAATGAAAATGAAAATGAAAATGAAAATGAAAATGAAAATGAAAATGAAAATGAAAATGAAAATGAAAATGAAAATGAAATAAAAATGAAAAAGTGAAAAAAAAACAGGCCAAATAGAAACAAACAAAAATATATCACTGTGAATGAAAACGTGAGAGAACCTCTTTGTAAACAATGTTTGAAGTTTGGTATGAAGGAGGGCCAGATTCTGGCTGAGGGATTACAACCTTTGTTGTGTGACTGGACTTACTTCAAGAAAGAGCAACATACAGTTGCCCATGACTAAAAACAGGTTCAAGAAGCACAATACCAACATTTCCAATGGTCTGACCCTGAGACTTGTTTATTGTGAGACAGACAGCAAGATTAACAGGAAACTGGGTGTGTATTAGCTTGAAGGGGAGTCCAGTCTCTTCAGGGTCAGATATAAATGGGATGCGAGGTATGGCAACCAATTCACCAATTCTGTTTCCTGAAGCCACTTTTGCAAAAATTACTGAAGGACTGAAGTTTTCAACAATCAATCTGGTTCCATTGCAAAGACCAATTGTTCGATCCAGGTTCCTTAGCATGATAATTGGCACACCCCGCTTTATTTGAAGGAGGTGAGGGGGAAATCCAGATAGGCTTATGCTATTAATATACTCAGGCAAGTAAAGACCTTGAGTATCGTCCTCTACTGAATCATGACTGGTGTAAGAAATAAGTTCAGATGGGATGTAACTCAAGACCTTTGAATTGATTTGATTGACAGATTTGTTCTTGCAGCAGAGGATTGCCCGGTCTGTAAAATAATTGGGATGGGAGAATGAAGTGCTGATATTTGGAAAGATTTTGTCTATCAGCAAATCAAGATTTTGGTCATCTGAACCACCAAGGACCACCATTGAGTGAGGTAAATTGATTCTGTTGGAATTGTGAGTGAGCCCCTGACCATTTCCAATGGATAAGAGAAAATTCTGAAACTGAGGATCACCAGCAGCACGCATGTTGACTGAGAGGTGAATTATGTTGTGTCAAAAGTTAATCCAGCAGTGAGAGTTTACAATTCTTGCGTTGACTATCTGAGGGCGTGACCCTTTCTTAACAACAGGTAAAACCTGACGGAAGTCCCCTCCCAGTACCATGACCTTGCCACCAAAGGGAAGGTTTGAATCCATAAGGTCTTGAAGCAACCTATCCACCAATTCAAGTGCATGCCTATGAGTCATGGGTGCTTCATCCCATATGATTAATTTTGCTTTCTTGAGGACATCAGCTTTATGAGAATTTTTGGCAATTGATGAAACTGAATTTTGTGACAGTTTAGGAGGAATCCCAAAAGTGAGATGAGCAGTCCTACCATGGGGCATGTTCATTGCTGCTATACCTGTTCAATATAAAATTAACAATCATTAGAATGTCAGGAAAATATGGAAGTAATAGTGTAAAAGGCAAGCATACCACTTCCAGCACATGCAACAGCTATTCTTCTTGTTGATCTCACATTTGCAAGTAGACAGTTGTATAGAAATGTTTTCCCAGAACCACCAGGCCCATCAATGAAGAAGCAAGCTGGAATTTCAGAATGACATGCAAGAAGGATTCTCTCAAAAGCTAGTTTTTGCTGGGAGTTGAGAAGGTCTGCATTGCTGAGTTCATGCTGAGGTACATCAAAGCTTGATTCCTCTTCATGCAACATCCAATTTTGATTGAGGTTATTTTCGCCAACTGAGGGATCATACCTTGGAAGATCAGGAAACGAAAGGTCCACATGAAGGAGACCATTCTGCAGGAGAATTGGATTGATTGCTTCAATGATTTTATTTGTCATCCATGAATCATCCCGATAGCCTTGATGAACCCAGTCTTCAGTCATCCAATTGAAAGAAGCATTCCACAACCTCAGGGGGTCTGAGGGTTGACATGCTGCTAAAAGGATTCCAAATAATTTTCTCAAGTGATATGGTGACATGTGGACATTTGCTTCTTCCATTGTATGTTCCAAGTAGTTATCATTTTGCAAAAGACCTCGAGCCAAAGCTGCCACTCGACAGCTGGGATTCAGCTGACCCTGAAATGTGCAGAGATCCTCAAAAGAAGTAGGGCCTGTTACATTATTCAGGAGCAACCTCATATGCCATCTTTCTGGATCTGAGGGGTAAACTGCATATATTCTTCCTATTGCATAACCACGTTGGCGTGGTCTCCATTCCTTGCGCTTTGGATGCCATGTATAGTGTCAAGGGGGAAGTCCGCATATTTCAGAAGTTGAGCATCTGAATCAATCCGATTTCTTTCAAAGAATGCTGTAAGCATTGTTCTGGTGTTAGCACCTCTTTCAATTACCTCATGCAGGGGCTCATCTTGTGAAAACATAATTTTATGCTGGTTGGGTAGGTGTATATCCAAGCGGTTCACAGAAGGATATGTTGCAGATAACTTGAAAGAGAATATACGCCAGCATGCCTCTGGAGCTGCAATCCAACGGGAATCACGGAATTGGTTGACTTCATCAAAACTTCTGCCCACATCCAAGACAATCTTGTCATGCCCCTTGTAAACATATTTGTACAGATATTTGACAGCTGAAATCTCCGCACAGATCTCCACGTTGATGTGACATTGGTACTTTGCAGATAGGTAGGGACTATATGGAACAACCCATCTGTTGTCAATGTGTAAATCAGAGTTTCCCCTCCTTATCGTCACAGCTTGACCTGGCCTTCTCCGATATTGTGGGTATGAATTTTCAGTGATGACACTTTCATCACAGAAAGGCTTTGGAAATCTCTTTGAACAAACTCCATCAACCATACATGGGGCATTTGGGTTGTATGGTCCACAGGGGCCATGAATCATGTGGCGAGTGACTGAGTTGTAAAGTAATGGCTGTGATAGTGGATCTTCAGGGATTTCAGCTTTGACCAATTGATCGATCTCATGGGTTGTCCGAGGTATGTCATTTGGATCAAGAATAAGTAAGATGTGGGCATGGGGTAGCCCCCTCTTCTGAAATTCAATGACGTGGGTGCGACCCAAGGGTTTCCCAAAAATACCCTGCTTGAACAGTTCATCACAGATTTTCTTCAAGCGTGCATTGAATATGCGAGCTGTTAAATCAGGTTGGTCTTGTGCTAACTGACCTGGAAGCAAATTATCCTTGATCTCAGGCCATTCTGGGTTGCAGGTGATGGTTATAAAGAGGTTGGGCTTTCCCATGGACTGAACTAAAGCCATGGGACACCTTGCCTTCCTGTCACGTGGTATGAAGAATGTAGGGCACTATACGGCGGCCTGCTGTCCAAAGAGTAAATAAGTCATGTACCTGTATCATTTCCCAATTGGAATCCATGCTCATGCCATAGTAACACGGTGTGGTGCCATAATCAGGGCATGGTTCAAGAGTTACAGGCAAACCTAATCCAGCAAGTTACAGTGTAAAGCAAGTTATAGAATACAATAAGTACATATTATAAGTAGATATATTGGTACACTGCACATGACTAGGCTTTATTCAGATCTACTGATCTGTCACTGTCATGGCTACTGATCTATCATGTAGCTACATGACATAGCCTTGTTGTTTCCTTCCTCTAGCCTGATGTCAGATATATAAGGACATATGGACCCCTGCATATACCAGCATTACAGATCCCATAAACTAGTATACATACATAGTAGAAGTCAGTTTAGATTCACTATAAGAAGAGACCCAGACTCCAAAGCTACAAACCCTTGTCATGGTAAACAAGCCATTAGTATTAGTCTTCATAAATTAGCCACACCATTTTATTCTTAGTGTTGCACTCATCCCCTTAGCAGTCAGGAAGGCAGCTCTTATATCAGCACCTTTGTCATAACCTACATTAGTACTAGTGTAGTTATACATATCCCTTAGCTCTATTCTGCTTTGAGTAGTTCCACAACGGAAGTTAGGTTGATTCAATAAAATGTAAAGCAATCTTTCTGATTCAATCTTTACATATTGGTCGGTGCAGTACTGTTGGAAGAGGCGGCCAGCCCAATCAATGAGGGAGTGATTTGGGTTGCGATATGCCAAACGATATGCGTAATAGTTCATTGCAGTAGCCTGTGGCACCTGCTGCTTTAGCTCAGGACACCGACGAAGATCACCTGTTGGATGTAAAAGTACATAATGGAGTGGATCATATTTGTTGTCAAGTTCAGAAATCCTTGAAAGTGATCCACCTCGATATTTGATGATGACCTCGCAAGTGCTATGAGATGAAGGGTCATTTCCTTTAAAATAAAGCATTTCAGAATGAATTTTTGTTGAATGATAATTATTAGCAAAAAAAAAAAATACCTTCAACCCAAATTGCAGCAATCTGGTCACCCCTTGGGAGGTTGTAAACCCTTTGGTCCACATTTGTTGCATTTGTTGTCAAGCGTATGGAGCATGAAGGTGAAATATCTGATGCAAGGGATTCAAATTGCCAAATCAGAGGATTGTGTGCATGCAGAATTGATTGGATATTTCTCATTAAAATTGGTGAAAGATGTTGACCATGATGCTGTCTGTTTTAAAACTCATTTGAATTGTCATAGATATAAATTTGTAGGAATTTTGGATGCTCTTGTGTGAGTGGGAGTAAAACTTCCAATCCTGTGATGGATTGTACCCTTGACTTTGAAAGTGTAAACTCCTCGACCTTGGTTTTGCAAGGCTGTTCTGGTCTCTGTGTTGAGTCCCAATGAAGTAAAAGCAAAGTTGCTGTTGATGAGGCGAATGTTTTCAATGAGTTGCCTTCCTTCCTGTGTGCGGGATTGAGTGGCCTCTTGGAACATACGGAGCAACTCAGGTGGTGGTGGTGAGGGAGGAAGATTTATACTTCCATTACGGCAGCAAAGAGAATTTGTTTCACCTACAAACAGGATGGCCTGGCACTTGGGACATCTTCTTGGTTGTCTCATAGAGCAAGCCCTGAAACCTGGTGGCTCCCTCCAGCCCCAAGCAGCAGGCCTGTTTTGCGCAATGTTATGTTGGATAAATTTTGGGGTGCTTCATTTCCTAATCTGATTTGATCAAGACCATCCTCATTGTCTATATTGGCAGGATGAGAAGTTTCAAACCCAGCATGAGACATTTGGTAGTTGACGTGGTCCACAATGTTTTGTAGATCAATTTCTGGAAGCTCATCACCCCAGTTTCTTGGTACATCAACAGGTGAGAGGCTTGGAGAATACAGGTTATCACCCAGACCCTGGGGGGATTGTGAGTGTTGTCTATGATGAGAATGAGTGGATCCAAGGGGATTTCCAATTGATAGTGAGTTATGAATGTTGCGGTGATGGCTTTGTGAGTGGCTTCTGTGATGATTTTGAGAAGAAAGAGGAGCAACCCCAAGTGAAATTGGGTGATGTTTTTGGTGGTGAATTTTGTGATGGGATTGTGATTGGCTTCTCTGATGGGTTCTCTGATGGCTGTTCTGATGAGACTTGTAAGAAACAGAGGGCTCAAGTGATTGTGAGTGCCGTCTTTGTAACTGAAAGTTGGCAGGGTTGGATTGTGAGTAGCCTATTAAAAGAGATTGAGAAGAAGGAGGCGGAAGTCCACGTGAGCTTTGGCTCAGAATGTTGGTCACATGTGGGTGTGAAGGGGAATCATACAACATTGGTCTTTGATGTTGAGATTCATGATGATGCAAAGGGTGATATTGGTGGAGAGTGGGATGCAGAAGGCGGTGGTTTGATGATTGTGATTGGAACCTTGGGGATTGGGTGTTGAAGTAGTTGTTGTGAATTATGGTTGGAGGAAGGTTTTGATTATATAAGTTGTTGTAATGATTCACATTTCCATCAGCAGTAAGTCTCTGGGTGTGATACCATCTTGATTGCCGCTGTCTGTTAGCAGCTCTTCCCTGTTCCTGTCTTTCAGTTTCATAAGCTCTTCCCCAGTAATCAAAATTGAAGCTCATTCTTAAAGAAATATAAGTTTTGTAAAGAAAATGACCAGGATTTAGTATAAATTTTTTTTGATGTTGTTTGTTGAATATTGTAATTTTTGTAATGTTGAATGGATAATAGGGGGTATCAAATATGACCAAATCCACAATTAAAACCAGTGAGTTGTTTTTATTTCACTTTGAGAATTCTGTAATGGTTTTTAAAAATGGTGGATTTTTTGGAATTTGTCATATTTGATACCCCCTAATGAAGCTTTTGGGTGTGGCCAAAAAAAGGAAGGAAAAAAAATGATTTGTTGAAAAGAAATAATATTGTGATTTAAATTATATTTTTGGAGGGAGAAGTTTTTGGGTGTGGCAACAAAAAGGGAAAAAAAAAATGATTTTTTGAAAAATAATAATTTTGTGTTTTATAATTTTTTTGGAGGGGGAATTTAACAATATATATAGTGATTTCACCAATGAGTTGTACTCGCATGGGTCAGAAAAAGGGTGGGTGTTCTCAGCAAGGAAAAGGAGACAATGTATGTAACACCCCTTCGCTGTGATGGATGTCATCGCTGCGATGGATGTCAATGACACCTCTTCGCTGGGGAGGTGACATTGCGACCGATGAGTCCAATCGAGGCCAATGAGTCCTCTTTGCTGGGTTCCCAGTGAGGAGGACAGGTGACACGGATCAAAGTCGATCCGTTAGGATGCATCAATTCAACCTGTACACTCGGTACAGGTTGTTTTTGGCTCCAGGAGGCTATTTTTGTAGTTTTATAGTAGATTTTTTTCAAAAAAAAAACTGTTTGTTTCTTTTCCATTTTTTCTCTTTCCAATGTTTGGATATGCATTTCTTTCATTGCTTTGGGAAATATGGTTACTGCCTGGACAAATTTCAATTGAATAACACATCTTGCTCATATGGAAATTGCCCAGAACAGTAATCAGAATGCCCATCAGAGAATGAGGGGAAATGCTTATTTAAATCAAAGGAAGTGAGTAAATCTGGAAAAGAAATGCTTCAACAGGATTCATGAAAATATTAATTTGAAAGAATCAATGCCTCAAGAAAAGAAATTATTGCTATACTCCCACAAGTATAGCACTAAACCAACAGTTACTGTAGCGCTAAACTAACAGTTAGTGCACTGCAAAAGGGAACTATGCTAACAGTTAGTGTAGCTGAAAAGAATTCTACGCTAACAGTTAGTGTAGCTGAAAAGAGTGCTACGCTAACAGTTAGTGTAGCTGAAAAGAGCGCTACGCTAACAGTAGCGTAGCTGCAAAGAGCGCTACGCTAACAGTTAGCATAGCTGAAAAGAGCGCTACGCTAACAGTTAGCGTAGCTGAAAAGAACACTACGCTTACAGTTAGCGTAGCGTTTGTTCCAGCTAACACCACTAACAATCAGCTAACAGGAAATTTCTGTAGCATTAACTTTTTTTTTGATGTCGCTAACGCTACGCTACCCGCTATTTTCTTTTTCAACAAATTTGTTTTAGCGTTAGCTGAAAAAATCTTCAGCTAAAAGTAACTTGGTGTTAGCGTAGCGACAAAAGCTAACATTACGCTACGCTACAGCTATTGTTAGCGTAGCGGGCCCACTGTTGGTGCAAGGTTCAACAAGTTTGAAGGAGGATCAAGATGAGTGGGAATGAAAAGAGGTGAGAGGGACCAGTGGAAATGATATTTATGATTGAGTGAGTAATGATGAGCAGGAAAATGTTGAGTGTCATAGATGTGCAACAGCAAGGTTTCAACAAAATATGGATCTCAAATCTGATGGAAGACATCTCCATAAAACCATTTTCCTTTTTGAAAACTGTCAGCTATGTGTGTAAAAATCTGGCTTGATTTTTATAAAATGCCAAGTAATATCATTGGTCTGGAAATTGAAGTTTATGAAATTGATAATGTTTATTAACCTCTCTATAGCGTCAAAACTGTTTAATTGTCAGATGTAATATACAGACCAGTTAATTAGATGAGACTAACAGCTAAACTTATAGGTTTGGCTATATTTTGTCTGTTTAATTAAGTATAGGAATATAAATTCCTATAAATCAGCTGGTAGGCATGTGAGCTGATTGGATACTTCCAGTGGTGGTAGTCTGCAGAAACCTCTTTAAAAAAAACGAGGGAAATGCCCCCAAATTTGGGGGCTTGAGGTGAATTTTATTCCAAGTGGGTGTTTATTTTTAAAGGGGAAAATGAATATTACAAAATGAATTATGGTGTAATTATATCAATTTCAATTGAAAAAACATCAAATGACACAAGAAACCAAAATTTGAATGAAGAATAAAAGAAAAAGAAACAGAAACAGACATAAATCAATTTAAAAAAAGGGCATTAATAAGAAACCCCGGTGTGGAAATAATGGCAACCTCGGTGACAGAAATGGTAGGTTGCCCTTCTTCCTGGTTGGTTCCGGTGGGTCTTTGATTTCCTCTGCGGATAAACAACTGTTAGTGGATAGCCGACTGGATTCCCTACAACACCTTTTACTCAGCAAGGGGACCATTCCTCTTGCGTTCGCCTTCCTGATGTTGTCCTTCACAGTTCCGCTTGTCTGCACACGCTGAATAGTTGCTGAGAGAGCTCTAAAACAATGAGATTTCTTATGCGCGCTGTAGTTGATAGCTATCTACTTCGATGATAAGATAAGATAAGACCCGCAACCCTGGTACAACCCTCTATTTATACAACAGTCCCCCCCCGATCATGTCCCGCATTCCTCGGTACTGTCCCTGGAGCCCTACTTGCCTTTCTCCTCAATCCCGCATTGCACCACAGCCTGCCCCCGACTCCTATACCCCGTTGACCCCCGCAGTCGTCTGTCGCTCCCCTGCGCACGACTCCGCTCCTGCTGCCCCCGCTCCGCTTGCGGCCTGGCGCCCCAAACCCCGTGGTTCCGCCCGGTCCCCTACGTCGCGCATACTGAAGCGGCCTTCGTCCGCCCGACCGATCGCCCGCGCCAACTATAGAATGTCACACGCTGCGCCCCGTGCTTTTCCCGTGCGGAATGTCCGATGACATTTGGAAATTCCCCCCCCTTAACTCAGCCTCAGTCTGCCGCTGAGCCCGCGGCTGCGGGCTCAGCTTCAGTGCTGCACCTCTGGTATATAAGTTCTCCCACACCGGTTTTTCTGCTTTTACACCTGGATTTACGCAGCGGCAACGTAAAAATTGCTGCGCAGTACAGTTTTCCTCATTTACACCCAGTTTTTTTAATTAATTTTTTGTGTTTTTCAAAAAAAAAACCCACAGCTTAATTTTCAGGGTTTTTCAACATTTTGAAATTGTTTACAGCACTTTAAGGAGGGTAGATTCTAATGTGACTAAAAAAAAAAAAAATTCAATCATTGGTTGGAATTTTATGATTTTAGGACACAATGTATTTCCAAACACCTTCACATCTGTCTTTCAAGATATTCAGGCAGTTTTTAAATGGTTTCCTACACTTTAGAGGGTGAAGAATTCATTGGAAACAAATACTGATTATACAAGGGACTTGTTATCAGATTTCATGACAAAGAAATGTAAATATAAGGCACAAGGTAAGGAAAATAGTTAAATGACTATTCAACATCAACAATCTTATTACACCTGGCAGATATTCTCTTTGGAGGGAAAAGAACCTTTTTCCCAAGGTCCAAATTGGGCTAAATCCACTCTTTCCATACCAGAGCTTCCTCTTCAGCCCAATGTTGCCAATATGGATCAATCCTAGGGGCAGGCCATATTTCAGCCTTAAAAGTGAAGCTGATAAGGTGTAGAAGACTAGGAATGAGTGTGAGAAATATGGGAGAGTGGGTGGAGAAGAGAGAGGAACAAAAATGGTGGGCATTAGGCCATAAGTGTCAGCCATCAAGTATCCATGAGCAGGGAAGGTCATCCAGTACTTCAGTGGGCCTGCAATTTTCCATCCCAAGAGATCCACCAGGAAAAAACAATGATCACTTGATGACAAGTGACATTCTGCAACTTTGGTTGCAGCTCCAAAGCTGCTCCAATCCTACTCTTCCTGTATATTTGATTCTCACTGGTGGTTTAATTCAACAGCTCCTATTCTACTGGCTAAGATCACACTTCACTGATTCAGCTCAGTTCAATCTGATTCTGCTCAGTTCCCACTGATTCTACTTAGGTTCCACTGATTCTGCTCAGTTTCTGCTGATTCTGATCAGTTTCAAATGATTATTCTCAGTTTCCACTGATTCTGCTCAGTTTTGACTGATTCTCTGCATTTTCCACATCTTGCTCAGTTTTAACTGATTCTGCTCATTTTTACTGATTCTGCTCTTTTTTTACTGATTCCACTCATTTCTCACTTATTCTGCTCAGTTTCACTGATTCTGCTCATTTTTCAATGATTCTGCTCAGTTTCACTGATGTTGCTCAGTTTCACTGATGTTGCTCAGTTTCACTGATTCTACTCAGTTTCACTGATTCTGCTCAGTTTTCACTGGTTTCATTTTTTTCTGTTGCTCATCAGTTTTCCCTGGCTGAGCCTGAGCTGAGGAGTCACCAAAGAAAAAATAAGTGCAAACTCTGGCACAGATGAGTGTTCATTCTGGCACAGCTTATAAGTGTTCACTCCAGCATAGCTCAATATTCCCCCTGGGAAAGCTCAGTTTTCACTCTGTTAGCTCAGTATTAAGCCTAGTTTAACTCAGTGTTCAGTTTGGTGCAGTTCAGTGTTCAATCTGGTGCAGCTCAGACATGACTGTTGGGCAGAAGGATGACACATCAATGAGGGTGGGAATGAAGTTTCCACTGAGCTATGTACCTATTTTAATCAAAGCTGAGCAGCGCTGAGCAGCTACCCAACCTTTATATGCACAGAAGGCAGAAAGAGCTTTTATGAGTAGGCACAGCCTCTGGTTGTGAAAGGTAGAAAAATGAATACCCGATTTTGTTTTAAATTAATCAAGGAGTAGCAGTGGATAGATGGAGGATAGATGAGTGAAGTTGTCCAAATGTCACTTGCCATCAAGTGATCATTATCTCAAGAGTGCATCAATTTTATCCTTCTGGTTTGAGCCCCATATGTTATCTAGAATCAGATGGTTTGAATAGAAAGGGTTTAATTTGAGTTCTTCTCTCATTTCTTTGCAAATATTGATCCATTTGTCTGAGGAACGTCCCATGCTGACCGCAGCAGCTTGAAATACACAATTCCCATTCCCTTTGAAATTGGTAATTGTAGAGAGATGTTGGATGGCTTCTTTGGGATGAATGTGTTGAGATATGAATTCCATCCTCTGCAACTCATTGCGAGCTCCCAAAATCTTAACCCAGTCAAACATCAAATAAATATTCTCAAACCTCCTGTGATGACAATACACACAGACAATGACATCACTCTTTTTGCCTGGACCCTCAAGGTTCTGACTCCATCTTCTTGCTTGTACCTCTCTGGTTATCTTATATAAACTCTAATCAATTCCCCCCACTTGCTGATTCTTCAAGGATAGAAACAACTCACATATTTGTCCAATGTTTCCCCATCAATAACTCCAAGCATCTCTCAAGTTCCATTCCTATTGCTTGCCTATTCTTCACTATCAACTATTCCTTGCATGCTTTAAGCCAATCCCTTCTTATCAACTATTCCATGTATGCTTTAAGCCAATCCCTTCTTATCAACCATCTCCTGTGTGCTTTTGAGTTGATCACTATATTATCTTCTATAGACCATATTCTTTTCTTCCCTTTTCTCTTTATTCCTTTCTCATCAAGCTCAAGACTCCAATATATTTGTGTCTCTCTTTCCCTTTCTACTTGATTTCTTTCAGAGCTTGTCTTCTCAATATTTTTCTTGCCTTTAGTTTGTTGATTCACAGAATGTGGTCTTTGTACTTGCACTGAAGGATAAATTGAGAAAATATTAATTTTATATAAAAGGAACAGTGAATACAAGGAAATTACTAACCAAATCAATAGCCACATTATTGTAAGTACTCCAACTGAGTGCTTCAGACAAATAGGTTTCAGGATTAGATATTGAGCTGGCAGTCATTGAGGTCTATGAAAGAGGTACCCAATAAGCTCAGAATTAAGATCTCTCCAAAACAAATTAGACAAACTCACATCAAAAGGCCTATATGCTTTATTTTATTTCAAGGAGTTGTAATCTGTCTTTTTCCTCTTAACTGAGTCATTTCCAGACCTCTGATGTGCCAAAAATTCATGTAACTTCAATATAATGTACTCACATTGGAAATAAAAAAAACTTACAGTCTTCAAATTTCCTCCTTCATCACCTGAGCCCTGTTGAATGATTTCATCCACCGCTGGAATTTCTTCACTCAATTCAGACTCCTCCTGACTTTCATCTTCTGTTGAAACATCCTAGAAAACAAGGAGAATTAGATGTGATATTTGAGTGAGGAATCAAGATGAATCATTACCTCTGATTCCACAAATTCATCCCTCTTCTTAGGCCTACCACGTCCTTTTGTCTTGGCCAAAGGTTCCTACAAGTTCACAAGAAATCAATAACCAAAGAAGAAAAGACAAGGGTTCCTACAAGTTCACAAGAAATCAATAACCAAAGAAGAAAAGACAAGAGATAAATGAATAAATACCTTATTTTCTATCACCTGCTTCCTTGGCCTTCCTCTTCTTTTCTTCTCCAATTCCGTGTGTTCATAGCCTGAAGGATCCCTTTGTGTTGAAGTTGTTGATTTGTGTTTCCTTTTTGCACCTTTTGGTCTTCCTTTTCCTTGGTTATCCTTGCTAAAGAGAGCTTCCTGGATGGCCACAGTGATGTATTTCCCTTGAAAGAGCTTCTTGATTTCACCAATGTAGAATTTTTGTTTGCCAGGTTTAACGGTTTCCGCAATTGCGCAGAAAACTGGTGTGGTAATCCTGTTCCTTCTCACATCACTTCTTCTACATCTTATAATCCATCCATATATTCATCAATATTATTCCAGATTCAGATTCTACACCTTATTCTACCCCTAGGCACTCACTCAAACCACCCTTGATTTCCTTTTGGATCAGAAGTTATTAACATTCATAGTTTTCATAGTTAAATTCTTTTCTTTTCCTTTTGGCTTACATCATCCAAGTCATTATTATTCAGTAAATAAAACATCTTACATAATCTAAAACAAATGCTCATCATTAATACATACATTCACTTCACTATTAAATTTGTAGTCTTTTGCTCATCACTATTACTATTATGGTCATTGCTCATCATCATATCTTGTAGTACTGTGCTCATCATTTGTTCCCCTCTTGAAGGGCTTTTTTAAATATATACTCTAACCTGTTGTAGTATTACCACCATGAAATTTCTGCCTCATACAACCTGTCTGACCTTTTACCCCAAATATTAGATTCAATTTCATCAAAGACACTTTTTACCTAGACATTTTTAGATATCCTTGCCATTAAACCTTTTACACAAAATATTTTCCCCACATAACTCCTCCTCAACACTCCCCATACCTCAGAGGTATTAGTAGTGAGCTTATTAGTACTAGTCAGTCTAAGATCAAAATAGAAAAGCCACACCTTTTATTTTATTCTTACACTGCCAGCATAATTGCCTAGGATGAAGTCATCCCAGTTAAACTGGGATGCACTCAACCAATTTAAAATTGGTTGAAATAAACTGATGAAATATATATCCAAGGGACCTCCCTTGGTTTTATATTTCATTGGTTGAGGCCAACCTACTTTAAATTGGTTGTTTGCATCCTAGTTTAACTGGGATGAACTCAACCTAGGCAATTATGCTGGCAGTGTTAGTGTTACACTCTTCCCCATCAGCATTAGTCAGGAAGGCAGCTCTTATATCAGCACCTTTGTAATAAATTACATTAGTACTAGTTTAGTTATAAATATCCCTTCCAAGCTCTATTCTGGCCTTAGAGTAGTTCCACACCAGGTGTAAATGCGGAAAAACTGGGTTTTTTTATTAATTCCCTAAAAAAAAGGCCAAATTGGAATTGACACAAATTTTGAAAAACAATGAAATAAATCACTGTGATTGAACACGTGGAAGAACCTCTTTATAAAAAACATTTGAAGTTTGGTATGAAGGAGGGCCAGATTCTGGCTGAGGAATTACAACCTTGGTTGTGTGACTGGAGTTTCTTTGAGAAAGTGCAGCATACAGTTGCCCATGACTCAAAATAGGTTTGAGAAGCACAATACCAACATTTACAATGTTCTGATCCTGAGACTTGTTGATTGTGAGACAAAAAGCAAGATTAACAGGAAACTGGGTTTGTATTAGCTTGAAGGGGAGTCCAGTCTCTTCAGGGTCAGATATGAATGGTATGTGAGGCATGGAAACCAATTCAACAATTCCATTTCCTGAAGACACTCTTGCCAAAATTACTGAAGGACTTAAGTTTTCCACAATCAAAAAAATATTTTATGGATTGGATAAACTTTTGGGCTTTTCATTTTCATATCCTAATCTGATTTGATCAAGCCCATCCTAATTGTCTTTATTGGCAGGATGAGAACTTCCAAACCCAGCATGAGACATTTGGTTGTTGATGTGGTCCACAATGTTTTGTAGATCCATTTCTGGAAGCTCATCGCCCCAGTTTCTTGGTAGATCAACAGGGGCGTGGAGAACTGGTTTTATCTTCAATGAGACTTATTACGGTATTTATGTTGTTCAAAGTTTGCACATGCAGATGCAAAAGGTGATCTTCTAGGAGTTGACTATGTGGTATTCTATGGTGAGGTGAGAATAACTTTTAACCCCCTGGGGGGATTGTGAGTGTTGTCTATGATGATATTGAGAGGATACATGGGGATGTCCAAGTGATTTTGAGTGCTGAAGGTTGCAGTGGGATTCTGAGTGGCTTCTTTGATGATTTTGAGAAGAAAGCGGAGCACACCCAAGTGAATTTGGGTGATGTGTTTGGTGTTGAATGTTGTAGTGGGTTTGTGATTGGGTTCTCTGATGGCTTCTCTGATGAGACACATGAGAAAAAGAGGGTTCAAGTGATTGTGAGTGCTGTCTTTGGTTCTGCAAGTTTCCATGGTGGGATTGTGATTAGCCTGTAAAATGAGATTGAGAAGAAGGAGGGGGAAGCCCACATGAGCTTTGGCTTTGAATTTTGGTCATATGTTGGTGTGATGGGTGATTATCAGGGTGTGATGGGTAATCATGAGGATGACAAGGTGATAATAGATGTTGATGAGAATTTGATGGGCAATGAGGTGATTTTGACTGATTTAATTGATAAAGATTGCTATGAGAAGGGTGGGGGAATATGCTGAGTATCCAATCTCAGGCCAGGAAATGGCCTCCTTTTATATTCATAGTGGGATTTTCTAAACTTATGTTGTAAATTTTGCTCCAATGCACTTCAAAAACAATTTGATCAATTGAATAAATCTGATATTAGGGGGTATCAAATATGACCAAATCCACCATTACCTAATCAACTGGTTTTGAAAATCCACCATTTTTAAAAACCATGGATATCAAGATAAAATGGTTCAGAATTTTCAAAAGTGAAATTCTGTGGAAAAACCTAATTCACTGGTTTTAATTGTGGATTTGGTCAAATAGGGGGTATCAAATATGACGAAATCCACCATTATCTAATCAACTGGTTTTGAAAATCCACCATTTTTAAGAACCATGGATATCAATATAAAATTATTCAAGAATCTCAAAAGTGAAATTTTGTTGAAAATCCTAATTCACTGGTTTTAATTGTGGATTTGTTTATATTTGATACCCCCTATTTTATGGGCATTAATAAAAAAACCCGGATTTTCCGCGTTTACACCCGGTTTTCTGCGCAGATTCGGCTGCGCAGCAAACCCAGTTTCCCGCGCGCACACCCGGTTTTATTTAATTTCGAGTCTTTATCCAATATGCATATGGAGGGTGGCATTTGATGAGCACAGACTCCCCAGACATGCTCACTCAACATCCAACATCAACCACATTGGAAACCACTCACCACAATCAAAAACCAACACCACCACCCACCCAAATCATCAACCCCCCGTAACTCATCAACCACTCAACCAATCCACATAAAAAAACACAAAAATTCCCCATTTTTCCTCCTCTCCGCGACCCAAGGCCCCAAATTTCCAATTTTTCCCTCAATTTTTCTCAACTCCTCCCACCACCCATTTTCACTTCCACCACCACTCCTCATCCATTTTCCACCCAAACCCACTAAAAATAACACCAAAAAACTTCTTTTTTTCCCTTCTCCACGCCACCTCAAGATATTCCATACCCCACAAATTTTTTCAACCTTTCCCCCAATCCAAAAAAACCCAAAAATCCATCATGTCTCACATCAACCCCCTCCTCCTTGCCAAAGATGACACCACCACTCCCAAAGTACCCAACCTTGCTCCTCCTCCTGAGTTAACATATCAAACAAAGGAGCAAATGTGTAACTCTGTCAAAACTTGGGCCAAGAATCATGGCTATGCCCTCTGCATAACCCATTCCTCCACGGAAAATGGGGATAACAGATCCACTTATCAATGTGACAGATCTGGGGTTTTTCAGCCCAAAGACGGTACTCAATTGGGGAAGACCAAGAAGATTGCCTGTCCTTTCAAGCTTACTGGAAACTTCTATAAGAAGAAAGGCTACTTCCAAATCAATATTAAAGATCCTAGCCACAACCACCCAGCTTCTGAAGCTCCTTCAATCCATGCCGTCCATTGCCGATTAACCAATGATCAAAAAACCACTGTCACCCAATTAACCCATTCTGGAGTTCGTCCGTTAACTATTAAGACTGCCTTATTGCAAGACACCAATGCCCCTTCTTCTGTCACCCTCAACACCATCTACAATCATTGTAACCTCTTGAGATCCACCCAACTTGAAGGACGTACACCCATTGAAGCTCTTGTTCATGAAATCCGCCATCATGAATTCTACCACACAATTGATACCTCCAAAGGCCACATGACCTCTTTGTTCTTTGCTCATCACAAACCCCTTGACTTGGCCAAAGAATTTCCCACTACTATCCTCCTTGATTGCACATACAAAACCAACAAGTTTAAAATGCCCCTTCTTCACATAGTTGGTATTAACTCTTCAAACAAATCTTTTTCCTTGGCTTTCTGTTTCCTTTCTGCTGAGAAAATAGCCAACTACTCTTGGGCCTTGGATCAGCTTTGCATCTCAATGGAAAATCAATCTCCATTTGTACTAGTCACCAACAACAAGGCTGCCCTAATCAAAGCAATCAAACAAGTCTTCCCAAATTCCTCACATCTCCTCTGCTCCTGGCACATCATGAAGAATATCCAATCCAACTGCTACAAGCATTTCAACTCTGAAGAAGAATGGTCCACCTTTCAAAACCATTGGAATCAATTACTCCATTCCAAAACTGTTTCTGACTATCACAAAAACTTCAGATTTTATGTCAGAGGTGGGAATCTGATGCAATCATACTGTGAGTGATGTATTTAAATTAAAATGCACTGTCATGTAATGGGGATTGTATGGTATTGAGATTGGTTTGCTCTATTTCCCCATGACCTCCTGTCATGTATGTATAACCAATTAGATCATGGGCCAATTCATTTATTATTAATAATGGGAGATTACTATATCCTTAAGTAATTTTATTCTTTCTTATTGACATAAACTTATCATTCTTATACACATGCAAATAGAATTATTGTCTCTCAGATTTTATGACCACAGTATTAATCCATATCTCATATGGTTTATCCTTTTCCTACCAAGTGCCTTTGTGCTATGATGAAATACTAGGTGTTTTATTTTTTTGGTGGATTGTGTCAGTTATGTGTATGAAAAATTGGCTTAATTCATAAAAAAATCCAGGTACTATCACTATGCTGAGTGGTTATCTGAATAATAAAGTATATTATTCTCTCTATCATGCTCAAATTAAGAACAGAGGATAACCAAAACTCCTTATAATTGCTAGATTTGATACGCAAACAAGTCAATTGGGGAAGCCTAACATTTAACCTCATAGGTTTGGATATCTTTTGTCTAGTTGGGTAGGTGTAGCAATATAAATTTCTATCAAGCAGCTGAAAAGCACTTAAGGTGATTGGCTACTGTCAGAAGTGGTAGTCTTGCAGCAACTGCTTTATAAGGAATAGACCAAGGCCAAGTATGGAAGGTAACTTGAGCCTGATTTGAGTAAACAGAGGTGGGTTGGATAAAAAAGGAGAATAACACAACTCTAAAAGTAGCAGGAGAACATCCAGAGTACTAATGTGGTAATGGGTGAATTTACTGGGGATCCAATCCAAGGCCAGGAAATAGCCTCCTTTTATATCCTAGAGGCCTTCAGGAGATGGTTCTAGAATTTTGTCATAAATTCTGCTCTAATGTATTAAAATTCAAATTCACTAATATGCAATTGGAATTGTATTGTATTACACACAGTATTTTATATTTCCCCATGGCTTCATGCCATGTATGTATAACCAATCACATCATGGGCCAATTCATTTAATAGAACAATACTGGGAAATTACCATGCACTTAGGCAATTTCATTCTGTAGCATATCTTTATTATTCTTATATTTATGCAGATAGGATTATTTTCTCTCAGATTTCATGAAATAATTTTAATCCATATTCTATATGTTTATTCCTTTTCCTACTAAGTACCTTTGGAGTTTAGTGGTTGTTTGATTGAGGTGCCTCACTTAATTTTACATCATAAGTTGATTTATCAACTAAAATTTTAGCATATATTATCATTTACAGTAGTAATTTAGTATTTTATTATATCTTACAGCTAAGTCAGTTCTTAGGATAATCTGGAATGTTTCTAGGGGAAACAATACAAGAGAATTACATCAAGATTGAGTGCACCTTGTGCTGCAACAACACAGCTGATCTCTCAAGCCAGTTTGTTACAAGACAATGGACAAGCAAAAAGAAAAGAAAAGGAGAAACAGATACAACTCATAATTAACTAGCTACAAGACCTAAACCCTCAACTAGTGAATCACCCTTCTTGACCCCCTCTGCCCTACAGCGCTATGGAATGCTTGCAATCCGCACCAAGTTTACCCGCCTGTGATATCTTATTATTTGCACATCCAGACACCAAGAATAGAAACAAGATAGACGTTGCTTAGCAGGCAGGTGAGACAATCTAAAAAACGTTTCACCTAGCAATAAGTGACGCCCTAAGGCAATAAACAGGAAACTATTATAAAGTGCAAAAATTAAACTACAACGAAAGGTAGGGGATAAGTAAACAACAACAACAACAACAACAACAGACAAATCCACATGCTTGGGTTGGGCTAAGCTCTATCAAAACCCTTGCAATAGTTTCAGTAAAGAGACCAGCCAGGAACATACTTGTATGCGATGAGAACCGTATGGCTCAGATCAAGGCATTCACACCGATTCGTAAAACTTTGGATTCATCCACAACGTAGTTGGATGTTTCCGGGAAGTTTTGCGAGCTGTATTGACCCCCGTGAGACGATATAAGCAAGGGATACAATGTGAAGCTTCAGAGAAGATGTGAAAATGAACTGACACTCTTCGATAGATCTCTTCCAAAAGATATGCTCTTATCGAGTGGAAAAACTTCGCAAAGAGGTTACTGCTTTTACTCGAGGATAGAGGCTTCGAAGTGCAATGATAATGCGGCAAGCTAAGATACGTGAGAATAATGATTGTCAAGTCACTGAAGTAAACCCGATCAAAAGGTTAAATCGACATACATGTGATTGGTGTTATTAGCGGCGTTAGTAATTTTAAAAATTTCATCTTCCAAAGCTTTGTTAGATCCGATGGGCACCATACCGCGTTCAAGCTCTACTATTCTCTCCAAGGTGGGTTTGGTGAGCCCTCTCAAGTCCAATGAGTCTCGATAGCCGACGCGATAAGTCATTAAATAGAACCCATTGAGCGTCCTCAGCTTGTCAATCAAGTACTTGTCTTCTTCCTGGAGGTGAGGTACACCGACCACTCGCAACGAGAGGAAGACGACCACCTTAGGCAGTGCAGGCTGGTGTCGAAGCAAGGCGGAGAACGAATGGGGGGCGCCAATTCCTTCACCTAAATGATGGAAAAATGAGAAACATTCTAGCCGGGGTAAGGGTCCGGTAAGTTTGATGTCTGGGCTGTAAACGGGATTCAGTGTGATATCCGAAATTTCCAATGTGTTCTGCCTTCTGGGAAATCGTTGACTAGTCGTGAGGTGCTTGGTAATCTGATGGATAGCCTGGACCGGAGGGTAGTTGGCCACGTTATGACTCGAGCTCCTTGGGTGAGTTGGCTCATGGATTGTAATCTTTTGTTCGTGCGAAGTTGTCTGATCATCGCTGGTCACAGGCAAGTTGATTGTCTCTTGTTTTTCTTCCATGATTTCATCCGGCTGCATCTCTTCCGGCTCTTCATGCAGGGCTAAATCACTGATGTGCATTGGAGCTATGAGCACTTCCGATGGATTATGGGTCGTAGTCGCAGGCGACGCTGGATATTCTTTCAGAGCGTTGTTCTCGACAGCATACCGGTATACCCCACCACCCTCACAGCTTTGGTGCTCACTATTTGTTGACTTGAGAGGATGATCTCCACTAATAGTGAGATTATCGGGCGAGTACTTGATCAATAATTGTCCAAGCTTAACCCGGTGGGCAGCGTCAAATGCATCCTCCAACCCTTTCGCCCATGTCCAGAAAAGTAAGAACAAGCCAATCAGACAGCCTAAGGTAAGAGTAAACCAAGCTCCGTGTGGAATCTTTTGCAAGGCTGATGCAAAAAATATGGCATCGACGAAACCGGCTAGGACGAAAAATGTTAGGGACAGCCATACCGGCAAGCCTTTAACATGGATCTACATACCAGTTTCGAGAACCATTAGTTAATGCTAATGGATAACATGTGAGTGATGGTTCATCATTTGTATTCTTAACTCACCATAACCAAGGTCATGAGGAAGGTGGTGGTTATCAAAACACCAGCGACAGCAAAACCATCTGATCAAAATGAAACCCATTAATTTCTTTCGCCCAGTGCCTCCAATATAGAGAAAAATGGTATATTTGTCAGCTTACACGCAGAGTTCAAACCTTCATCTGCGCCGAATCCCGCGGTAACACCAACGGTACCAATCAACAACAAGAAATTCACGACCGGGGCATAAATTTGTCCGCGAGAAGAATCACTAGTGTGGATAATTCTGACCGGGGGGAAGCTCTTGAGACCGACCATTTGCTGGATAAGAGAGAACGAGGCTATAATGGAAGCAGAAAATAATGACACGTTTTGTGAATTTGGAAACACAAGATAAGACCTACCATTTTGAGACTCACCAGTAATCATAGCTTGAGAGGCAACGATCGCAGCCAAAAGGGCAAAGCCCCATGTGATCCACCATAATGCGCCACCCTGACCACCCGGAATGGAGCGGTAAAAGATGTTGGTGACCACCTCGGGCCCTTGGGTAATCAGCACTGCACCCTGGCCGAGATATGCCAGTATCAGGGCGGGAAAAACCGCAGACGTGAAAGACAGTCGGATCGCGCCTTTGGAAAATTGCCCTAAGCTGATGGTGAAATTGGGATGATTAGTTTTAGGCGGAAAACTAAGGGTCGGCATTGAAGAAATTGGACAAGAATTACTTTGCAAACAAGGCCTCAACCCCAGTGATGGATAACAAAATTCCACTGAGAGGACTGATAGACTTGACACGGACGAAGTACATGACGGCTCGGCTGGGATCAAGGGCGCGAAAGACGGCAGGGTGAAGGGTAATGTTGTAAATACCGGTGCCGGCGATAATCATGAGCCAGATGCTGACGATGGGCGCGAAAGATAAGGCGAGCGTCTGAGTCCCGAATCGCTGAGAAAAGAAGATTGCGATCAGTATTGCGATGGAGATCCCGGTGATGTCTGTGGTTTTCAGCGATGACACTGGGATCGCGATGCCAGAGACTGCACTGGTCACGGATACCGCTGGGGTCAGAATTCCTGGGATACGAGAAAGTAATGGGATGACGATTGTCAGTAAATCAACCACACCTAACCTCGGGAGTCCTCCCAATGTTGTGCACCTACCGTCACTCATGATTAAAGCCACCGCAAACAAGGTCTGGAAACGTCAAGAGAATCTGCATAAATTTTCGAGGTTTCACGTCAATGGGGAGATTGAATCGACATCACTCACAATGATTTTAATAACCGGTTTGACCATCGGCCTGGCCAGAAAGGAGGTAGCGCCAGCCGTAAAATGTCCACCGATCGAATGGATCGAGGGGAGTGCCAACTCGCCTCCCTCTTTTCTGCAAACGGCGAGTGTGTCAAGGAAGTACCCTTAAGCATGGCCAACCTTACAATTTGGAGAACAAGAAAATGAAATGAGGGAGAAAGGCTACAAACTCAGTCGGATATAACTGTGCAAATAAAGCAAAAGGGCCCCCTTCGCCTTCACCAGTCCTGCACCGAGCATCACGTAAGTCTACTTCCATACCAACTTGTTCGACACCCAGGAAAAACGAAGCTTACCCAAACTGTGGAATCAGGAAATCATGGATGATGAGGGACGATGAACAGGTGATCAGATGAGGTAGACAGGCAATTGAAGAAATCGTTAACTGACCTCCAGAGCTATCAAACTGTATTTAATTAGAGGCACAATGGCCAAAGTCCATATGATCCTTTTTTGAAAGAAAAAAGAAAAACATCAATCCAACAAGTTCCGAGAGATGAGTTGAAGATTTGAAATTATTCACGCGCTGATGGCGCCCATTGCGTCTTCAGCACTCGGCGCTGGTCCGTTTGAGGGGAAGATGCCTGAAAAGAGCCGTATCGCATTTCAATTTGCGAGATAAAATTCTGAAAACTGAAGACTATTTCCTTAACATACCATTCATGACATAAAGGGGACTTGTCCTAAAAGCGACACCCAAACGAACCTTTTATCAGTGTCAAAAGTTAAGTGGAGGAAAATGTGCCGAAGGTGAGAGGAAATAGAAGGAACCTTACCCGATGTCACCATAGATGATCCCGATGGCCGCAAAGGCGGTGACTAAGAGTGGCGGTTTGGCCTGGAGGCAACAGGAGAGTAGCGGAAATAAACATTTAACGCTGACAGAGGAGGAAAAAGCAGTCATGAAACGCAGTCACAAGGAGGTGATGAAATACCTGCCGATACCGCTGGTCCAGACTCTCGGTCCATGTCGAAGATCGGGCAAATATCTTGGACATGTTTAGTGAATTCTTTTTTTTGTTTGTTGTTTTTTTCGACGATTTTTCTAACTTGTTTATGAGACAAAAAAACACTGGTGATATTATTGCTACGTGTTGCTTGTGATAGATAGCTAATTTTAGCCTTCTGGATATTGTGGAGTTGATTCGATTCGAGTCTTTGTTGTTTAACAAGTCAGGTCCGCGGGATCAGAGATTATATTTCCATTGTAAATGCAGATTCAAATGGGTGTAGACGTCTTTAGGGTCTCGCGGGATGTCGATAGCTGTGCCAAGGGTGTAGAAGCTGTTGATGTGGCCTTGGTTGTACGATGAGTGGATGGGTGTTTTAAAAGCAGATGATGTTCGATAGATAGCGAGTTGCCTTCCTCTTTACTTGTCTGAGGGGAAAGTTCAAGCAGAGGAGAGGCTGGTCGAGTTGGTCAATAAAATCGCGCTAGACCCAATTCAGCGTTTGGGAAGGGTGATTTTTGGGTAGGCTTAAGCTTCCGAATGAATTAAGGTGCTTGGATTCGAATAACTGATAGTCTATTCTCAATGGTCATGAACTTCTCTCAGTCTGGACCGCAACAGCCACAACTGCTGGACGACGGTGGAGAATGCTAGGGCTTGCTTGAGTGAGAACGGTGTATGTTCGTTGAGTTGCAACTTAGGTCTTTTGTTTACTTATCGAATTACAAATTATTTCAACCATGGCTACCTTGGGACTGAAGGTTGTCTAACCGATGCGAACGACGAGAAAATTTTATCCGGCCTTGGCCATGGTAACCTTTGGCAATTCTCTCGAAAGACCTGAGAAATCGGAGATTATCAACCGGACATGGAAGAGGGCACAATACGTGATCAGTACTTTCGAGCTGGTGTCAGACCCTGAACGGTCAACTTGACCTCAAGAGGAAAGGGTTACAAAGTATAGGATACATAAATAAGTTGACGATTATTAAAAATTTAGGCCCCGTTTGGCGGCAGTGATATTATATAATAATGACCCCTTTTGCATAACCGGGCCTCACAGAGGCCCATATTGTATCACACGCACGTTTGGCAGCTTCCAAAAGTTGTGATGTACATCACAGCTTTTGGAATCACTGCTCATAACCCCCGCCAAATCCGAAATACTACCCCTGGGGGTGTATTTGGAGTTATATCCGTAGTCCATCAATCGACTTCAACACTTTCCAACACAACCTCAATGCCACCATTCAACCCCTCCATGGCAACCACTCCATTCTCCTCTATCTGGTCCGAGTCTCATAGATCCACCCTCACCGACGTTGACATGGAGGAAGACCCAACTCAAAGTCAGCCACCGCAAAGCCTCACCCCTGAGACCACAGCAAGTCCTCGCAAACCATCCAAAGTATTTTGGACATCCGAGATGGAGCGTGCAGCTCTTGAGCTCTATGTCCAGGCAGTTCGCGAGGGGAAACGATCCGACAACGGCTTCAAGCCCGAGACTCATCAAGCGATTGCAGCAACCTTACAGTTGAAGTTCCCAACGGTCGATTTGGACGAGAAAAAAGTGAAGTCCAAATTTAATCAGGTAAATCATATTTTCTTTCACTAAATAATTTAAATTACTGATCCATCTAACCTTTTCTGATTCATTCCAGGGATTGAAAAAAGACTACGACGTCTTTCTGGAATTGAAGAACCAGAGTGGGTTTGGATGGAATGAAGAGAGCTGCGAGGTCACAGCTCCAGAGCAGGTTTGGAACCATTATATCATGGTAAGCTCGGTAGCATCAGATGATCTTTTATCAAATCTGATTGCTATGTATGTTTCATTACACAGTCTCACCCACATGCCAAGAAGTTCAAGGGCAAACCATTCCCGGAATGGTTCTTACTAGTCGAGATTTTTGAAAAGGTCGTTGCAAACGGTGCAAATCAAATCTCTTCACTCTCAATTAATACTCTTAGCCAAATCAGCAGTGAAATTGCTCCAAGCATTGGGTCTCAGCTCACTCAGCAAAGTGAAAGCCAGCAGTCTGCCAAAACCTCTCAATCAGAAGCTTTGGCATCACCACGGGTCCATTGTTCGGCAGGAAGAATTTCGACTGGTTCTCAGATCGCTGGTGCTTTGAAGGACTTGATTGCATTAAATCAGCCTGGATTGAAGCAAACTCAAGGTGCAATGGCCATGAAATTTTTTCAAGAAAACGATGCCGCTGATTTTGATGATTACCAACAACTCGCAATCTTCAATGTATTCTACTCCAAACGTCGTGCTGCTCTTTACATGTCCATTCAGCAAAAAGATTTGCGAATCTCTTGGCTTGAAAACTTACTCGCAAATAGCCCGGTGTAGCTTTTTGTAGTCCGTATATCTAGTGAATGCTCATATCTAGTGTATCTAGTGAATGCTCCAACTATAACTAAATATGATTTGTATTTAGTTCTAATCGGCTCCTTTTCCTCTCTGAATAAGTTTGCCTTCCTTCTATCACATCGACTACCGGATTTTGCTTAGTGCAAAATTGATTCATTCCACACAGAAACCTGGTGGCTTGATGTTCCCTGATTCAGCCACATTGTTCATGGCTGGCTTGGAGGCTTCAAAAGGAAGTTGTTCAATCGCCGCACCGAGGCAGGTGTTCATGAATTCTACCAAGCGTCGTATTTCGCCATCATCATCATCTGTGTCATCATGATGTGCCGCCAATTGTAGCTGACTTGTGTCGATACATTTGATTTACTTTGCTTCAGCTCACAATAACCTCAAAAGTTACAGCCAAAATGTTACGCAAGCAATCTTTACGTTATTCGAATTAGATTCCTTATTTCTGCCAAGCCAGTCATCATCATCATGTAGCTGATTTCCACATATCTAGAGACAAGTAGATAGATAGATATCACGCTCTCTCTTTCTTTCTTTATCTTTCTCTCTTTCTCTATCTCTCTTTCTCTCTGTCTTTGAAGAAGTACTGTGGTTGAAGTTTTGTTAATCAGAAGGGATATCGAGTGAAGAATTCTGGTCCATAATCGGGACAACAAGTTTAAGTTTAGAGGTTCTAGAAAATTCTTCCACACATCACATTAGAAGCAAATGAGAAATAGGTTGTTGAATCACAGTCTCCAAGAAGATGAGAGAAAAAACATAATGAAAAAAAAGAAATAAGGATTAGAGTGAGAAAAGGTGATTAGAGCAACCAAATCAATGGGGTCGGCCACGTCCTCTCCTCCTTGTTAGTGGACCTCTGGGGCGGTGAGATACAGTCCTTCCTCGAGTAGAATTGTAAGATACATAGTCCTTCCACATGGCCTCGGCAAGCTCATCCCTCCAGGCCAAGTCTTCCATGCAATCTTCTGACAATCGATCGCTTTCATCTGGTATTTCAAGACTGTTGGATTCACCAGGCCTCTCTGGAAAATTGTTGATGTGTGTTAGTCCATCTCTCATGATGTGATTGTGAATCACAGCCAAGCAAATGACTAGTTGTCCTTGTATTGGCACAGCATACTCGAGTGGTTTGGTGAGGATCGGAAACCTACGTTTGAAGATTCCAAAGATCCGTTCAATGGCATTACGCAACATTGCGTGTCAAAGGTTGAAAAGTTCCTCGAGATTCTCTGGCCTAAGAATGATAGTCAGAAAGCTGTTCAAATTTTGGTTACAAGAAAAAATACACACCTGTTGGCTGCTGAGATTTGTTCTCGCAGATGATATCTGATCCCCCTGTAAGGCACAAGTAAGCCCCTGGCTAACCCATATCCTGCATCCGCTAGGTAAAACGAGCCCATGGGTATCTTGAAATCGTCCGCCCTTGCAGATGCTAACACTCGGCCATCATGCGCCGATCCTTCCCAGCCAACGCGAACATACGTAAAACATAGGTTGAAGTCGCATACTCCCAGTACGTTTTGCGACAGAAAACCCTTCCGATTGCGATAGGCGACTGGGTTATCTGATAATGGGACATGAGCCGGTATGTGGACACCGTCTAGTGCGCCAATGCAATTTGAAAAATATGGCATGAATTTTGCATTCTGTTCAATAGTCGGATGGATACAATTGGTTGGCGGTTCCTTAATATAATCTGAGCTCAAGGCCAGAAGGCACTTGATGATGTAGTGAAAAACTCTTAAGCATAAAATCAGCTTTTGAGTGAGTTAAATGAAAGAGATAGATAAGAAGACATGAAACACTTACCTCGAGATAGTTTCACCACTGTGCTGGAACCGATCCATTGTGTTTCGGTTGCTAGCACAGTGCCCAACAATGTAAAGGAAGATAGCTAGCTGTTCTTCTAATGGTAATGCTCTTGAGGCTGGTTGGACTTTCATTTTAGTTATTTCTTGGCAGAGCTTCAAGAAAACCGATTTATTCATCCGCATCATATCAACAAATCGACGCTCGTTCCCGCGGAGTAGTTCAAAAAAATACCTATTGCCTGTCAGGACCGAAGTATTGTATGGGTTCTTGATAGCGTGGAGAAGATGGTACAGGGTCATTAGTACCATCACCGACAACGTAACTTGAATTCGACCATCATGAGTTGGTGTTTGATTTGAACGAGAAGTGGTGCTGGATCTTGAAGATTCTGATTCGTCTTCAGAGTGACTGCTGTCATGTTCTTCTTCAGTTTCGGACTGAGGGATGACACTTGCTGTCATTTTGGTGGTGCTTTTCCAAACGGTTTGTGGGGGTTATGTGTGATCTGTATGACTCAACTAGTTGTAGCCAAACAGTCGAGTCATATACAAAAAAATCAAAAAATCGAGTTATACACATTACCTTATGTAAGCGGGCGACATTATATAATATCACTGCCGCCAAACGGGGCCTTAAATAAAAATCTGGAAGATAGCAGACTTAGCCTAATTGCTTCAGGATTGCCAACTCAGTATAACTAATCAGATCTCGAAAAATGTTGTTGATACTTCCAAGCATCTCTCCAGCAGTCACCAATCTGTTTCAGAAAAATTATAAAATTCAAGAGTCTTTAAACCAGGAAAAATAAACTGTCACCTGACATCTGGTGACATCAAGAAACAATGGATGTAGCTTTGTGATAGCTCTGATTCCACTCCAACTAGGCTAAAATGGCCCCTTTGTGTCCTACAAATTCAAGGGGCTGTACATGAGTCCAACTGTACTACTGATGGCTAGCTCATTGCACCCTGGTGACAATTTATTTTTCCTGGTGAATTTTGGGTTCAACTCCACATTGTTCAACCCAAGTTCATACCCATGCTTACATGCCCCAAAGTTTTCTCAGTAAGACACAGAACCAATCCCAGATTCCCTCACATCCAGCTTTGCAAACAGCAAAATCAGGAAAACGTTTGCCTCCAAACTCAATTCAAAGGAAACCATTCATCAAGGGATGTTTGACTTGGTGAGATGATTTTCAGAAGAGTAATTTTCTTGACATGTATATGCTTGCAAAAATTTAGCAATTTGTTATTGTAACATACAGCATGTCTATTAGCATAAAACTTACTAAATGCTTATATCATGTACTTACTTTCCTCTAAAAGACTCCTCCCTGTGATGCCGGTGAATCTTATCTTTCCTCACTCTCTTATTATTTTCTCACCAACATCACAGGTAAGCTACTGATTATTGTATTTTCCTTTTCTCTTTTTCAACTTTCATCATATTCTGACCTCAGGAAATACATAACTCTGTTAGTATTTTCTCACCAACATCACAGTGTCTAACATTTAGGAGCAAGGAATACTGTCAGCCCTAGAGATACTCCAGAGTATCCTAAGAACTAACTAAACTGTAAAATACAATAAAAATACTGTATTTCCTAATGTAAATAATAACATATCATAAATTATTATTATATTAATCAACTTGGAATGTAAAATTAAGTGGGGCAGCTCGCTCAAACCACCACTAAATTCCTACTCCTTCTAGTACTTTATCATAGAATAAGGATACTTTAAGAAAAGGGAATAAAAAGTATAAATTATGGATTAGAAATTATTGTCATAAAAGCTGAGAGGCAATAAGCTTATTTGCATAAATATAATAAGAATAAAATTATGCTTATAAGAAAGAAATTACCTAAGTGCATGGTAATTTCCCAGTATTGTTCTATTAAATGAATTGGCCCATGATGTGATTGGTTATACATACATGTCATGAGGTCATTGGGACATAGAAAATACTGTGCTCAATTTAATACAATTCCCATTGCATCATAGTGCATTTGAATTGTAATACATTAGAGCAGAATATACAACAAAATTCTAGAACCTTCCCCTGAAGACCTCTAGAATATAAAAGGGGGCCTTTTCCTGGCCTAGGATTGGATCCTCAGCATACTAACCCCGTACCACATTAGTAAGTACCCTGAATATTCTCCTCCTACTTTTAGAGTAGTGTTATTCCTTTTATTATCAGACCCATCTTTATTATCAGACCCATCTTATTTACTGGACTAGTTATCAAGCTATCTTAGAGCCTCCCCATCTTAGACCTTGGACTATTCCTTAGAAAGCAGTTGCTGCAAGACTACCACCTCTGACAGTAGCTAATCAGCTCAAGTGCTTGCCAGCTGCTTAGTAACAATTTATATTGTTACATATCTCTCAAAAAGACAGAAAGATAGTCAAACCTATATGGTTAGCTGTTAGTCTTCTCCTGATTGACTAATTTGTATATCAAATAGACAATTATAAGGAGTTTAGGTTATCCTCTGTGCATAGTTTGGACACTGTAGAGAGAGAATAATATTTATTATTATTCTGATAAACTTTCAGCACAGTGATAGTACCTGGCTTTTTATGGAAATTATGCCAGTGTTTCATACACATAGCTGACAAATACAATCCCAAGTTAGTATAATTTCATGTGTCCAATCAGTCTAGGGATTCAATCCTGGGAACCATTTTTACGTGTGACAACTAGAGTGATGGAGAGGGGGCACAAACCATCACACAAGGATGCTTGCCCTTGAAAAACAGCCCAACTCTATTATTGTACCTGTATGTGTAAGTCTTACCAGGTGTAACCCTCCAATACTCTTACATGAGAGTGAAATTGTTATTCTGCTGCTATTGAAATCCTATTTCCACACAGATGGACTATTTTTTGTACCTTGGAAGCACTTCATCTTTGAAGATTTGAATGACCACATATATACAGTGGTGTTTGGGTCCAGGTATATACTGTATTTTCAAAATTTTGGGCTAGATTTCAGTATGGTTATTGGCATTCATGCCGTGATGAGCAGTCTTTATAGGTATTTGGTACATGCAAGTTAAAAAGGATGTGAGATAATTACATTTAAATTGAGTGATGCAGCTCACGGTGTGATAGAACATGACCCATTTTTTATAGTGGGAATGCCACTGGTATTCCAAGTACTTTCTGAAGGCAAGATTGATACCACACCTATTGGCCAAAAGTCCTTTCCAGCAAGTTTCCAGCTGAGTTGGACAGCAATATAGCAGGGTGAAAAATTCAAATAGCCTCATTAGCTTGACCTTGCAGATACCAAACTTCCACCCCCTTTAATTCCTCTAGAACATCAAATATGCATCAGTAGTGCTTGGTACTATTAATTCCAAGGCCCCAATACACATTGGCAACAGCATTGGTTATTGCCAATTCACAATCACTCATTATGGCTTGAGGAACAAGCCCTGATCTGAGGAATCATTTCAACAGGTTCACTGACAAATACAATTACTCTCATGTCAGTGACAAAAGCTTATGAATTGGTATGAAAGATTGACTTACAAAGCTACTGATGCAGTTAAAGCCCAGAAAACCAGAAGTCCTTTACCAGTAACAGGGTTCCAAATGACAAGGGTGTAGAGGCTGTGTGAAACAAAAAATAAAGTGGGAGGCTTTGGCCTAGGAATGACTAGATGTCAGTGTCCTGAGATGGGTGAGGAGAGAGGGAGCAGAAGACCTTTGGCACAGGAATAACTAGATGTCAGTGTCCTGGGATGGATGAGGAGACAGGCACAAGCAGACCTGGATGAATAGATGAGAAACAGAAGTTATGAAGAAAAGAAAGGGGAAAAATAACAACAAGAACATTTGATTAACAATTTATTGCTGAGAAACTAAAACCAGAACTAGATAAAGAAACAAGTTATCAGAGAGAGAATAATTATGAAAGTGAAATAAAGAGAGGAAGAATTGTACCCGGATCAGAGACTATGATAGAATAAGAGGCTAAGAGTATTTTATTCAAGAGGAGATAGAAGATGGAAGGAAGATCTCAAACAGAAGACAAGAATAAGTGAGAATAACAGGCAAACATTAGATTTTTGTTATCTGAGTTGATGAAGGAGGATTGGATTTTAGACAAGGGGAGAATCAATCTGAAGAGGGAGAGGAAAAGGAAGAAGGGTAAAAAGAAGATCAGGACGATGTTGGTTTTATTGAATGTTGATTTTTGTTAGTTACTTCACAGTTGAATTGATTCCAGAGTTGAGTTGATGATCAATAATTATTGTTTAATCAAAGCTAAAGTATTTGAAGAAGTTGACACCATCTGTTCTTGATGAGTCGGTGTGAGGAAAGAAGGAAGAGAAAGGGATTCTTCTTAAGGGAGCTGGTGATTTGGGGGAAGAAGAGCGCACACACTTTGGGTAGTTGTTGGGGCGCGCTATGAGAGCAATGTTGAATGTTCTGAAAACTCAACAAAGAATACAACTAATAAGATAATATTCAAGCCCAGTATTACATGATCTTATGCCCATAGGTTCCCATCCTCCTGTGACCTGACACAATCTCTTAGGCTGACCTTTTGAAAATCATAAAAACTGTCAGCTATGTGTATGAAACACTGGCTTAATGTCTATAAAAAGCCAGGTACTATCACTGTGCTGAAAGGTTATCAGAATAATCACAAGTCTTATTCTCTCTATAGTGTCCAAACTATGCACAGAGGATAACCTGAAACTCCTTTGGAATTGTCCCTTTGATATACAAATAAGTCAATCAGGAGAAGACTAACAGCTAACCATATAGGTTTGGCTATCTTTCTGTCTTTTTGAGAGTGTAACAATATAAATTGTTACTAAGCAGCTGGCAAGCACTTGAGCTGATTGGCTACTGTCAGAGGTGGTAGTCTTGCAGCAACTGCTTTCCAAGGAATAGTCCAAGGTCTAAGATGGGGATGTTCTAAGATAACTTGATAACTAGTCCAGTAAATAAGGTGGGTTGGATAAAGGGGATAACACTACTCTAAAAGTAGGAGGAGAATATTCAGAGTACTTACAAATATGGTACTGGGGGAATATGCTGAGGAACCAATCCTAGGCCAGAAATGGCCTCCTTTTATATTCTAGAGATTCCTTGAGGAAGGTTCTAGAATGTTTATTCTAAATTCTGCTCTAATGTATTACAATTCAAATGTACCATGATGTAATGGGAATTGTATTAAATTGAGCACAGTATTTTCTATGTCCCCATGACCTCATGACATGTGTGTATAACCAATCACATCATGGGCCAATTCATTTAATAGAACAATACTGGGAAATTACCATGCACTTAGGTAATTTCTTTCTTATAAGCATAATATTATTATTCTAATATTTATGCAAATAAGTTTATTGTCTCTCAGCTTTTATGACAATAATTCTTTAATCAATAATTTATACTTTTATTCCCTTTTTCTTAAAGTATCTTTATCATATGATAAAGTACTAGAAGGAGTAGGAATTTAGTGGTGTTTTGAGTGAGCTACCCCACTTAGTTTTACACTCTGAGTTGATTGGTATAATAATATTTTATAATATGTTATTATTTACATTAGTAATACATTGTTTTTTATTGTATTTTGTAGTTTAGTCAGTGCTTAGGATACTCTGGAGTATCTCTAGGGCTGACAAAAACAGTAGTTTTTGACTGAGTTATGTGTGCTATCAAGCACCAGCATACTCTAACTATGGCTGAGGAGAATCTTTCTCTGCCATGATGATTGAAATGCAAACATATATTTTACCGATGTCAGGTTCTCCATTTTGGGGCCTTTCTTTGATAGAGCATTGATTTGTTTCCAACTAAGGTAATTCACTTTATCATACATATTTTGGGAGGTTTCTGGAATGAAAATACACCTATTTCTCTATCAAGTCAAGTAAAACAGAAGTTCAACATATGTAGATACAATAATCCAGGACTTTGTAGTGTACCTCATCATGAAATAAGTCATGTGACTGTTAAAATACAGTCAATTGATTCCCAAACTAGATCACTGATAACCCCATCATTGAGCCACTTATAACCAGATTAAAAGAAGATTGGATTGTCATTGAATATTTAAAAATATCCCACACTGAAAGAGAAACGATTTTAGAAAAAGAACAATAAGTAGAGAAGATGAAATACCAACATCAGGAAGAATAGAGATATGTGAAGGAAGAAGAAGAAAGTGGGACAGCAGAGGAAACTGGATAGGAAAATAATCAGTTGGCAATTTTAAAGTAGAGTGATTGAGAGGAAATTATCAAGGATATCACCAGACAGAAGAAGAAGATCAATTAGTTTAAGAAGAGTGAAAGATGAGAAGAGAAGATCTAGGTAGATGAGAGGGAGAGAAGAAGGAGGTGGTGAATTTGAGAATGAGATTGATAGTTGAGAGAGTGGGTTTGAGAGGGTGAAGAAGAAGAGTGGAAAAGTGGGAAAGGATAAAGGAGTGAGGGAAAGATTGATGGAGTGTAGTCGGTGATGGGACTGTGAAGGGTCAGTAATTCTTACACAGATTTAGGAGCAAAAAAGATTAAAATCTGTTCTTCTGAGAATGGGTCATGGTTTTGCTCCAGCGGCCGCAAATGAGGAGATATGCTGAACCAAGCCATGAACCCAATTTTTTGTGAATCATGGGTCTTTTGAAAGCTGATTGACTGCTTTGGATTTATGTCCCAAGGACACTTGATCTCAGGCTTTAAAGTATTCATTGAAGGCCTACCCAGGTGTTCCTTTAAGGTTGGGCTAGATTGGATGATGTTTACATTGTGGATTTCCTTCTGAATTTTCCAGAAGACAGTTCCTTGCATTGCATCAGAAAAGTCTTTGGAATATTCAAGTGTGTTTCCAGGAATCATGAAGCTGTACGTACTGGGTGGCAGGGGAGGAGGATGGCCACCAACATAACAGACAAGCCGCAAAGCATTTGGAAGATCCATTGATCCCTCTGGTACCGGGACCTCCTGGGTAAATGGTAGGGGGACTATGTGGTACATGTCTTCTATAAGGGGAAAATTCATCTCCTTTTGCAGGTGAACTGCATATGGCCATTTCACATTGAGTAATATAGGTGGAAGATTTGGAAACAAGAGAAGATGATGCTGATGGGTTGCACAAACTGGATTCAAGATGTGATCTGAGTAGATGGTGTATAAGAGAAGTTGATGGATTTTTTTTCAATTAATAAGGAGGATGGAGTGGTCAGGGATTTAACTGAAGCAAGGATTAATTGCTATATTTGATTTCTAATCAATTTGTAATACAAGCAGACACCAGAGGATGGGAATGGTTGCAGAAATAAAAATGGGTTTGTGGAGAAAAAATTATTGGTCCAAAAGATGGATAAGCTCTCTGTTTTATGGAGAAACAGGTCCTTGTGGTGACTTTGAACTTAGATGATAATTGGGTAAGTGCTCCCTTGCAGCTCAAGATCACAACTTTTGTGAACTTGTCCTGCCTACAACTTCAAAAACAAATGGCATCCAGGATAACACTGCTCATTTTTATCCATCTGTATCTCCAAGGCTTATCCAATTTAGGGTGGAGCACTCCAAGTTACCATTATTAGAGAATTTTATTTCAATTTTCCAAAATAAGGTAAACCACAAAGATCCATGGAGGAGACTCGTGGTATTAGCTAGGATCAATGAAAATCAAAGGAGGGTTTTATTAAAGCTCAAATTCACAGGGGGTATCAAATATGAACCAATCCAAAATTAAAACCAGTGAATTAGGCTTTTCCACAAAATTTCACTCTTGAGAATTCTGACACATTTTATATTGATATGTGTAGTTTTGAAAAATGGTGTAGTTTCAAAAAAAGTTGATTGGATAAGAGCGGATTTGGTCATATTTTATACCCCCTTATATTGTTTCCTGACTAAATATAAGAACACCACCTATGTGCCCAACTGTTTGTAATTCCTCACATTGCAGTATTTTGTTTTCTTATCAATCATTAAAATCAAATTATAATAATTATTTGAACATACTAAATTTAATATTTATCACATAGAAATCTCATGAGATTCTGCCCTTTTTTTGTCAATTAGCTAGTCTGTGTGACATTCCGAAACCTATCTGTTTCTGGCATCTCTGAAGAATATTACCGTAGTTTTACACTCCTCTTGGTTTGCCAAAATCACAGCTCGATCTGCCCCGGCACTTTCTCGTGACACCCATGGTCTCGCGGCTGTGACAGGAACATCGGTGGTCTCGGAGCTTTGCTCCTACATTCTACGGCCACTTCACCTCGCCATCGTTCAGATCCACAAAATTGCGGTCAAGTATGTAAATATTTCATTTCCACATCAATATTTTTCACACCTACACACTGATGAGCATTCCAATTATACCCATTGTATATTGCTGGTTCAGGTTGCAAAATGCTGTTTCAGAAGTCCTCGGCTGTCCGATATGTGGTTGCGTATGATCGGGCGATGTACCATACCAGGGGCTGGTCTCCAATGCCGGCTGGCGGAATTCAAACAGCCAGTCACGGAACGCGGGTCCAAAGGACGGGTCTCACAAAACAGTTTCAGTCATTGATCCATTCTCAGAGATCATCGGCAGAGGAGATGAAAGCAAAGGTGCGCGACATGAACAAATTTTGAATGTACAGGTCAAACTCTACCAGCCACAAATTTATTTGCTGAATATGCTACGGTGCCAACGGCTCATTAATTGAACTGCCGTACCCGTGGTTTTTTGTAATGATCGGCTCCCGCCCTGGCTATTTCTTTTTTGTTTCTTTTGAATTTACATTGTGGTATTGTTGCCTCTCACACAACTTGATCACCTGTTACCAGTCTTCTCATGCGAACTCGCCAGGCACTCCTTAGACCATTTAATGCTCCCTGTCTCCCTGTTCGAACTGTTATTTTTTTCATAGACGTTGCGGTGGTTTGGGCGACGTTATATATCAATTGGTGACATCAGTGCTGACCATCTGGCTCATGTCTTCAACCTCGATCTAGCCAGTATATCGTAGCGAGTTCGATACGTTCGGAGAATTGAAGGTACCGGCGGATAAGTACTATGGAGCTCAGACGCAAAGGTTGGTTCCTCAGCCAGATTTAAGTGTTATAATTATCCATGCCGAAAAGGATAAGGTCCTAATACTCTCGGCATTTATAGATCACTTCAGAATTTTGACATTGGCGGGGAACAAGAGCAGATGCCACCGGCCCTGATCGAGGCTTTTGCTTATGTCAAGAAGTCTGCTGCCATTGTTAATATGACCTACGGTTTGGATCCGAAAATAGGACAGGCAATATGTCAGGCTGCCGACGAGGTGCGTCATTCGGTTTTTCTTTATTGCCCATATGACCCGTTATATATAATATCACTGAAGTGACATTACAACTTTCTAGGTTATCAGTGGGAAATTGAGTGATCATTTTCCCCTAGTCGTCTTCCAAACTGGTTCGGGCACCCAAACCAACATGAATGTTAACGAGGTATAGCCTGTGGCTCCAACCTGATCAATCTCAAAACGCACCGTCTGTATTCATCGCATCTTGTATAACCAGGTAATATCGAACCGAGCGATTGAAATTCTTGGCGGAGAAAAGGGCAGCAAGAAGCCTGTTCATCCGAACGATCATGTCAATATGTCCCAATCATCCAACGACACGTCTGTTATTTTAAGATTTCCTGCTTAGTCCTAGCGAATGTTTTACAAGTCTAAAATCCCCAGTCTTCCCACAGGTTTCCAACGGCGATGCACGTGGCAGCCGTGTTTCAAATTACTCGAAATTTGATCCCTGCTCTCGAATCGCTCATCCGCGCGATTGGCGCCAAAAGGCAGGAGTTTGACTCGATCATCAAGATTGGACGAACTCATCTACAGGATGCTACTCCGTTGACGCTAGGTCAGGAGTTTTCTGGCTATGAACAGCAGTTGATCAATGGCCTGGCGCGTGTAAAGTCTTCCTTGCCCAGACTTTCTATGCTTGCCCAGGGTGGCACAGCAGTCGGGACGGTTTGTTGAAGTCCATCTGATTTTGTGTGTTAACTCACTCACGCCCTGTGTGTCTTGCGCAGGGCCTGAATACTAAATCTGGATTCGCTGAAGCGATCGCAAAGGAAATCACACAGCAAACTGGGATCCCGTTTGAGACCGCACCCAATAAGTTCGAAGCGCTTGCCTCACATGATGCTATCGTGGAGACATCTGGGGCCCTTAATGTTCTGGCGGTCAGTGCGATGAAGATCGCCAATGATATCCGCTTCTTGGGCAGTGGACCTCGCTGTGGTCTTGGCGAATTGAGTTTGCCAGAGAACGAGCCTGGGAGTTCAATTATGCCCGGGAAAGTGAACCCTACCCAATGTGAAGCGGTTAGTCTTCTCCTTTCACTAGTAAAGCCATCGAATTGCGGATATTAATCTCATCCCGCTCAGCTTACGATGGTTGCCGCGCAAGTAATGGGTAATCATACTACAATCTCAATCGCCGGGTCAAATGGTCACTTCGAAGTAGGTTCCTCTTGCACAATTGGGCGATTCATTTGAGGGCTGATTTTGGGATGTGACGACCACAGTTAAATGTGTTCAAGCCAGTTTTGATCAAGAATTTGCTGCAGTCGATCAGACTATTGGGAGATGGGTTCAGATCATTTGAGACAAATTGTGTCGTGGGAATTGAGGCCAACAAAGCTAGGATTGAACAATTACTCAACCAATCTTTGATGTTGGCCACTATTCTTAACAGTCGACTCGGTTATGATAGTCAGTAGCGTCAACCACCTTTTTATCTTCAATGCTTTTCCGTTCACAACTTCAATTACTGATGCTTAATATCTACGGGTAAAAAATAGATGTTGCCAAGTGCGCAAAGAAGGCGCATAAAGAAGGCACCACATTGAAGGAGGCTACATTATCTCTAGGTTTACTCGATGGCGCGGAGTTTGATCAGATAGTTCGACCCGAGCTAATGTTGGGGCCTGATTATAGACCAAAGTCTAATTAGATCTCACACGCAACATTTTTTTAGCTCATGCTGATTTGACTATTCTGCCGCGGTATCCCATGGTGTCATATAGTATTTCCTCAGCCATCCTGATGTCATACTGTACCCGCTCTTCATGCGTTAGGTCCTATAACGTTGAGAACTCCAAAATATGAAGCTCAAATGATCAAGGGACACACTTTCATTGAATTCTCACGGCTTTCGGGAACAAAAAATAAGTAGGGATTCAATGCATTAATACAATTCCTTAAATGAGGTTCAAAATTTGTGAGACGCGTTGAAATCAAGAGATAAAAAGAGAGGAAATAAGAAACTTCAACTTTTGGAATGACTCAGTGTCACAATCATAACAACATAACAAAAATCAGGTCCTTAACAGAGATAAACAGAGAGAACGTACAACTTGCGGATAGATGAATTCCGAAAAAACAATAGATCCATATTAATAAAGAGGAAGAGAGATTTGGTTGTCCTTGAATAAGATTGTGATGGTTCTCAGGTTCGTCTTGGAACCAGACTTCCAGGGCAAATGCCGCGCTGGCGATGTCGCATTAATGCGTCTCCTCGGGCAAAACCTTTTCCACTGGGTAGAGAATAAAAAATTTAGTAGCACGATGGTTTGGATATTTATTTCACACGAAGATCTTACCAGATACAGTTGAATGGTTTGCTCTTCGAGTGGATTTGTTCATGGCGACGGAGATCATGTTGGCGCACAAAGGCGGCGTTACTAGTAAGGAAATGATGAAGATATCAGGCTAATGTTGAAACACGGGATCAAAAGTGGAATTGCATACCAGTTAGTTACAGAACAGATGAACGGCTTGTCCTCGAGATGGGTTTGGAGATGGCTCTCGATGGCCGTCTTGCGGGGGAACGAGCGGCCACAGTCGTCGAGCTTGCAGACGTAGCGCTTTGCAATTGACCCGTCTACCGATTGGGCGGGGTAGCAGATGGTCTCGTAGAGACACTTTAGGATGTCTTTAGGAATTCCACTGACCTCTCTGCATGGGTTGAGCCCGATAACGTTTGCCCCTGGTGGGGGATGCTGGACGAGGGTTGATTTCGACTTGGGGCCGGGCTTGAGTCGCGAGCCTACGAGCGGGGCACGCTTGAGGAGGGAACTCAATCCGTCAACCGGATATGGGTTGATGTTTTCGTTGGCCGAGTCGGAACTTGTGGCCGAACAGCGTCTCTTGCAGGCAGGTTGCTCATACTCTGACTCGGCATTTTGCGACACGCTTCGCTTACCCTGGTCAGAACGGTTCATATAATCCGAGCCGCTGAGTGCCATCGGCACGCTATGGGGCCCCGCCATCGACATACAGTCAGAGCGTAAAGAACATTTCCCTGACCAGCGACAAAGCTGCTGCTCAGATGACATATTTCCAAAGGTGGAGGCATCGTCGAACGAAGAATTGGAAGTATTTGAAGGTGCTTGAGGGAGACCGGTAAAGTAATCCATCTGACCATCCAATGCACTGTTGTAGCTGGCAGGGCTGTTAATGAACTGGTTCACAGTGCTCTCATAGTCCCCATAGGGCATCAGACCGGCGACAGGAAGGTAGCCAAACCCAGGGGTGAGGTCAATATTGGTGGGATTCGATTGGACAGGGAGCGAAAGGGAAAGGTCACATTGGTTTCCGTTGGTGCTCGTAGCGGATTTTTTCTTGGGGGGAAGATGGGTACAGTCTATTGGGAAGCTCATTCCGGTAGGAGTAGGTGCCGCCGAGAACGTTGCAGAGGACGGCGTCGGAAGGCCCTCGGAAAAGCTCACACCGGGGTTGGATCGGGGTGCATTGAGACTGGCGTTCAGCCAGTTGACAATGCTTGGAGGCGTGGGCACAAGTTGTGATACATGGTGGGGGTGTTGAGGTTCAAAGTAGAAAGAGGGTGCTGGGGGCGAGACATAAGAAGTGGAAGAATCTGAATATGGGGTTAACGGATTTTCACAATTCGTCAAGAGTCGGTCGGTGGCGTTGAAAGCCGACATATTCGTATTAACGGTCAGGTTAAGCTTGTTCTTCGTGCTCCAGTCGTGGGAGGAGGGGGCAGGGGGCAGAGTTCGAGGATAGTCCATAGTACCCATGTGTTGTGCTTCTTGTGGTAACGATGAATTAGGCGATGGAGCAATTTCAGTCGACAGAGCGATAGAACACGCCCCAGACCAGTCCTTAATGGCTTGCGATTGGAAGTAAGGATCAGGAGCTGTTTGAGCAAGACCATCGAGGAGAGTTTGGACATCTGATTGGCAAGTTTCACCAAGCGTTTGCAGATGATGTTCTCCTATACCCAAAGTGATTAATGGTGTAATGTTAGGGTATGGGAGCATCTGGGCCGGGTTGGATGGTACATCTACTTCAACGGCTGGAAGGCCGTAGGCCAATAGATCAAGCACCAAGTAATCTTGAAAGACCTGGCCATCCAAGTATAGACTGGAGTGTATGCTTCCAGCTGGACTCAGTCCTTGACTTCCAAAGTCTGACTCGAGGAAGGTGTCAGCACTCAAGCTGTGTTCAAATGGATCAGTCGAATCCAGGCTAATCAATGACGTTGGCGGACTCGAGTTGTTTTGAAATTCATCCTGCTTGGATGTATCCGACATACGACGCGATGAAGATGTGACGGAAGCAGTCGTCATGTTGAAGGATGTTAAGACTCTGTTTGTGGAATCGAGAGCCAAAGCAAAAGAGGGTTGGAATCTGGTGATTAGTATCGTAGCTAGAGGGCCTCCGCTTAAACGGCAAGTTTTACTCACGATGATGGGTGTGCTTGTTCGAAATTCGATGGGGTAGTAAAAAACTTAAAGACTTGATGGAGTGAGCTGGAAGATGAAGGAGATTGATGAACTGAAATCGCGGATGTAGATGTTCGAAAGTGAGAAGAAGGCTGAAGGATTAGTTGTCTCTGGACGGAGGACGGATAACAGATCAACAGAAGGTGAATTGTAGGGACAGAACACAAAGGATGGTGAAGGAAAGAGTGACGCTGAAGTTAAGTGGTGGGGTATTATTGATGAGAAGAAAGAAAGTTTCAAAGAAGGAGGTGCTGTTTGACGAGTAAAAAATTAATAATGGGCTGTTATTACAATTTTTCAAGCAAGATGGAAGAGTGGGAACAATCCAAAAGCTGGGGTAAGAGCTTCCCAGTGTTATTTATATCCAGGGCATGAGTCTCTGGTTCAGCCGTCCTGGCCCGTGTTTGACACTGATTTCGATTGAGGCTGAGGACCCTGGTGCAGCCGGAGCAGCTTAACGGTCGGCTGCCGAATGTAGGACGGCGAGCCATTCAATCCATCAGGCCCGCCCCCCCCTCCCCCGGGGTGCCTATCCGAGAAATAATCCCTTTGGACCAGCTCATTGGCTATGCAGCCAAAACTGGTCCAAGTCCTCTTGTTGAACGGGAAGTGAACTGGATGGATAATGGCAGGTGTGCTCACCAAGCGGTTCAGAATCTGATGGAGCTGCTGGTATACGCCTTTACATCACTACATGGACCATGGGGGTCCCATGTTTGGAGGGTTGGTAGTCATGTAAGTTGGAGGGTAGTAGTAGCATTTTCAGAAAGGAAACTTTATTTTGGTTGGATGATGTTTAAACCCTGTTTAAATAACACTAGATTTCAAGAGGAATTAAAGAAAACACAAATTCACTCGCTGTCAAGTCTCTGTTGGACCAGTACAACTTAGATGCTTAAAGGTGAAGAAATAAATTGAGTGCCTGGATAGAAAAGGGGAACTTGTTCTAGAAATCAAAGGCGAGGGCTACTAATCTTATCTTCATGTACATATATCTTAAGAGTTCGATTCCGTGTTGCATTCGCCTGTAATCAACCTTTTTTTTCAGCGGATCACTGGGCCTGCTTGTTCAACGAGTGCGGTCAACTGGAATTATTCTCAGTCACATTGGGTGTGAGATTCCCAGATACATGATGGGGTTTATAATATCAGGATTGTTCCGATAGCAACCATCCCAAGAACTAAAGAACTATGGCCTCCGGAAACCGTGATAGTCGTTGCAGAGGATTTTGCGGGAGTCTGAGAGGTCAAAATTAGATAGTTAAGCACCGGTAGGCTAAGATTGTTTTTTGGGGAGAAAGGGCAATGAGGACAATATGATAATCTTACTTGGGTGCTGTTAACAGATGTGGTCGGGGATTCGGGGGTCTGGGCAGGTCGAAGAGCAGGAGGTTGAGTCAATAGGTCACAGGTAATTAGAAAGAAGGTTTTTGTTTGTCAGTGGGAAAGCTCACCTTCTCAGGCGGGGTTTCTTCACCATTCCCGGATCCCCCTGGGGAGGCTGGCGGTGTTGAAGAGCCTCCTGCCGGACTGGGAGGGGGACTGCCGTTCTTACCTGCATCCGAGCCAGAGGAGACTGGAGGAGGTAGAGCCTTTTCAGGCGTCTTGGAAGGCGTATCGGACGACTTTGGCTTCTCTGGTGGCGAGCCATCGCCAGATGAAACTGGGGGAGGACCTCCGCCAGATGAGACAGGGGGAGGACCTCCGGAAGGACCTCCGCCCGAGGAGATCGGAGGCGTGCCTTTATCCTTGGAATTTCCCCCTTTGGGAGGTGAGCCGTCGCCAGATGAGACAGGGGGCGGTCCACCCGATGTGACTGGAGGAGGAAGATCTTTGTCGGTCTTGGAAGGGGAATCGTTATTCTTTTGCTTGTCCGCTGACCCATCGCCCGATGAGACTGCGGGAGGACCTCCTCCCGAAGTGACCGCAGGTGGTGAAGTATCATCAGGCTTTGACTTTCCTCCCGGCGAGGCATAGCCTGATGAAGCGCCAGCATTCCCTTTGTCTGGGGTTGCGGCTGCAGAGGGTGAAGTACCACAAGGACAGTTTGCTCCACCGGCAGCAGCATCCGGCTACAAAAAGAAAAGAAAACAAAAGTTGTAGAAGAATCAGCTTGTTGGTTCAACCTGTAAGGAAAAGTAGAGGTTTGGGTCAACCTTCCCAGCTGCTTTGGTTGAGTCCGACCCGCCGTCGTGGAAAGCCGCCATAGCTTGATGAATCTTGGCTCCGATACCTCCGCCTGAGTAACCTGAGGAAGTGGGAGGAAATAACCCAAAGGTTTGGTAGGAAATGGGAACGCAAGAGAAGAGAAAAATTGCGAGTGAAATGACGTTCTTCGACATCTTCAAGGGGTGTTTAACGTTAAATTCTTTATACCTCTTTATACAATGTTTGTGATATATGATGCAACTGAAGGATAAGCAATTGCTGCGAAATCACGGCTCAGCGTAGATAAGCTTAAATAAACCAGTTCATGCTGAGCCCAAAAGCAGCTGGTTGCGGCCACGATAGACTGGTTGAGGTACATAAACCAATAGCAAGTTTCAGGGTACCGTATCCACAAGACGCAAAACCCTGAGACTGACCAAGTTGACGGGCGTAACGATGACAAAAGACATAACCCTGAACTACTATCGAGGCTGCCACCGTCGCCATTAATTTGTCAATTCTCAGTTGATACCACTGAGGGTAAGAAGGGGTCGCAAGTCGCGTGTAAACTTATTCGACCCTGGACGCACCGCTCAATGGTGAGCAGCTAGCTGAGCGCGACAGGGTGGATGGTTTGGGATGGACATGGAACCATCATTAAGGGTTTCAACAAAATAAATGATTATTTTTTGACGTATTTATTTGAATATTTGGCAGTTATGTAGTAGCCAACAATTTTTCTACATTTACATCACGCGCACGTTTGGCAGTTTTAGGTCTTTTTTTAAAAAAAAGTGCAGATTTGATATGACATTGCGCACTATGCATATGTATGTGTACTAAGGCCAGGTTAACTTGGGATAAGCCCCTAAAAACAAAGTACAAGGGGAGGAATATAACTGAATGCCGCAGAGGTCTACAAGATGTGTTGTGAATTTGAGAAGGAAAAACAATTGAAAAGAGGAGAAAGGCAAGAGGGATAACAGAGAAAGAAACAAAGAAGAGCCAAGAAAATTCCGAGTATGGGGTTGAAGTCTTTCAATCAGGTGTTGCCTCCCTGGATCTTGCCGTGGCGAAATTGGGGAAGTCTAGCCAAGAGTTTGAGAAAGACCGCGGTGGCCTTGAAAGCTTTGGGGTTGTTCAGTAGAATTTTCCTTGAAATAGTGGTTATTTTTTCCTCTTGCAAGATAGCTTGAGTCCGCTGACTAACATTGCCTTACCTAGTGCACGAGACATAATGATCAACTGTTTTGACGGCATCGTGCGTTCCACAAATGGGGCAAGGTGACAGCCTGCATTTGAATTGAAAAGCGTTGAGTTGGTGGTGACCTGATTGTAGTTGATGGAACACTGCCTGAATTGGAAACTCGTCTCCGGGTGAACCTTTCCAAACCCTCCGGCAAGTGAGCAGGTTGGCCTTTTTGATGGTCAAACTGACATGGATCAATTGGTTGAGACACTGGGGGTTCCTTGCCTCATCCGCTGGGCTGTCAGCTACACCACGGACGCACATTTACGGTTTCGCTTCGAAATAACATCGATTTTTTTTTTTTTTTTTTTTTTTTAAACCAATGTATTCGAAGATACTTCGAAGACAATTCGAAGGCCAGGAGGAATCTTCGAAGTGCAATCAAAGATGCCTCCTGGAGCTTTGGCCATGCGCGGATTTACGCGGACCAGGCATCAAAATCGAAGTACATTCGAATTCATTTTTTGAATTCGAATGTACTTCGAATTGACTTCAAAGATCATTCAAAATCACTTCAATGGTAACTCATCGAAGTGATTTTGAATGATCTTTGAAGTCAATTCGAAGATGGGCTGAGCTGAGATTATCGGCAAGGCCTGCACACTTCAACATGGCTCCTCCATGTGTGAAGTGTGCAGGAGGACAGGAAAGGTGATCAGTCACCATGGTAGAGGGGTGACTGATCCCCTCCAGTGGTGACTGATCACCACTGAAAGGATGATCAGATGGGCATGATCAGCTGGAAGGGGGATCAGCTGGAAGGGGGATCAGCTGGAAGGGGGATCAGCTGGAAGGGGGATCAGCTGGAAGGGGGATCAGCTGGAAGGGGGATCAGCTGGAAGGGGGATCAGCTGGAAGGGGGATCCGTCACCCTTCCAGCTGATCAGAGGTGTGACCAGCTGGAGGGGTGAGGCATAAAAGGACTGCTGAGGTGCAGTCCTTTCATCCCAATCCCCACCAGTCACCCTTCCCATACTACATCCCCTTGTTACATCCATAGAAGGTCCCACATACATCCTCCTTACATACAATAAACAACCTCCATATCATGTCTTCATCCCAGCTTGTCATCATCTATGATCCTGCTCTGTGTAACAACATCATCAGCCTCCTCTGCCCACAAATGCTTCCTAGTGACCACACCCCTATCTCAACCACCTCCATGGCTCTACAGTCTATATCCATGCGGTTTGTGCGATTCAAGGCAATGGTTTTCAAGCATCTCGATTCCGTCCAGTCTGATCGCAAATTTGGGGGACTCCTCAACTATGAAGATTCTGTGGGCCATATCAGTTGGACTGGACGCATCCAAAGAGGGGATGACTTCGACCTCTACCCTCTTCCTTCAAAGTACAGGCAATTCCGGAACCTCTTGGAGCGATTACCAACCCAGAGAGATGCTGTGGCTTCTCTGCGCCTGGATTTTTCTTGGAAATATATAGAGTCACAAACTCATGAGGGGGTTTGTTGTTTGATTATATTTCTGGTCATTTGACTTTTTAGCTGATTTTTTTTATTTTATAGGACATCTCCAGCTGCAGCACTACAGATTCTGGTATGAGTGATGTCCCATGGCCTTCATCATAAATCAAAACCTAGGATATCTGCCTCCCTTTTGCCTCTGAAATGATCACTTGTCTACTCTAAATATTGCCCTATCTCATTTGTTTTGCATCCTTTTATTCTTCTATTAAGATGTGATCCAATTGGCCATGATATTTATATTGAAAAGGGAAATTTATCTGAGACATATACAAAATTTTGTGATTTTTTTGCATACTTTTTTCATCTAAGATGTAAAGGGAAATTCATCTGAGACATATACAAACTGTTGTGATTTTTTTGCATGCTTTTTTCATCTGAGATATAAAGTGAAATTCATCTGAGACACATACAAACTGTTGTGTTTTTTTTTGCATGCTTCATTCATCTAAGATATAAAGGGAAATTCATCTGAGACATATACAAACTGTTGTGTTTTTTTTGCATGATTTTTTCATCTAAGATATAAAGGGAAATTCATCTGAGAGATATACAAACTGTTGCGTTTTTTTTGCATGCTTTTTCATCTAAGATATAACCAAATTACTATGTTTTTTGTTGCATTCTTAGATGTGATCCAATTGGCCATGATATTTGTATGGAAAAGGGAAATTGATCTGAGATATATACAAATTCTGGTGACTTTTTTGCATGATTTTGATCTAACACCACAAGGATATATACAAAGTGTTGATATTTTTTGGAATCCTTTTGTTTTTCTCTCAAAAGGTACCTGATTATAAATTCTGAAAGAAATTGATCATAATTGGAACACAACACTTAGAAAGAATTTCCTGAGAACTTTGGTCCAGGAAACTTTTCCACAAAAATGAACATTGCCCTAGTAAAGATTTCCAACCTGACTGGTCAGAGATATAAGATTGAAATTATCATGACTGGGTTTAATTACTGAGATCATCTTCATTGTTTTCTGCCTGCCACTTTTGAAGGCCAGTGTGTAAGGCCTGCATCATTTGGCCCTCTGTAATATCTTTAGGCATCAATCCTGATTTATTTCGATGTATTTCAGCTTCATGGTGTGAAAATGCATTCAATAGATAACTGTTATGGTTGGTGTGTTGTATGTGATGACAAATGGATGTCCCTTCATGGCGTGGGTTTACTGGAACTGGTGCCTCAACTGCAGAACATCCTCCATCAAAGCAGTTGTGCTGGACATTGAGGCAACACTTTATGAACTGATGAAATTTATTTTGAATTTCAAAAAGGATGTGATAATTCCAATTCAATAATCCTTTTCAGAAGATTCATGATCATTATAATTACTTACATGGATGGGAACTATCATTGAAGAGGTCCTTTTCTCTAATGTTGGCATTTGGGTATGAGTATTTATGTGACCTCGCAAACATTCCACACGCCTCACCTAATATTTGTTACCAGGTGTGACCTCCCAGAGTGATTGCACAGATGCAATTATATTGCCCTGGTTGGGAAGCCCTTTCTCCTGTTTTCAAGGTATTTGAGAATGATAAATATCAAGAATTTTAGTGTGATTAATAACTGTAAATGGGAAGTTATTTCCATAGTGTTTTGGCTCACCAAATAAAACATGCCTGTACAAATTTTTTCTTTTGTATTAAGCTTAATGGCTTCCACTTGCCTAATCATGTGGTTTGGGTAACTTGCACTGAGACTGTCTGGGATTAATTCAATGTCTGATTGTTTCAATTTGGAATTGTGTAAGCGTGGGAAGAAACTCATGCTTTTGATTAATGAGGCGTTGTAACCAAAAGATTTTTGAACAAGTTCATTTTTATGAAACACATTGGTAACCGCTGAAGATGCTTGAGAGTAATCTCCTACTTTATTGTCATACAGATAGGCACCAGAGAATAATAGCCTCTGTATTTGATAGTTAGCAAATGAGTGGGCCAAATCACGGCTGGGTGCCTGGCGATTGGAATGGATTGATGCTGTTCTAACTATTCCATTGTAGCTCTCAAATTTTTCAGTGGCAAACAGACTAGCAGGACCAAAGCGTCTGATTGATTGAGGTAAGTGTAGCAGCATATGCACTTTGGGTTTATTTGACCATCGGCCTGACATTTTGCTAATGTGATATGTAAACTCCCTTATAACAGCTTCCAGTTTTTGAATGTAGCTCTCAAGTTCAGGAATGGAAGTCTGAAATTCCAAGCTGGATAAGTAGCACATTGAAAACCAGAGGGATTTCATGTCTTCTGACATCAGTGGGAAAAAAACAAATGGTGCCACCTGTAATATTGTACAAAAATCTTTACCAATAAAGGATCCATGGTGTGAAATCATGTACCTTGCTTGAATTGGTGGAATGTTGAGTCCATCAGTATTGAATGATTTCAAGCTTGCCTCCAGTTGCTTTAGTTTATTCTTGGGGACTCTATTTTTCATGAAGTCTGCAACTACATACTTCACTGACCCAAGGAGTATTACATGCAATATCTCCACTGGGGTGTCATTACAACCATCAAATGAGACTAGTTCCAAAAATGAGTTGAATATTCTTGGTCGTGAAAAATTGGCAAGTTCAGTAATGCGGATTCTTTCATGAGCATGTTTGGTCTGCAATTCAATCAATTTATGGGTTATTTGGTCCTTCAATCCATACTCTGCAGTTTTCAAATTGAATTCATGCTTGGTCTTTTGATCCATTATGTCCCAGAGCTCATGTGAGCGAGTCCTTGTCTCTTGCCACTTTCTAGCCACTGGCAATTGAGGAATCCCAAAGAAAGATCTGAGGAATTCCAATGAGCACCGGTGATCTTTGGACTTTGCACTCAGATGACAAATTCGGCATGGATTGTTGGCTTTCCCTGGGTTGGGGGTATTTGTAATTTCAGCAGCTGTTATGGTCTGATCTGTGGAGAGGAAGGCTCTGGGGTTCTGGGGTTTCTGGGGTTTCGGGATCCTATAATGTAGATTGCAGGATGAGGAAGAGATGTGGATCCTCGTCCTGACAGACTATATAGTGGTCTGTCTGTGATATGTACGTGATAGACTATCTACATGTGGTGCGGGCTTTCGTGCGGGCAGGCCCGCAATACGGCTCATGACATTATCCCCCGTTTAATGCTAAATCCTCCACTCATTCGCCAATCAAAAAAAGAAAAAAAATTCCACCTCTTATCAATTTTGTTCCTCACTTCCTTCTCCGCCTCCGCCAATGAGCAGTTCCCGCATTCGGAAATCTTGAATTAAATCCCGCTACCAGTTCCTCTCAATTCTTCAAGTTTTCCGCCGGTTCCCATGAGTTGTCTTCTGTTCCAAATCCCTTCCAGCTGACCAGGTATTGGGTCTTCCCGCGTCGTCTTCTACAGTCCAGTACCTCTTCGACTTCCCACTCGTCCCCGCCATCCGCTGTAATTGGTTTGGGGTCTTCCCTTCGTCGTTCCGCAATTTCGTCGGGTCTGTGTTTGCGGAGTATTGATACGTGAAATACGGGGTGTACCCCCCGCATGGATATAGGGAGTGTTAGCTTATACGCGGATCTTGAGATTCTTTTACAGATAGAGAAAGGTCCCAGCCATCTATGTTCCAATTTTGGGCTGGGGCGGGTCGTTGAAATGTTGCGTCCGTCTAGCCATACTTCGGCCCCCACGTCCCATTCCGGTGTTTCCCTTGTTTTCCTGTCAAATTGGCCTTTCATTGTTTCTTGCGCCTCTTCCAAGCAATGCTTGAGTTCTCCTTGGACCTCCGCAAGTTTGCGGAGTCGTTCCTCTACTGCGGGGATGCATTGTTCTGTTGAGGGGGTTCCGCTATATGCCGGGTTGAATCCGTAGTTGGCTTTGAACGGGGAAACTCCTGTTGAGGTGTGGTCGTTGTTGTTGTAAGCAAATTCGGCCATTGGGAGGAGTGGGGCCCAATCGTTCTGTTGGTAGCAAACAAAGTGCCGCAGGTATTGCTCGACTGCCTTGTTGGCGATTTCGGATTGTCCATCGGTCCTTGGGTGGTACGCTGTGGATGGCTGTAGTCTAATCCCCATGCGGGAGCTCAATTCACGTGTGATTTGGGAGATAAAAATACTTCCCCGGTCTGAGATAATTGTCTTGGGGGTTCCATGGAGTTTCCATACGTGTTCTGCCATCAGTTCCGCCAGTTGTTCCGTGTTCATGGTTTTCTTGCATGGGATGAAGTGGGCCATCTTGGTCAGTCGGTCTACTACTGTTAGTATGCTGTCACTCAAGCGGGATTCAGGGAGATCAGTGATCAAATCATAGCTAATGTCCGTCCACGGGCCTGCGGGGATTGGGAGGGGTTCTAATGTTCCGAACGGCCGTCGAGTGCTAGATTTGACTCTTTGGCATGAATCACATCCGTCTACGTACTGGTTTACAAATCTCTTCATTCCACTCCACACAAAACTTCTCCGTACCAATGCCAACGTGCCGGATCTGCCTGGGTGGCCTGCGGACTTTGTGTCGTGTCGACTTTTGAGGATTGTCGTTTGCAATGCCGAGTCCGCTGGTACCACTATCCGTCCCTTTTCATAGAGTACCCCGTCGGCTTCCGCATACCTGTTGTGGTCCCCTGTCGGTTTCTGTAACAGCTTAATCCAGTCAGCCAATTTTGGGTCATGTGGGGTCAGTTCTCTAATCCTGGCAATGATTTCGGCGTCAGACAACACTAGGTCGTCCGTTCCCGCATCTTCCAAATCAGTCCCCATCACGTCCACCTCAAACCAATGTTCCCCATCATCCATTTGAATTGATTCGTCCATAAACCAGCTGTCCAATTCCGCACATTCCGCAATCTCTTCAAAAGTCCGCTCGGTGATGTTACCTGGCTTTAAAAGCTGACCAAAGGTCAGCTTTTCTCCCGGTGCTGGGGCGAGGTCCGGTCTGCGGGATAGGGCGTCGGGTTTTGTCGATTGACGTCCTGGTCGGAATATGATCTCAAAGTCAAAACATCCCATGGTCTCCGCCCATCTTGCCTGTCTTCTCGTGAGCTGCTTGGTTGTCATGAAGCTTTCCAAATTACGGTGATTGGTGTATACAATTGCCGTCAAGCGGTGTGGGTTCCCCTCCAAGTATTGCCGCCACTCTTTGAAGGCAGCCACAATAGCCAGTAACTCTTTGTCAAAGATCTCATAGTTGCGTTCTGCCTGTACAAGGGATCGGGACAGGTAAGCTACTGGGTGAAGTTCCTGGTCCTTGGTGCAAACCTGGGACAGTACCGCTCCGAGCGCGAAATCGGAGCAATCACATTCTAGGACAAACGGTTTGTACGGGTCTGCAATTTTCAGGATCGGGGCGGATGTGAAGGCGGTTTTGAGGGATTCAAATGCAGAGTTGCACTTGGCGTCCCACACAAAGGGGGTCTCTACTCTTGTCAGGTTGTGGAGTGGTCTGGTCTTTCCTGAGAAATGGTCGATGAATCGGCGGTAAAAATTAGCAAACCCAATGAATTGTTGAAGTTTGGTGACATTCTTCGGTGCGGGCCAGTCGGTTACTGCTTGCAACTTTGCGGGGTCCATTCTGATCCGGTTGCATGATATCAATAATCCTAGGTATTCCACTTCCGGCCTTGAAAATTCACACTTTTCGGGTTTCAGCCACAATTGGTGCTTGCTCAATGTGTCCAGAATACTGCCCACCGCTTCCGCATGGTCCGACCCTTTCCGCGTGTAGATCATGATGTCATCTAGGTATGCAGCGGTGTCTTTCCCAATCCGTCCGAGGAGGATGTCTTGCATGAAGTATTGGAAGTATCCTGGCGCTCCCGTGGGACCGAAGGGCATGGTAAGCGGGGCGAATTGACCTGCCCTGCAGATGAAAGCCAGCTTATCTTCGTCGCCTTCCGCAACTCTGAGGTTTCCATATGCGTTGCGGAGGTCAAGCTTTGTGAATGTGTCCGCATCCAAAAGGCTGTCAACTAAGTCCATTGTCAGTGGGAGCGGGTATTTGTTCTTCACCGTTACCCGCGTTGAGTCTCCTGTAGTCAAAGCAGGGTCGCAGGTTTCCGTCCTTCTTTCCAGTGAATAGCACTGGTGCCGCCCACGGGGATGTGGTCCGTCGAATGGTCCCGCTCGTCAGTCCTTCGGCAATCATAATATCAAGTGCCTGGTTCTCTGCTGGGGATAGCGGGATGATTCTTCCGGCCTGTGGGGTGGCTCCTGGGATCAGATCTACGCGGAAGTCATACTTTCGTCGCGGGGGAAGTCTCATGGCGCTTGATTTCCGGAACATGTCAAGGTGTCGGTGGTAGTACCGCGGTACTAGTTCTTCCGCGGTCCGCTCCGCAGTCGTGGCTTTCCCTTTTGCTGCCAATCGGGCCGATGTCGACCACGATGTTTTGGCCGTGCTGATCACTGCAGGGGTATGTCCTAGGGGGGAAAGAGGCTTGCCAGCTGTTTCGGGATTTAAAAGCGGGGGAGATCTATCAGACTCACATTGCGGGGGTGTTATTGTGCTAACAGCACACACCCCCTCGTCACTAATCCTAGCTTTCCCCATGGGCCTATAGACCGTATGCGGGGATGTTGGCGGAGAGGACAATACTGCCTTGGCAGTAGCAATAATTTCATCGGGTACCTGGTCAGAGTGTTGAGTATTGGGGTTCCTGGCGGGGCTTGCGAATCTATCTACAAGGCGTACAAGCTTGCCAGCTGTCTCGGGCAGTAAAGTATGGGGTGGGGGGTTGTCAAACTCACATTGCGGGGGTGTTATTGTGCTGTAAGCACACACCCCCTCGTCACTAATCCTAGCTTTCCCCATGGGCCTTTTGACCTTCTGCGGGGATGTTGGCGGGTAGGACGATACTGCTGCCGCAGTAGCACAAGTTTGGTTGGATACGGTTTCATCGGGTACGTGGTTGGGGTGTCGGGTTTCGGGATTCCATGTGGGGTTCTGGGGTCTATCTACAGGGTGTACAAGCTTGCCAGCCGTTTCGGGAATGATGTGGGGGATAGGGATGTCGAACTCACATTGCGGGGGCGTTATTGTGTTCAAAACACACACCCCCTCGTCAATCTTCCTAGCTTTCCCCGACTCGCCGGTTGGGGTGTTTTTCGGAATAGACGAAACCGCCGAAGCGGCCGCAATGTCCGGGGTCCATAGGGTACGGTTCGTCCAATTGATTCGGTGTCCATATCGGCGGATCCAGGGCATCCCTAGGATCCCATCATACGAGTCTTTCAGTCGTGTAATGATGAATCGGGACGGGCGGGGTTCGTCGTTCAACATTAGGTCTATCTCATGGGTTGCTCTGCTTGCGGACCCGTCAAATCCGAAGATGGTTCGCCCCGAGGCCGAAGCGGCCTCGAGGAGTCCCCATCGGGATGCGTACGATTCACTCAGAACGTCGTGGGTTGCTCCGGAGTCTATGAGGAAGGATAGGGGGGGATAGGGGCTTTGGGGTGTGGCTCTGGGAGTTGTGATGGTGCATGAAAGGAAACATCGGGGATCAATTTCATTTACATGTAATGTCTGACTAGCACCAATACTGCATGACAACTCTGCTACGCTTGGGAAGGGCACAACCTTCATTCCCGAGCGTCTCCATTTTTTGACTTATCGGCTTGTCCCTTGTTCACCTTGTCTGTCTGCCCCTCCGTTTTGAGCGCCACCAATCCATCGGCTAGCTGTCGGATCTGGTCCTCGAGTGCAGAGACCGAGGCGGGTGTCCGTCCTTTCCCTTTCTTGTTTGGACACTCCCGAGAGATATGTCCTCGCGTCCCGCAGCGGAAGCAAAGTCCTTCCCGCATCATGCGGGCCTTCTCGTCTTTGGACAGGCGGCCGCTGATCGCAGATGTGTCCATGGCGTCGGGATCTGGCTGGGTCTTCGCAATCCCAGTGGTCGTTTCCGCTCTGTGCATCTCCGAATCAAGCTCCATGGCTAGACCCGCTGCCTCATTGACAGTGGTGAAAGTGGTGCGGGCCAGCACTAGTGCCGTTCGAATGTCCCGTTTTAAGCCCTGTCGGTATTGGCTGATGAGGGTCGGGACCTCCCATCCGGTGGCAGTAGCGTGGATGAGGAATGTGTGGGTGTAGTCGGCCACTGTCCTCGTCTGTCGTAGCGTTCGTAACGCCCGTTCCGCCTTCCCTTTCTTCTCGGAGTCGAAATACATCGTTCCAAAATCCTTCGTCCACCCGTCATACGAGAAGTCCGCTCCTTCTGTGACTAGGTCGATGTACGGGGCGGACCACACGGCGGCAGGTCCAGTAAGGTAGGACGCGGCGAACAACAGCTTTGTCCTGTCGTCAGGGAACATGGCGCTGTTGACCGATGTATAAATCGCCACTTGGCGGGCAAACGTTTCTGCCTTTGTCCCGCGTTCACCATCGAATTTGTCGGGACATGCAATCTTTGGTCCGCGGGTTGGGGTGGAACCGGTTGGTCGGGATGGTTGGTCCCATTGTGCTTCGGCCGCTCTTCGGCGGGATCGTTCGTTCTCCCTTGCTTGAGTCATTTCCTCAAGCTGTCGTCGGAGTTGCTCTACTTCATCCATCTTTTGGGTGCGGGTGGGGTTGGGATCGTTCGGGTTGTCTGTCTGGTTTTGTTCAGGTGTCTGGGTGTTGGTTTCTTGCCTTTGTCTCCGTAGTGTTAGATCCTGCAATATGTTATGGTCTGATCTGTGGAGAGGAAGGCTCTGGGGTTTTGGGGTTTCTGGGGTTTTGGGATCCTATAATGTAGATTGCAGGATGAGGAAGAGATGTGGATCCTCGTCCTGACAGACTATATAGTGGTCTGTCTGTGATATGTACGTGATAGACTATCTACATGTGGTGTGGGCTTTGGTGCGGGCAGGCCCGCAATACGGCTCATGACAGCAGCCATGGGAGAGTCGGCCAAGAAAGCAAGTGGTATGATCATAAATAAAACTTCTTCCTTCAAGCCTGCGTCATATGCAACACTCCCATCATTGGCCAATTGACTTGAATGGAAAGTCAGAAATTACTATTGGATATTCATTGAAGATACATTTTGAACTCACTTGATCTCTGCAACAATGGGCTCACCAATCTCCAATGCAGATGCCACATTAGATGTTGCAATGAAATGACAATTTTATTCCATATTGGTCATTTCTGGTGGGAGTCCACCCAATGTGAAGTAGTAAGAAATATGCTTATTCCACCTTTTGATTGGTTACCAGATGTGTCATCTGAATAGAGAGTGATAGGCACATGCCGAATTATCTTGTTGCAAGCCCTCTTCCTCCATGGATTGGGTACAGGAAATGGGCAGAACCACCAAATTCTGGAAGATGAAGAAACCTGTCAGTATCCATTCCATGGGGTAAAGCTGAATTATACTCACCCCATATCTGATGTTCACACTTTGACATCAATAGGGTGCCATCTCTCTGATGGATTTCTGAGTGTATCTTGTTGAAATTTCTTACAGGAATATCAAGTAGGTCGGGGTCAGTGTACTTGATATTTCCTCTTATATATAAAATCATTTTTCCATCCTGGTCAGGTCTAGTGAATTTGGCAACAATACACTTTGAATATATTTCATTTTCAAGCTGATATAGGAATATTGGGACCACTATGTAATTATCCGGTGCTCCCTTGAGTGTGATAGGTTCAAAAATGTAGTAGTGTTTCCCATCCATTGGAGCCATTTGCACACGGTGTTCAGGTTCCAGATGTTCTCGCCATTTGGCACTCTGATAAAGCGCTCTAATGTCTTTGCCTTTTGGATCATGTGGGTAGAAATGCATGTGTGGGTGGACTATTGGATTTGCTAATTCCTGCCAAGTTTGAAGTGCATGGTAAGTAAGTTTGATTTATTTGATCATTGATTGAGTTTCAGAGACATACATGTGCAACTATGTCTTTCAAACTCAGATAGTAGCAAGTATTATTAAATACTGATACATTCTGAATTATTTTTATATCCAACATATTCCTAATCTTTTCCTGATTTCTCTTTATACTTTCCCAATGAGGCAGATTGATGTGACAGAGGGAAAGGATTACACGCAGCTGGTGGTACATGGTTCTGGACAAAAGATTGTGCAGGTGCCCTAGCATGAGAGATGCAATTAGGTACTGTATGCATTTTTATTCAATTCAGCTATTAAACCCAATGTGTCAATGATTACAAATATATCACTAACCTCTTTGGTTTTGAAGGGAAACCACTGTGCATTGTTTACCCCTCCTCTTAAATTCTCTGCGGATGTATTCTCACCATTGGGCAGTAATTTTTCCTCATCCATCATGCCAGCGGCCAGTGCAGATGAAATCCACTCCTCCATGCCTGCTGTGCCATCATTGACCTCAATTTCAGTATCTAATCCAAAAACAAAACCTTCAGGGTCATTCAAGTCAATATTCACAGCTGTATCAAGATCTTGCCCATCAAGAGTGCCCTGCTGGATCAATAAATCATCATTACTATGATCAATCTGTGCCTCCATGGGATCCTGGTTCCATTGATGGGGTAGAGAACCCTGGTTTTGAGAGTTCTGCATTGATTGTGCCATCTGCTGTTGAAAATGTTTCACTTGATGGTGATTGTCTATGTGTGTGCGGCATTCCAAGTGATAGGGAATATTTGATTCCTTTGCCCATTTAGACTTGCACAAAGTGCATCTGTATCGGTATGTACCATCAGGGTACAGAGGTGACTCAAAACCTGAAATATGGCAAAATAAATGAGCAACATATTACTTTCATAATGATGTAAAAGTTACATGAAATAATTCTTACCAGCATGGGTAACTGGACCCCTAGGAGGAAAATATTGGGAGCCATGTGGAAACATAGAAAGAGAAACCAGAGGTTTGTGATTTATGCCTGAAGAGGAAAGGGTATTTTGTATTGGGATATGGGCTTATTATTGATATTTCTAGTGGAGATTTTTGGATGATTTTTATGTGAAAGAAAATATAAATAAAGGACAATCCTTTGAAGTTAAGAGGAATTCTTCTGATAAATTTTATGATTGGAAAGGAATATATGGTGTATATATTCCAGAGTTTTTTTTTTAGTATCTATTTTACTGGTATATTGAAAAGTTCAGTTGTATTTCTATGATACTTTTTATAAAATAAGCAGAATTATAATATAATCCAATATTTCAATTGGGAATTCTGGAGAATATGAAAGGGGTTTTTTTTTGTGTGGTTGGATTGGATTTCAAGGAAAAGTTGAATCAGATGGAAACAACAAGGTTTTCATAATTGGAATCCATTTTTAAATGAACCAAGTGGATGGAGTTGAACCCACTTGGTTGCAACACTTGGCCAGATTTGTCATGTTGTACAGTTCACTGGCCCTGTTACAGTCGGGGCAGGCAGACAGTCGGGGGCAGGCAGACACTCGGGGGCACACAGTCCGCATCCCCCAATTCATGACCTCCGACAGGATCGGAAACTCGAACCTTGTTCTCAAACAGGAGTCCTCCCTTCCATCCCACTCCCCTTCACCTCCTCCATCCTCAAGTCTCAGACACCCACCCAACCAACGACCACATCACCCTCCGCCTGACACCCGACCAAGCACCACATGATCAAACCCGAGGCCAAAAAAAATAGGAGACCAACGTGAATATCAATGTAAGCTCCCCACCCACTCAAACACTGATTGAAAGGGGGCTGATTTTTTTTTCACCGTTTCATTGTTTTCTCCTTTGATAATGTAAGTTTCATTTTTTTATTCTCATCTCGTTTCGGCTGAATACTAATATAATTCTTATTTCACCCAAACCCCAGTCAAACAGGGCTCACGATTGACCTCTCTCCAACAGTGGAGACCCCGGCTGGGACCTTATGGAGACCAACTACGACCCGTTGGAGTCGCATCATCGATCTTCTCTGCTTGCCCCGCACATGAACATGCCGCTTGGATTGACTCTTTCTCATCATCAACATCCCCATCACACTAATGTCCCACCCCCTGTCCCCCCTGTCCCCCCTGTCCCCCCTGTCCCCCTCGACAAAGTCACACCGGACCCGTCCGCGCCAGCGTAGTAAGTGTGAATGGCCCGCCAGCATCTCCGTATACCCGGCCGACCGATGGCACCATACCCAGTGGACCCAGCCCTACTCGCTCAGATATGAGGTTTGGAGGGGGTGAGGGCCGACTTTCTCACTCTCCCTCTACAGCAGGCTTTGGAAGCCAGTCGTCACACTCGTCAGCTCCCTCGCATGAAGAATACGACTCGATTCGACGAACTCTTCAGGCGATCCAGGGCACGTTTTCCCTCACTGATGAACTGATCCAACGGGCACAGCACCTGTTCCAGGTTAGTCACTGGCAGCTACCACATGATTACAACAAACAGCTGATATCGGGGTTTTTTTTTTTCTCGTTTTTTTTTCTTTTTCTTTTTTTTTTTGCTTCCTTAGATGAGTCCAGAAGCCAGGAACACAGCGGTGTTGCTCCTGGCCCTGCAAAATGGGCTTGCAGTCCAACATCCAGCACCAAAGACAATTTCGCCCCCTCCAACCGCCGAAGAAAAGCCGCCGCCCTTGGAAGACTACACCGCCGGCTTCAAGCTATGGCTCCGCGAGACCGTCCACTGCATACTACTGGAAGAAGACCTCGACAGCTATGGCAGCCGGGCTTCTCGTCGCTTACACGCCACTAATACCCCCATTTCTCAAGTCAAGGTAAGTTATTATTTTCCTCCCTCAACCCAAGCCTCTCATGGAACTGACACATTCATATCAATACCATTTTCAGGCTTTGATAGAGCAAGAATCAACTCAGTTCCGAGCTACCCACCTGCCATCTAACTACACTGAAGGAGCTGGTAAGAACCAGCTAGACAAGCAGATATACAAGACGATAAAAGAAGAAAAGTCGGCGCTCTCAAACCTACTCAAAGCTGGATTGAATGGGGGCGAACCACCGGACAGTGTCCCCACGCTTGGGAAGCTGATCACTGATGTCTACTCCACCTTTCATCCAAAGTTTAAACGACTCGGTCACGAGACCATCCACACCATCCTGATATAACCAAAGGCGCCAAGATACGACTTGGCTTCCTTCGATTCATGGCTAATGTCAACCGTATCAAACAACGCGACCGACCCCGAAAAAAGCAAATATCGTTTTGGGACGACATTGACGAGGCGCTTGCCTCGCTGAGGAAGAAGTCGAAGGCTTATGGGATAGCCTACTCCCAGCTAGTATTCGACACCGATCGGAAAATCTGGAACGGCGAAAACACCGTTGATGACATCCCTGAAGCTGACCAACTTCCACCCTCAGAAGAAGCTGTGGCCGAGCAGGTAGCTATTCTGATTACAGATCCAACCCAATCTCATATCCAGTCTGTTTGACACCCTGATTTCACCTCTCTTATATCATGCTATCCCCTCTCATGTCATGCTATCTATCCTTTCTTTCTCAGTTTCTTTTCTCTAACTTATCGACCAGTTTCTTTTCTCTATCATATCCTCAATCTTGTTTTCATTATTGCTTAAACACATGAACTGGCTTGTTTACAAAAATCCTATGAAAGTAAAACATAAATCTATTTACAATTAAAAAAACCTTGACCTTGCAAAGAAAGCAGGGCCATTGACAAGATGAGATTGTCTGGCGAACCCGGTGAGCAAAATTGATCGGATAAAAAATCAACAAAAAAATCGATTTCAATTCAAATTGATTTCAATTTCAATTCGAAATCACTTGGGTAAACGGCGAAAAGCTCAAATGTGTTTTGATTCAACTTCGAATACACTTCGAATAAACTTTGAATCAACTTCGAATGATCTTCGAATCACAATTCAAAAATCATTCGAAGGAGGATAACTTTGAACTGACTTCGAACTGTCTTCGAGTCAAAATTGAAATCAATTTGAAGTGGGATCGAAGTCACACCTCAAACTCATTTCGAAATTCGTTACGACCCAGGTTGCAACGTCCCCCCCTGCTGGCGGGGAATTCGAAGTCTTTTCGAATTGGTGTCGAAAAAGATTTGATTTTTTGCGTCCGTGGTGTAGCTCGTTACCGGCTAACCCTACAATGACCCAGACACCATCTGACCGTAATGTCAAACAAATTGGGGATGAGTGCAGCTAATTTGTAGATTTGTGCAAGAAGATACTGGCCCGGTTTGGGATCCAAGGTTTCCTCAATCTCCCAATCGCAGCCTGACTGTCCGTCAAGATTACCATCCGCCTTAAGCCCTCTCTTGGCAAGACCTCCCTACAGATCTCCAAACCCAGTCTGAGTCCTCCTAATTCACATTCAAAGTTAGATGCTGTGCTGGGCGGACCCAGATGAGCTAACTTGAAGGTCTTCCGATCTACCATTACCGCTGCTGCCCCGAGGCCCTCCTCCGGGTGAGAGGGACCATCAGGGAAAACAATCAAGGTATACAAGGGACCAAGGGATGCAAGGAAACACAATACTAGATGCTTGGCCTCCAATTTGGGTGCCCTATCTACTATTGAGGCACAGGAAGCTGCGGACCTGTATCGCTTAGGTTAAGATTGATTATAAGATATTGTCAAACCTAATGTAGATGTATTTAGATCAACTTTGTTTTCACTCTGTTATAATCTCCATTCATCTTCATTATCATTTTACAATATCAACTCATCATCAATTCTCTAACAACTCGATCCAGGTATGCCTCACATACATTTCTCTCATAGTCTCTAATCTTGTCTCTAATCATGTTCTCTGTCGACCCTCAGGTGTGCCTCCACCATCATTGTGCTTGTTTGTCGTTGTGTTACTCACAAACCCACTGCTGTCTTAAAGGTTAGTATCACCGTTGTTTTATCATTCATTCATCTTCATTATCATTTTACAATATCAACTCATCATCAATTCTCTAACAACTCGATCCAGGTGTGCCTCCACCATCATCGTGCTTGTTCGTCGTTGTGTTACTCACAAACCCACTGCTGTCTTAAAGGTGTGCCTCCACCATCATTGTGCTTGTTTGTCGTTGTGTTACTCACAAACCCACTGCTGTCTTAAAGGTGTGATCCCCCGGTGACTCGTCTATTAGGTTATGAGCCCAGTTGCGTAACGGGATCCATCACGTTTACAATCCATCAACCTTTACCATGTCAGAACACAAAACAGTTCTTCAATTTCTCGATAACGTACCTTCCTCGACATGGAAAGGACAAATGAAGGGATACCTTCAAATACAAGGATTGAAATCGTACATTGATTCGACAGCTGTCATTCCTGCTAATGCGGATGAAATTCCAAACCACAACAAAGAAAAGGATAAGACTGCCGGTATACTGTCTCTTTATCTAGGACAACGCTACAGAACTCAATTCGTAAAGACCGAAAATGAGAGCAATCCTCGAGCAATATGGCTAGCTATAGAAGAACATTTTGAAGCCAAAACTGGCGACAATCAAGCCAAGGTGGTGCAAGACTTTTTCTCCATTTCTTTCAAAGGCAACGATGTCGCGGCATTCCTCACCAATCTCAATAATCACTTGAGCAAAATATCCGCAGTGGGAATTGACATCATCAACACACCCAAATTCACTCTCCACGAAACCTTTATCCCAGAGTTTCTTCTTTCTTGAGTACCATCAGCACTCAATATTCAAGATATAATTATCATCAAACAACCATTGACAATCCAAATCTTCAAGGATCTTCTAGAAGGAAAAAGACAAGACATGGCTCATAGCACATCCTTTTCAAATGCACCCTCTATCAAACAAGAATCGGCCCTCACTGCCACCGGAAAGACAAACAAGTGGCCTACTTGTGCTAACAGCAAACATAATCCAGCCACAAAACATTCCGCAGAGAACTGCTTCCAGCTTCGCAACAAGAAAAAACCAACAGCCAAAGCAGCCACTACCATCAAATTGGACGGCGAGGAAGTCTGCGATCACGAATATTTGTCAGTCAGCACAACAGCAAGCGGCCTGTTCTGCATCAGAAAAGCACTTGCTGCTGTAAAATCCGTCAATGTATGCTTCCTTGACAGCGGAGCCAGTCATCACATGTTCAGTGATAGATCTAAATTCAGCGACTATAGACTTAGGACCACTCAGATTGGATTGGCCGACGGTAATCAATTAGAATTGATAGGAGAAGGATTTGTTTGCATAATTGCTAACGATGGCACGGAACTCAAGCTCAAAGCACTTCACGTACTTGGTTTTTCCGGAACGCTGATTACCTTTGGAAGGCTGTTTGAAAGAGGATGCGACGTGGTTCAAACAGGTATCAAAACCTTTAACCTGGTCAGAAATCAATCGGTGATCCTTTCAGCCGCGATTATCAATGGCGTATGCAATATTCAGCTCGCTCCAGGATCACATCAAGGTCAGTCTTCCTCTGGAGTGGCCAACATTGCATCATCAATTGACGTCAATTCTCTTCACAGATCAGCAGGACACCCAAACCTCAAGGCTTTGAAAAAGATATTTCCAAGCATTAGGGCATCCAAAATCAACTGTGAAGCTTGTTCACTATCGAAATCGCATTGTCTCCCATTCCCTGGTTCTCTTCCCGAAGCCACTCGACCACTTGAATACGTCTATATGGATTTGAGTGGGAGGATAAATCCAGCATCGTTTGGAGGAAAAGAATATTACTTTAAAATAACAGACTACTATACTCGCTATCGACATGTTTATCTACTATCAAAAAAATCAGAAACGTTCTCATTTTTCATGCAATATTACAATGAGGTTACCAATCATCACTCATCCAACATTAAAACTGTAATCTTTGACGGAGGAGGGGAGTTCAATTCCCATGAGTTCCTTGAGTTTTTGAAAAGCAAGGGAATCACCATTCAAGTCACTGCGCCTTACACACCCCAGCAAAACTTGGTAGCTGAATGAGGAAACAGATTGACAGCAGAAAAAGCACGATGCATGCTTAAACAGGCCAAAATTCCTTCTGAGTACTGGGCAGAGGCGGTATTGACTGCAATTCTCTTAGAGAATGTGACTCCCATGAGGAAACTCAAATGGGATACTCCCTACAATTGTTGGTTCAACACTCCATTCGACGTCACCCGATTGAAACCCTTTGGCTGTCTGGCATACGTCAACATCCCCAAGCAACTAAGGGATGGAAAATTCAGAGACACCTCAAAGAAAGGACTTATGGTTGGATATCAGCTGGGGGCGCACAACTGGCGCGTTCTTCTTCCAGGAGGAAAAGTGGAGCGCTGTCACAACATTTCCTTTGTTGAGACAGAATTCCCAGGAGTCTCCATTTTTTCTCCAGCTGATCCATCCCGTCATTATGACCCATTAACTCCTGTCAACTTTGATGAATTGCTAGAAACCGACAAAGCGATATCTTCAGAAATACCGGAGTGCATGAATAATGTCTTGACCTGGCGATTGAGCAAAGACGAGCTTGATCTAAATGCTACGGTCATAGACACCAACTCGTTCTTTGAAACACCCAAGATCGATCAAACTGATAACGTGGAAAATGATGCTTCAATGGACTCAGCTAACCCAAAACCGTTGCTTGTTAGACCAAAGCCAGGCTATGAAATGATCTTAACCTCCGACATTGCTCCAAAAGACATCAGCTCCAATATTGATCCTTCTCACATTCTACTAACTAAAAGAAGGGCCAACCTAGCGTTGGCATTGTCTGCTTCAGAAATTCCTTGCACTCACAGAGAGGCCATGCTCTCCTCTGAAGCTGCCTCATGGACGCAGGCGGTCAACGCTGAACTTCAAGCAATGAAAGATCTGAAAGTGTGGTCAATCAAGGTTATGCCGGGGGACAATTGACTTTTGGGCACCGTGTGGGTATTTCAAAAGAAAAAGTACTCCGAGGGCGTGGTTGTCAAATTCAAAGCAAGGTTATGTGCGCAAGGTTCGCAGCAAAGAGAAGGCTTTGGTTTTACGTATGCTCCGACAGGACGTTCCACTAGCTTACAAGCAGCTTTGATAGTCGGTCTATCTCGCGGATACGACATTCATCAAATGGACGCCAAAAATGCGTTTCTCAATGGGAATCTTGAGGAATCTGTCTATCTTCGACCCCCGCCCGGTCTCCCGGTTCCAAAAGGCTACTGTCTAAAGCTTCACAAGGCCATGTATGGTCTCAAACAGGCGCCTAGGGTTTGGTATTCTGAATTGAAAGCATTTTTTGATTCAATATCCTTTCAACCTAGCGCGGCAGACCCCTGTTTATTCACTTCTCGAGTCCCTGGATGGGAGTGCTTTGTTCACGTTTATGTAGACGATATGATCATCATTAGTCACGACATGCCTAGGTTTAAATCCCTCATTTCAAAGAAATTTTGGATGGAAGATCTTGGCGAAGCACATCACATCCTTGGTATCAAACTGTCTTGCAAGTCCAAAACGCAGATCATATTGAATCAAGAATCCTACACTCAATCAATCCTTGACAATTATGATATGGACGGTTGCAAAACAACTGCAACTCCAATGCTTGCCAACTCAAGGTTCAAAAACTTTCTGTCCGCAACCACAAAGTCAACCCCGCAAACGCGTCGCGTCAAATCCGCTATCGCGTCTTTTTCAACTATCACCAACCTACCCTCCCCCATCTAACAGAAAGTTTTCGCCTCTCCCCCTTCCTTGAAGCAGAAATGCTTCCCCCCATCCGCCCCCCCGACCCAACCAGACGCGACGACGAGTCGCCAATGGACGAAATAGTCATGGGAGACGCGCCGATCACGACGGTGCCGCCGAAACCCACTACCGCCCCCCCATCCTCTGGCCTCCATACCCTTTTGGAGATGATTTTGAAGAATCCATCCAATCGGGATGACTCTGGCGCAGTCAAGATCGACGCGGGTCTTGTCGATGTCATACTTCGCCTCTCGGCGGAAACTGAACGACTAGTACGCCGCCTGGAGAACACGGTGGACCGAGTGGCAGACCTGGAACGCGCCATCTTGGTGGGTAAACCCAACCCGGTGCAGACGAAGAAGTCATTTGCATCAGTTGCAGCTTTGAAAGCAAACGTGCAGCCGCCGCAATCCAGACCCCCTCAGCGGCTACCCTCGCCTCTTTGAAACCCAAACGTGTTGTAATTCACTCAGATCCGAACAATACGACGTTGAAAGACATCCCCCGTGGGTTTCTTGTCCAAAAGGCGAACGAGGCGCTCCAGAAGATGAATGCCAACGTGAACGGCGAAGCAGTGGCTATCCGAGGCGCTAGCGTCCTCCCATCTGGAGACGTGTCGTTTTACATCAAGAATCGGGATCAGCAAAAGTGGCTTTCCTCCAACAAGCACTTGTGGTCCAAGGAGGTACATCCTGATCTAGCCGCCTCTCCAAGTACATATTCGGTCATGGTTCATGGGGTCCCAAAGACATTCGACATCTCCCTAGCGGCAAGCATGGCCACCTTGGCCTCCGAAAACAACTTCCAAGCATCTGATGTGACTCGTGTCAGATGGATGGGCTCCAATGAGCCATCGCCCAAAAAGGCGGGGTCCCTGGTTTTGTCCTTCATCAACAAGGATTTAGCATATCGCGTGGAGAAGTCCGGAATTTTCCTGAATTACGACTTCCATCGAACAGCGAAGTTCAAACCGAGACCGCCACAGTGCTTCAAATGCTTGCGCATGGGACACTTTGGTCGTTGGTGTCGTGAAGCCGCCCGATGCGCCAAATGTGCTGGTAATCACTCGACGAATGAATGCCCAGAAGGTCTAGGCGGGGTGAAATCTTGCGTTTTGTGCAAGGAAGGGATCAAGAACAAGGTTCAAGGCGTCTCTGAAGTCAACCATACTCCATTCGATCAGCTATGCCCCTACAAGAGGGCATGGCTTGAGAAGCGTCAACCATTATCCTCATGATAAATACAACCTCTGCAACTCTCGACAATCACACACGCGATCATCACCCAGATTTTTCAACTTCTCACTCAATTCTCCGTAGCGACATCCTCGCATCCAACACACCAACGCTACATATCAAGGACTCTCTCTCAGTTCTTCAACTTAATTGTCATGTTTCCAAATCTGTTACCCTTAGTTTACTCAACTCGGCCTTTTCATTTGATTTTCTTTGTCTTCAGGAGCCTTGGATCAACCCCTTCGATCTTTGCCCCCCGCAACATCTAACTTGGAAGGCGTACACGGCTTATGAACATCAACCTACTTCGTGGAACCAACGTCACAAGACCGTGATCTATGTCAAAGCTTCAATTCCTTCTCAATCAATCAAACTCCTCGAAGGAGGTTCACAGAACCTTGTGGCCGTGGAATTCTCTCCTAAAACAGGGAAATCGTTCATTTTACTAAACTTATATAATCCCCCCCCTTCATTTCTATCGATTGAAGTCTTGCAAAATTGGCTGATCAACTTCTATTCTCGGCAGACACCGGTTTTCCTCTGCATGGACGCCAATGTTCACCACAGGCATTGGAACCCGCCGGGGTGCAGGAAACGGGACAACAAAGCGGATAATTTGCTAAGTTTCTTATCTCGTTACGGTTTCCGCATTTCTTCCCCTAAACATGTTCCCACGTTCTACTCGTCTAAAGGTAAAGGTTCAACCATTGACCTCATGTGGTCGAATTTCTTAGGCTCCCGGCTAATTCAACATGTCGAGATTTCCAATGAAAACTTTGGGTCGGACCATCAGGCCCTGCACCTCCATCTGAATGTCAACAAACCGGCCCCGTCGTATCGTTGGTGCCCCCCAATGTGGTCAAAGCTGGAAAAGGACAAATTAGTACCACATATGGCTAAGTTTTCCCCCTCCATCCTTCAACTCTATGACTGACCCCAACGATCAAGCAAAAGCATTAATCACCTCTGCCAGTTCTGTTCAGGAGGCCCTTGGACGTAGGGTCCGAGTAAACCCAGACAGAAGAAAACCGTGGTGGTGCAAGGCAACACTGGACCCGGTGTTACGAACTCGGAACCGCGCAAGGAGGTGGATGATCCTAGCTAAGTCCAGGGAATCAATTGAATGTTACAGACATTGGAATGGTTACTTTCTGACTTTAGTGCAATCCCTCAAACAGCGGAACTGGCGAAGACTCCTAGATTCCCCAGAAGACGGCGACCTTTATCGGATCCTACGCTTTACCAATCGGTCAGCTGGAGGGGACGTTCTCCCGCTACGGAATAACAATGGCAATGTTGTTCATGACAGGGAAGAACAAGCTATGTTACTTTTCAACGGGACTTCCGTGTCCAATATCCCGATTGACACTAGTGATATCAACTTGGATCTGAACTGTAGATTCTCCAGCTTTCCCGAAGTCAATGATGAAGAAGTGATGAATTCCATAAGAAGAATTCGGCCCAAGAAGGCACCGGGGATCGATGGAATCAACAACGAATTCATTAAGTGTTTTGCTCCCTCATTGGTTGGAACGCTTGTGACGCTTTATAACAACATCATGATGCAGAGCAGGTTCCCCATGTCTTGGAAGGTGGCGGTGACAACCATCATCCGAAAACAAGGAAAATTGGATTACACGAATCCATCAGCTTACCGACCAATCGCCCTTTTGGGATCATTGAGCAAACTCTTTGAACTCATTTTGGCGTGTCGACTAACCGCATGGGCGGAATCGGCAGGAGTTCTTGCTTCTGGGCATTTTGGAGGACGCAAAGGGTCCGGGACGGAAGACGCTCTGTTTGCGCTTGAGCACTGGGTAAAGGCCAAGTGGCGAGAGGGGAAGTCGGTGGCAGGGCTGTTCCTAGACGTCAAATCAGCTTACCCTTCTGTTCATCCGGCAAGGCTAATTCACTATCTTTTCCAGCTGAGATGCCCTACGTACCTGACATTGGTAATTGCAGATTTCCTCAAAGACAGATCAACGACTATCAAATTAGGCGACTACATCTCCAAGGCCTTCAAAATTGATATCGGACTCCCTCAAGGATCTCCGTTATCAGTAATCCTTTATATTATTTATAATAACTCGTTGCTGAACAAGACTTTCTCAACCCTCACAGATACAGTTTCGATTGGCTACGTGGATGATGTAGTGCACCTAGTTGCATCCCCCTTGAAACAGGTAACTAGAGACATGTTGATCAAGGAAGGCGAACGATCACTCCATTGGGGACGGCTTCACGGGGCGATATTTGATCAAGCCAAGGCCCAGTTCATCTGGTTTTCCAAAGGAAAGATCTCAGATGATCGGCTTCCTTTTGGCTCTCAGCAGCTTCAGTCCTTATTGGAGGTAAGATGGTTAGGTATGTGGCTGGACAGGAAATTGCTTTTCAACCGAAACTTTAAGGCGTTAGAGGAGAAAGCAAGCAAGACATTACATCAGCTAAGGATTTTCGGTAACTCAAGATGGGGTGCTAGGGAAACTGACCGGATCAAGTTGATCCAAACCGTGCTTCTCCCCAGGTTAACTTATGGGGCAGCAATTTGGGCCACCCTCCCGAATAAAGGAAAGGTCAAGGCCCTAGCTGAAAAGGTTGACAGATTAAATGGAATTTTTTCGCTGGGCGTCTTCAAATCGGCACCCACCAAGTTCATCAATTCTCGATCAGCTGTCCCAGGTTTCTTTGAAGGGGTTATGAAAACAAGTTTCTCATTTTTCTATTGGAAGATCACCACAATCAAAGCTGAAAATGTTGTACGATCTCTCATACTATCCAGCAGGGCTAGCTCGCATGAGAAGTTTGCGGACTCGGCCCAGTCGGGCTTGGCGTCAACTAAAATTGAAGATGCAATAAACATGGATCCGGAATTCATCAGGCTAGTTTTCAGCTGCAGACCTGAAGAGGCGAAGAGGTTGAAGTACCTAAATGAAGGGCTTACCAAGGAAGAAGCAATAACTGCTGTTAAGTCTCTCATTACTTTAAATTCCACAAATCCGGGGGTGTTGGAAATCTTCAGCGATGGGTCTTTCCACCCTGAAAAGGGGGGAGCAGGGGCAGCCACTTGCCCAGCACGACAGGCTTTTTACGCTCTGACTATGGGTAACAAGGCCGTTATTTCAAATCACAAGTGTGAAGCGGTTGGAATTCTAGCGGCAATTTCCCTTGCAGGGGTGCTATGCCAGGATTCACCCTTCCACAAATTGATTGTATATGTTGATAACCAAGGGGTCATTTTCAGGACTAAGGACCCAAAAACCCCTAAACCCGGTCAATGGCTTTTTGAGGAAATCGACCGTCTCATTAAACTCCTCCCCACGGATATGGAAATTGTGTTCGCTTGGTGCCCAGGCCACAAGGACATTCCAGGGAACGAGATGGCGGACCAGCTAGCAAAGGAGGCGGTAGAGTCCCCCTCTTCCCCTTTCTTAGCTGTAAAGGGCAATAGGTTAAAGATAGGACGTAAAGCCCTGCAGGATCCATCAAAAGTAAAGCCGACCCCCTCGGATTTACACATTTCTCTTAGCTCCCTTGTAAATCAATTGGCGTCTGGCCACTGTACCCTGAAAAATTTTTTGTTCAAGATAAATAGGAGTGTGGACCCCCTCTGCCTGATGTGCGGCGGCCGAGAAACAGTCCTTCATTTAATGAATTTCTGCCCGGCAACAAGAACTCAAAGGAACAATCTTCGAAGACAGTTAAGACGCAGAAGGATCCGTTTCAATTCAAATAGGCTGGAAGGACTGTTGGGCAATCGAAAGGCGGAAGAGCCATTGGCATCCTTCCTCATAACCATCAATAGATTTAAAGATCAGCTCTCGGTGTGATCTTGTTTACTCTTCCTCATTTATTTACATTTTTGTGTTTACTTTTCTTTTTCTCTCTATTTTCCTCTTAAATCTTACATGTTATCATTTTTCTGCTTTATCAAATAACAACTAGTCTTGTAATAGTTGTGCTACGAGGTTTCTACTCAGTGTTGTTTACTCTCACTTTGGTTGTTACTAAGATTCATAGTGTGCAATGCCAAAGGCCAAATTACACTTAAAAAAAAAAAAAAAAAAAAAAAAGGTTAGTTAAATGCTCCGAAGAAGAACATCAATCGTTTTTACAACTGAAAATCAATTATCAAGAAGCTCTTGGACTCCTCAACTATCTATCTGTCTCAACTCGTCCTGACATCTCCTTCACAATATCTCAACTCTTGCAACACTTGGAAAAACCGGGAATTCTACACTGGAAGGCGGTTATTCACCTTCTTCAATACTTGGCGGGTACCAAACATCACGGGATAGTTCTGGACGGCTCTGGATATTTGAACAAAGTCGAGGTATACACCGACGCCGACTTTGCAAACTGCATTGACAATCAACAATCCTACTCCGGTTATGTCACTCTGTTAGGCGGAAATCTGCTTTGCTGGCAATCTAAAAAACAGCAAACAGTGTCAACATCCACTACAGAAGCGGAGTATTGAGCAATGTTTGAGGGTGTTCAAGAGGCAGTGTGGCTAAAGTACCTTTTCTCAAGTTTAAGAATAATATTGACAAAGAAATATGCAATCTTTGTGGATAATCAAAGCGCCATAGCACTGGCCACAAACCCCATTTTTCAACAACGGTCGAAGCACATCAACATAGTCTATCACTGGCTTTGCGAAGTACATGACACCGGTCTGATTCACATCAATTACATCTCCACTCAACAGATGAAAGCCAACATGTGCACAAAGGCACTAGGACAACAAAAGCATCTTCAAGTCATTTCCGACCTCAAGATCATTGGGCAATGAGAGAGGGGGGGTATTGAGGCACAGGAAGCTGCGGACCTGTATCGCTTAGGTTAAGATTGATTATAAGATATTGTCAAACCTAATGTAGATGTATTTAGATCAACTTTGTTTTCACTCTGTTATAATCTCTATTCATCTTCATTATCATTTTACAATATCAACTCATCATCAATTCTCTAACAACTCAATCCAGGTATGCCTCACATACATTTCTCTCATAGTCTCTAATCTTGTCTCTAATCATGTTCTCTGTAGACCCTCAGGTGTGCCTCCACCATCATTGTGCTTGTTCGTTGTTGTGTTACTCACAAACCCACTGCTGTCTTAAAGGTTAGTATCACCGTTGTTTTATCATTCATTCATCTTCATTATCATTTTACAATATCAACTCATCATCAATTCTCTAACAACTTGATCCAGGTGTCCCTCCACCATCATTGTGCTTGTTTGTTGTTGTGTTACTCACAAACCCACTGCTTTCTTAAAGGTGTGATCCCCTGGTTACTCGTCTATTATCTACTACCAACAATGTGGGACGGTTGGATTTCCAGGGGGGGGGGGGCCTCCTGGATGTAGTCAATAGTTTCAGTCTTCCTCTTGACCACCCGGCTGATCATATCCCAGTTCAGACAGGTGTGCACCGGGCTGGGGAAAGTTTTGGAAAGGCAGGAGAGTTCCATCCTAACCTGTCTCTTGATTGCAGTCTGTGGATCAGTGATCCTGAAAATTTTGGGGAGGAAGTAGTTGGAAATGTGGTTAGTTGCCGTTTCCTTCATACCTTTGTAGGGCTGAAAATATTGAGGCACCTCAAGCCGGTCATACTCTCATGACTCGCGCTGCGGACCAGATCAATTAGGTTTGAATCTAATTGACGATAATCAGTAAACCTAACACAGATGTACCTAGTTCAATCTTGTCAACAAACTGTACTCTACTCCACAAATAGTGACATGTACAGTAAGGACTAAAAGTCTTACACTTTTAAAAAAGTGTAATAAAAAAAATAACAATAATCAAAATTACTTTGGTGTTTTGATAAAAACACTTAGTAGTAAAAAAACAGGTTACTTGCTGCAAGACTTCTGTTATGGGAATAAATATCCTCAGAAGGGCTAACCAGACTGTAACACGGTTCTTCCAATTAAATTAAGAGTATTAACTTAATTGGGGGGTTTTTGAAGAACTCTAACTATTAAAGATGGTTATAAGTATAAAAAAGGCCAGTCCTCCTGACTTACAGGAGAAGGTGTACGCCTTGGTAGCTTATAATAAGTTATCTAGTAATGGTTAAAGTTGATGGGAGGAGGATGTCTTCAATTTGGTGAAGAAACCTCCTCCTTAAATAATAAATATTATGTATTAATCCTATTATGTATTAATCCCTCTGCAATTTATTTGACAGTGGGGATTGGGGAAGTGTTGACAGGTGAATCTGATCAGCCTGTTCGTGGTAAGAAGTGAAATATGGTGTCATTTTTAATTAAAATGATACCATATTTATTTCACATTAATTAATTTAATTTAATGTTTATTTTTCTTAATTAAACTAAATAATTATTAATCACATGTACATGTAACTTCCTTTGGGGCTAGTGCTTGAAAAAGCGCTTGCTCTGGAGAGCTAAACATGTGGGAATTAATTTATAAGTCATTATTGCATAATAGGGGGTATCAAATATGACTAAATCCACAATTATATAATCAACTGGTTTTGAAAATCCACCATTTTTAAAAACCATGGATATCAACATAAAGTGATTCAAAAATCTCAAAATTGAAATTTTGTTAAAAAAACTAATTCACTGGTTTTAATTGTGGATTTGGTCATATTTGATACCCCCTAATTAATATACTTTACATAAAGATTTACCTTTATTTATGTGTAATTTTATACTATAAATTACCATGTGTTAATCTTGCATCTTCCAGGATTTTCAAGGAGAAAAATATGCCAATAAATGGTTCTTTATCCATTTATTGCATGTTTGAAAATTAATTTTCCAAAGATTTTCATCAATTAAATTATAACTTAATTTTGGTAAAAAATAGATATTTTTTAAATAATTTTTTTTATTGAATATGGTCATGAGTGTGGCTTGAACTCAGGTCCTTAGGTTTATATCAGTTATTACTAAGCCAGTCCTTAACTGTTAGACTATTATTCAATTTGAGAAAATGGTAAAGTCTACTTTTCCTTTTGTTAAGACTGTTAATGTAAATAAAAGATAATAATAAAAATAAAGAATGATTATAATTATTCAAGCTTGCAGTTTAAAGTATTACATGTTACATACTACATGTAATATCTTGGTGGCTGACAAATCTCATTTCTGTGAAGGTTCGCGTGACACGTGTATGACCAAGGAATAAGGGGCCAGTATAATGAGCCCCAATGCAGAGGGTCAGTTGAATATTCACATGCATAAGCATGAATGGTAGATGGTTGGTTAAAGCAAGTGCTTAGCTCCATTCTCACTGCAGACACAGCCACGTCCACAACCAACGAAGAGACCCAAATAAACAAACAAAGCAAGCAACCAATTAGGTAAGTTATGCTAGTTATCAGACAAGAAGGAGGCTAGATGAGTTTACTGATTGAAGTTAAACTAAACAGTAGACATCAACACACTCCACTCGTAGATTGATTTGGTCCCAGCCTCAGTATATTGTCTACTTCACCAAGTGGCAGAAGTAAGCTCAAATACTGTAGAGACTATGTGTGAGCGTAAGCTGGTGAGTAGTTCTGGTTAGAAACTGTCAGAATTCCCATGTGTGTTCTCGAGTTCCGCGCTGCGCATTCACGCAGCGCAGCCTGCCTTTCATAACTCGGCTGAAGCACTCCTTCCTTTCCTTCCTCATCTCGCTTCAAACCATTCAACTTCGACTTTCCTATCAGATTGCTCAATCATCAAGTCTCCTTAGTCGACGCGAGGTCCACAGCTGCCGTTTACACAAGTTGTGGTAATTCTCTATTCTCTATCTTCCTTCTAATTGTTAGGGCCCTTACTGACTTGTTTGCTTAGTTTGTGTATCTGAGAGAAAGTGTGGTGGATTTTGTTTGTTTCTGTTTGTTTTCCTTTTTCCTCCTATCTACTTATCATACAGCCTTGTGATCCTTTAGGTACATTTCCTCTCTGCTATTTCTCAGTTTCCTTTCTCTCTCCTTTACTGAAATATGATCTTTAGTTTTTGCCTCAAAATTTAACAGAAACAAACACCAACAGCTCAAGAAAACTAATCAATTGAATCACATCTCTACACAAGAGATAGACCTCTTGACTTAGTTCAACCTCACATTCTCTCTCAGTCTTGTATCCATCTTTTTCTCTCTCTCTCTTCAAGTGTCAGACCCTGGACCGCTTTTAGGTAACAAGACACTCTATATTTCTCTTAAACATGAATGTTTAGATTTCAATATTACATGTACATTTTTATATATTTTTAGGCTCTTACTAAAGCAATTTACACCTTTTAGTTGTGTCAAGCCTTTTAATTTCCACAATGTTGTACTAGTGTCATCTCATTAGCTTTTATCATCAATTATACTCATTCAAACATCAATCCACTTGGGCCTTAGGTATGCCCACTATTTCTTGTATTCAGCCCAGTTTTTTTTATCTAGTCTTACCATTCATTGTCATTTCTCAGGTGTGCCTCAACTGTTTTTCATCTCATCAAACTGTTCATTATAAACTCACAACATCTTTGCTGCCAAGGGTTTTCTGAGAAATAAACCAGCGATGGCAGTGAGCAACGAGGAGTAAGGACTCCGAGTTAGGCGAAACAGAGGAGATGAAGAGGGTCTTGTACCTGAGAAATAAACCAGCGATGGCAGTGAGCAACGAGGAGTAAGGACTCCGAGTTAGGCGAAACAGAGGAGATGAAGAGGGTCTTGTACCTAGATGATGGTACGAGGGATTGACGCAGTGATGAGTGAGTGAATTGCATGACGAGCAAAAGAGAGATGAAGAAAGAAGAAAGACAATGATGAGAAATGAAAGAAAGGAACACAAAGCAGACCTGAGAAATAAACCAGCGATGGCAGTGAGCAACGAGGAGTAAGGACTCCGAGTTAGGCGAAACAGAGGAGATGAAGAGGGTCTTGTACCTAGATGATGGTACGAGGGATTGACGCAGTGATGAGTGAGTGAGGAAAAGAGACAAAGAAACTACAACGGCAATCTAAATACTAGGAGAGAATGAAACCTAATCTAGATACATAAGGTTGGGGCACGCGATAGCTGTCTAACCTAACTCTGAACATCATGTCTACCCCATTTGGACGTCTTCATCGTCACAGCCCCCCGTGCTTGACAGGCTATTATCAAGCTGTGAAATCGCAGGCCTGGAGGGACACATTTGAGAGTGCTTGTCGGGTTTTGATGGGTGTAAGTGCCTTTGTCAGGAAGTCGGCAACATTCTTGTCGGTAGGAACGTAGGAGAGCATGAAAGTGGATGACTGCGCGATGTGGTGTCGAAGCCAATGGTGACGCACATTGATGTGGCGTGTTCGGTGTTGGTAGATGGTGTCCTTGAGAAGGGCAAGGGCACCTTGATTGTCACAGTGGAGAGTGACGGCCGTTGGGGGTAGGGTGAGGAAGGGGCGGAGGGAGTCAAGTAGCTGTTGGGTCCAGAAGATGTCTTGTCCACATTCAGAGCAGGCACGATACTTGGATTCGGTGGTGGAAAGGGCGGGAGCATCGTCATCCAATTTTGCGCAACGCCAGCCAACCAGACCGTTATGAAGTATGGCGCTGCCGGCAAATGAGTAAGCCTGACTAGCAGTGGCATAGCTGGCGTCGGCATAAGCTACTAGGGTAGATGGTGTAGGGGAAACGGCACCAAGTAAGAGGCCGTGATTTTTGGTGTGTTGGAGATATTGAAGAGCATGAAGAAAATGATTCTGATGGGTTTTGGAGGGGTTGTTCAGGAATTGGGACAGGTAGCTACATGTGAAGGCAAGGTCGGGCCTGGTGCACTGAACGAGGTAATTCAGCAGGCCGACACCACGGCGGAAATTGAAGTCGGGAGAGGGTGAGGCGGTGTCGATGGGACAGGTCGTTGCGTTGGTGGGAAGTGGGGCAGTGATGGGTTGGCACTGCAGCATGCCGTACTCATCAAGAATCTCTTTGCAATAACGATCTTGAGATAGAGTGAGGGTGCGATTGGCGCGGTCCCGAGTTACCCGCATGCCAAGAACCCACTTGCAGTCCCCTAGATCGTCCATTTCGAAGCGGGTTTTGATGGCATTTTTGAGGAAAAGAACATTGGGGCCAACGATGACTAAGTCGTCGACATGGATATAGACACAGCAGAAGCGAGCTGGATCTTGATGGATAAACAAACACGGGTCAACTTTGGCTGGAAGGAAGTTGATTGAGACAAAGAAATCCTTGAGTGATCGGTACCAGCAACGCGGACTTTGCTTTAGTCCGTATAGTGATTTTTGTAGTTTGAGACCGTGTCCCGCAGGCAGTTCTATGCCAACACCTTCAGGAACCTTGATGAATAAGTCTTCGTCGGGTATGCCGTTGAGGAAGGCACACTTGACGTCCATCTGTTGGATGTCGAAATCGTGTAGCGCCGCCAGTCCAAGAACGATGCGCAAGGTGGACAGTCTGCCGGTGGGTGCAAAAGTGGCGTCATAATCAATGCCTTCAATCTGACGAAAACCCCGGACACACAAGCGAGCCTTGTACTTGAGGAGTTCTCCATCTGCATCGAATTTCCGTTTGAAGACCCACGTGGTGTCCAGTGGTTTGGCGCCGGGAATGAGGGGTGCGACTACCCAGACTTCATGGCGGTGGATGTTATTGAGTTCGACTTCTACTGCCATTAGCCAGTGTGATTCATCCAAGCGACCCAGGATTTCGCCGTAGGTCCGAGGGTCTTTGAGCGAAGATGGTTCACCGATGATGAGGTTGGCCTGGTGTCGTCGCACGACTAGCGCGCGGCGCCGACGAGGTTCGTCAATGATGTTTGCGACGTCAATGTCGGAGCTGATATCTTGGGGAGCTTTGTCAAAGTGGGGGACATAGGCATATCCCTTGACAGCTGGGGCGGATTGTTCAGTTAAAGGGGCCGATGCAGCAGGAAGAGAACGAGCCCCAGGCGCGACAATGACAGGAGTGGAGGAAGGCGAAGGAAGGGAAGGGGACTTCTCCGACTCAGATGGTGGAGGAGAGGCGCACCCCAAAGGAGTGTTGGGTTGTGGTGTAGGGTCCTCCTCTGAGAGCTCCACCAGCTGGTCGGATGAAGATTTCATGGCGGCCGAATACAGGGCGGAGAAGTCAAATAGGGAGGACTCATCGAAGCTGTTGGGAGTGGAAGGGGATAGGAAAGGAAAAATGGAAGGAAAAAATTTAACATGGTGGGAAACGGTAATCTTACGAGTTGAGGGTACCCACAACTTGTAAGAATGATGATTCCCGTCATAGCCAAGGAACACAGCCTCGGTGCCGGAGGCCGAGAATTTGGATGGTCGATCGGACTTTTCGACATAGACAACGGCTCGACATCCAAAAGGAACTAGATGTGTGAGGTCGGGTGTTGATCCATGCCACAGTTCGTGTGGGGACTTGAACTGGATGGAGCTGTCGGGCGATCTGTTCTCGAGATAAACGGACGTGGTGACAGCTTCACCCCACCAGGTCAGTGGCATCCCGGCGGTGGCTAACATGGCTTGCGACTTCTCTATGGTCGTTCTGTTACCCCGCTCGGCGAAGGGATTTTGTTGGGGGGAGTATGGGGCAGTCGTGCGGTGCTGGATCCCCTTCTCGGCAAAGAGGGCTTTGAATCGATTGTTAACAAATTCTCCGCCGTTGTCCGAGACAATGGAGATGAGTTTGTTGCCGGTAGCGGTCTCAGCTTCGGCGAGGAAGGTGCGGAACGTTTGGTATGTGTCCGATTGGAGGATGAGTGGGAATCTGAAACGGTACTTTGAGTAACCATTGATGATTTTCAAGAAATAGCGGTTCCCTCCGCGAGACGCTGGGGTCATGGGGCCGCAGAGATCCATGTGAATTACCTCCAAGGGTTTGGAGGCTCGCGGGAACGTGCCGGGGAACGGTTGACGATGCATTTTGGAGACATCGCAGACAGAGCATTCGAATTCGGGGATGGCAAGATCGGGGAAGGCTTTCTTCAAGTACACAAGGCTAGGGTGTCCCAAGGCTCGATGTAGGTCCAGGATAGATAGTTGGGGTTTCACAACAGACAGAGCCTTTGGTTCATTGAGACTAATGAGCAGGACGTCTTCCGAGGTGCTTCCGGTGCAGAGAGTGTGACCGGGACGATGGCATTTGAACCCAAAACCGTTCTGTATGGAAGTGAGAGAGTATCCCAGGCGAACGTAGTGAGTGAGCGGGATGAGCGAGTTAGAGAGATCGGGAGAATAGTAAGCTTCGGAGATGACAATAGGTCCTGAGACAGCATGGATGACTGCCGACCCAGTTCCCAGAATGGGGATGGCTGCTCCGTTGGCGCCAAAGACCGAAGATTTGATGGGGAGGAATGTGGTGAAATATTCCCGACGCTTCAGGTAGTGTCCTGAGGCCCCGCTATCGAGGACAATGGAATCAGCAACTCCTGAGTTGACACTGAGGAGGGCTTTCTTGGCTAAGGCAGCGTTGGCTTTGTCGATTAAGCCTTGATGATAGGCCACCGCCTTCGCCGGATTGAGTTGATGGCAGTCAGCCGGGGTGTGACCAGTACACTCTGGGTTGTGCGTGCCGTTGGTACAGAAGGGGCAACGCTTCTTCTCGGTTGTGTTTGAGATAGGTTGGCGTTGAACGGCCAATGCGGTTGCGGTAGCAGTGAGTTGAGCGTGGCTTTCTTGTTGACGCCGGAGCTCCGTTTCGAGCTCTCGAAGGAACCTGGACATGGATACGCCATTTGTTTCGTCTTTGAAGGAGGCAAATTGGAGAGAGCGAAACATGTTGAATGAAGGGGGAAGTCGCTTGAGTACAAAGAAGACCCAGACTGCCTCCAAAGTCTTCTTATCGAATTTGGTGGCGCTGACTTCAATCATTAGTTGAAATGTTTGACGGAACTTGTTAATGCTCTTCTGCATTTCGCCCTCGACGAAGACAATGTCATGAAGCCGCTCCATTACATTCGCGGCGTTTTCGACGGATTTTGCAGCGTGGTACTCCAGGATGGAGTCCCACAGCGCCTTGGGATCATAGGTGTCCAAATCGTCAACAAAGCGGGTGGAGTCCTCGCGTCCGAGATGGAGTCTGATGTAGGTGGTGACCTGTTTGCAGCGGTCATCATAGTCGGGGCGGCTTTTAAGAGCTGGAGTGTGCTCTTTGATGAAGCCGTCTAGATTTTTGTAACCAAGGGAGTTACGCATATCGTAGCGCCAAGAAGTGAAGTTGGTGTCGTTCAGCTTCTCGGTGCATGGTCTGAAGGTGTCAGAGGATTGGGATGGTAGTCCCGAAGATGATTCGGCAGACATAGTAGAGTGTCTTGGTGATGGAGAGGAGATGAGATCACGGGCGATCAGAATGGTAGAGTCGGAATTGCTGGTAGAGTGCGACGATTGTGACGACGAAAGAGGAGATGAGGGGGAGTTTACGTCTTTTTGCTGGGAAGACGTTCCGACTCTTGGAGTGATGGGCGATTCAGGCTTGGGAGTGGCTTCCGGGGTGGAGGGAAGGAACGAGCCAGGGATCTTATTTGGATCCGCCACGGTCAAGAATTCTTTGTCCTAGGTTGGCGTAACGGGAGTATCTGTTATAGTCCTGTGCTCAGTAGGCTGGGCTCATAACCTGAGAAATAAACCAGCGATGGCAGTGAGCAACGAGGAGTAAGGACTCCAAGTTAGGCGAAACAGAGGAGATGAAGAGGGTCTTGTACCTGAGAAATAAACCAGCGATGGCAGTGAGCAACGAGGAGTAAGGACTCCGAGTTAGGCGAAACAGAGGAGATGAAGAGGGTCTTGTACCTAGATGATGGTACGAGGGATTGACGCAGTGATGAGTGAGTGAATTGCATGACGAGCAAAAGAGAGATGAAGAAAGAAAGAAAGACAATGATGAGAAATGAAAGAAAGGAACACAAAGCAGACCTGAGAAATAAACCAGCGATGGCAGTGAGCAACGAGGAGTAAGGACTCCGAGTTAGGCGAAACAGAGGAGATGAAGAGGGTCTTGTACCTAGATGATGGTACGAGGGATTGACACAGTGATGAGTGAGTGAGGAAAAGAGACGAAGAAACTACAACGGCAATCTAAATACTAGGAGAGAATGAAACCTAATCTAGATACATAAGGTTGGGGCACGCAATAGCTGTCTAACCTAACTCTGAACATCATGTCTACCCCATTTGGACGTCTTCATCGTCACATTTTCCTCCACCATTGTTCATCTCATTAGACCATTCATTGTAAACTCACAGCATCTTTCCTACCAAAGGTTTATTGTGTATCTGTGTACACACCTTCTGACTCCATTAGAAAATTTTTAAGATACTTAATAGGGGATGATTTCAATACCCCAATGCAAAATGTGTTGCAGAGTTCTCTATCAAGTTCAGCATGATGGTGACCTTTGCCCTGTTGTGCTGTGTGCATACTTGGACCCCATACAGGACCCTAGGAAAAAAGTACTGTTGAGATAATTACACCCTTCTCCTGTTCCCTAATACCCCACCTAGAGTGGCCAATATTTAGGAGATGTCCAATTGTGTCATCCACCTTTTTTGTGGGGTGTTGATAAAGGCACGCCCCTGGCGCACGCCACACGCTTTTGGTGTGTTTTGACGCCCCCGCCAGCCCAAACTGGCGGGTTTGGAAGGCACACCAATGCCTGTTGCCAAGACCTAAAAATACAGATTGTAATATGGTATACAGTATTATTATACATATCTGATATTTGACCCTGTGTCACATAAGAGACGGGGGCTGACAGTTGGCCTAGGATCCTATTGGAAACCTCTTCATCTACTCCAGCGTAGGCTTTGGCTAAAGTATTCTTCATGTAAGTATTTTTTACTGGTTTTTCTTTGGAGGGGTTACTAGGATATGGTTGTTCTACTGGTTGCTGAAATCTGACCTTGGAAGCAGGGGCAGGGGATGTTGGAGAGAAGGGAGTCCTGGCCATGTTGAGTAAATCCTGTGATTCCACATCCCTGAGAGTGGTTTTCTCCTTCCTGGTCCTATTTTCTGGCATAGCTGGTTCCTCTGAGGATCTGGTTCTTTTTCCCATGTCTGAACCATACACAGTGAGTTGAGGGTGGTCATAATCCTCCAGTTGTCCAAATGAAGTTGAGAGTTTGACTGAGTCCTTGGCGAATTGCTCCACCACACTTAAGATTGGCCTCCTGGTGTCCCATGGAATTAAGGTTTGATTTGGAAGTTTGTAGTCCTTTCCATCCTTGATTACTTTTCCTGAGCTGATTTCCTGGGATAATTTGATACATCTGTTTGTCCCATGGGTATCTTGGAAGCAGTAGAAACATTTGAGGGGCCTGTATGCTGGAATGATGTTTTCCAAATGAGGGGGAAGAGATTTGCCAGATGTGAATGCTGCAAGTTGTTTGGTAAGGGTATCCATGGTCTGTTCCAATGGGGCTGCTCCAGTAGTTCTGAAAGCTCTAGTACCCTGTCTCAATTCTTGGAGACTCCAAGGATAATACACTGGGAGCTTTTACCCATGTGTTGCTATATCTAGCTGGTAATGCCGACTACAATCTAGTATATGAGTGCGGCACCACTGCTCCATTGAGGGGTTTCACAGACACGGACTGGTGTAATTGTCCAGTAACCAGAAGATCTGTGACTGGTTACTTGTCTCTCTTAAATGAACATCTCATATCTTGGCAAATCAAAAAGCAACCTGTTGTATTGCTATTGTTGTGTGAAGCCAAAGACAGGGCACTCACAGATTTCACATGTGAGCTCCTGTGGTTGAGACAGTTTCTGAAAGAAGTTGGTCTGTTGAATTTGGACGGTCCAACAGTGATTCATGAGGATAATCAATGTTGCATTGCGGTTGCAAATTTCCAAGCAAACACTAATGCAAAGAGGATGAAGAATGTTGATATTCAACTCCATTTCATTAGGGAATTTATAACTGACTCCAAGATTCTCCTGAAGTACACTCCTACAAATGAAATGCAAGCCGAGTTTCTGACTAAGTCAATTCCTTGTCCCGCCTTATCCATTCACTCCACGTTCTTGGTCTTCTTCTTCTAGAGGGAAGGAGGGGTGTATGAAACGCCAGTGGACCGCAGTGAGCACGAGTAGTATGGTGGGAATGAGGACAGATAACTGAGAGAAGCAAAGAGAATATAATCACCTATGAAACGCCAGTGGACCGCAGTGAGCACAAGTAGTATGGTGGGAATGAGGACAGATAACTGAGAGAAGCGAAGAGAATATAATCACCTAATGAGGTGTAATAGAGTAGACTAGATGAGTGCATTGCAAGCATAAAAACAGGAAGTGACAAGAGATAGAAAGAAGGAAAAATAGCAAACCTATGAAACACCAGTGGACCGCAGTGAGCACAAGTAGTATGGTGGGAATGAGGACAGATAACTGAGAGAAGCGAAGAGAATATAATCACCTAATGAGGTGTAATAGAGTAGACTAGATGAGTGAAGAAAGAGAAAAGGGAACACACAACCGATATAGATAGGAATCTAAATACAACATTCAAACCTAACCTAAAGAGATGTACAAGATTCCCTATGTTCTCCTCTCCTGAAACCTAGTCTAGTCGGTTATCTTCTCTGGGTGAATGAGTTGTCACGTGACTGTCACAGGGTGTTGACATCTAAGTGACATCCCTCTGAGACTCTAGTGGACCACTCCGCAATGGAATCACGTTGGTCTCTATGATCAGACTTTTTATCTCATTCCACAAGAAATTGATGCTTGGTCTTTCTCTCTGGATTATAAAGACTCAGATTTTTCACTTCTTCCTTTGACTCTTTCCCTCGGGGAAATCAATCTCAATTCTTTTTTATTCTTTGATAACACATCAGCTCATACAATATATTTAATTGCTGATACTTCCTCCTACAATCATCAATACATCTCTTGATGTAACTAAGCACTTCTATTTTGCTTATCATTCTTGGTTGACTCTCTCAACTCTTCACTTCCTTCCGAATCTCTCAACTCTTCACTTCTTTCCAACTTCTCATTCTCACTTCCTTCCAACTTCTTGCCAATTCTCCACTCTTTGTTGCAAGACTTCCTTTCTCTAGTAAGTTATTACATTGACAGTTCTTTCTTTCATCTCAACTGCAGACTAATCTCAACTACTTTAGTTCTCCTTTTTCTCTCTGCTTTCTTTCTTTACCTGCGTCCTTTTTCCTGTTACTTGTGTTGTCTCTGCCTTTAGGTATTTGTTTTTCCTTCTCCTTTTTATTTCTTCACTTTCATCTCAAGATACTTATTTGAAATGAAAACCTTTAGTTTGTTCATTCACACCCCTGACTCCAATGGCCTGAAAGGCATATCCATGAATTTTAACACATCTCTCCACCAATTATTTTCTCTGTTTGGTGTTGTATGTCACATAATGAACGAAGAGACTTTGGTTTCCAACCACGGGAGTTAGTATACAACCTTGACTAACGACCGGAGAGCTTATAGAAGCGAACCTTTGGTTTCCAACCACGGGAGTTAGTATACAACCTCGACCAACGACCGGAGAGCTTATAGAAGCAAACCTATTGTCGACGCGAGTGGAGATAGACACAAGTAAGACTCAGAAGTGAAACAATAAGATGATTGGATCTTTTTATTTCTAACCTTTGATTTCCAACCACGGGAGTTAGTATACAACCTTGACTAACGACCGGAGAGCTTATAGAAGCGAACCTGAAAACATACAAGGATAGAAATGAGAATGAGAGTAAGAGACAGAGAGTTGAACCTAATGGATAACAGACCTATTGTCGACGCAAGTGGAGATAGACACGAGTAAGACTCAGAAGTGAAACGATAAGATGATCGGATGAAGAAGAAAATAACAAACATGAAATGAAATGAGATAACTAAATACATCCGATACACTAGGTTTCACTGCTAATGTTTTTCTCACTAATCCGCGTCCACCACTGTGCCGCAGCGGGGTGAAAAAGGAATCCCCTGAACTGTAAGTTCAACATCACAAAATAGCTACTGCATCTTTCACAGTATCTACATATAACTAAGGGCCCAATTATAAATAGTTATTGAGTTTTTTTTTGAAATTTTGTTGAAAATGTTTTGAAAATTTTTATAGCTGGAATTTTGTTGTTTTGGTTTTTCAAAAATTGCCAAAACACCTCGAGGAGGTGTTTTGAAAACCAAAACAACTTTTAGAATTTTTCCACATGAAAGTGTGATTTTTAAACCTTGTGTAGTATGTACATTTGTATGTAATATCATTCTATTATCTATCACATGAATATTGTATAGTATGTGATTTGTAAGCAAATATCATTATTCGGGTCTTGAGGATATCGTGGTCTTGAGGATATCGTGGCTTGCCGGGCCACTGGTTGCTTGAGATCAGATGCGGCCGGCCGGGGCCCGGTGATACTGCGCAGCAGTCATGGCAGATTTGCGGCTTGCGCGAGTTGGGGTTTATAAGTGCCACTTTGCCCAAAAGTCTTTTGGAACTGTTTTGGGCCCTTTTTTTAAATTCAAAAAATTCCAAAAAGATTTTCAAAAGATTTTCAAAAAAATTTCAAAAAAAAACTCAATAACTGTTTATAATTGGGCCCTAAGGAAATGGCCTTTGCGAGCCAAACAAACCCTGACAACGTTGTACAGTTTCTAACGCCGAGGGCGACATGACCTGTTCAGTTTCTAACGCCAAGGGCGACATTAAAGAAACTTAATTGATTTTTTTTTCCTTTTTTTTCCTTTTTTTTCCTTTTTTTTGCTTTTTTTTGCTTTTTTTTTGCGTTTTTTTTTGCGTTTTTTTTGCGTTATTTTTTGCTTTTTTTTGCTTTTTTTTGCTTTTTTTTTTGCTTTTTTTTCGCTTTTTTCTCACTGTTTTTTCCGCTTTTTTCTCACTTTTTTTTGCTTTGTTTTTTGCTGTTTTTCCCTGTTTTTTCCCTGTTTTTTCCCTGTTTTTTCACTTTTTCTTTTTGATTATGTTTTTTCACTTTTTGTTTTTTCCTTTTTTTTGCTCTTTTTTTTGCTTTGTTTTTGCATGAGTTGTATTCTTTTTCTTTTGTTCCTCTTTTTTTTTGCTCTTTCTTTTTCTGTTTTTTTACATACTTTTTTGGTTGTTTTTTTCTTCACTAAAGCAACCAATATTGTTGCTAACAACCAGTATCATTATAACAACCAATCATGTTGCTACCAACCAAGGTACACATATTGTAGACCGTTGCTGGCAACAAAGTCAAATTAATGTTGCTACCAACAGCTAATTTTGTAGACTGTTGCTGGCAACCAAGTCAAATTAATGTTGCTACCAACAACTAATTAATCAAACTGAAACTGCTGCTACCCTTTCCCCAGACATACATAGAGCTCTTCTTCACCTGAAATCTTCCATTCCCCCCAAGAATATCCCACTTTCACAACCATTATTCTTAAAGTAATAATCTGATTACCTACCACATACTCTTATTGCATTCTACTTTTCAGCTCCTATTAATCTACAACATTAATCTACAATGAACTTGAATATTGATGAACTCAGAAGAGCATACAACAGGGAAAGAAATGCTAGGTTTTGGCAAAGGCAATTGAAATCTCCACTCAATCTTCCCACCACCCCTAACCCCAATCATTTTCACCATCCATCCTCTCCTGTACCTCATTCTTATTTTTTCAACTCTCACAATTCTCCAAGTCATCAGCACTTCCAAGGTAGTTTAATCAATAATCATCACCCTTCCCATCTTCAGCAGCTACACAATGACCCTCAAACACACCATCCACATTCCCATCAATTCTCTCAACATTCTCATCAAATCTCTCACCAACTTCAATCCTCAAGGTCCCGTCCAATCTCTCATCAAGTTCCGTCCCCAACGTCCCGCCAATTATCTTATCAACTACCATCCCCAGTTTCTCATCAGAGATCTCATCATATCCATTCACTTACTTCCCATCAAAACTACCATTCAACTCACTCCCCAATCCAGTTGAATCAACATCATATCCCATCACAAAGGCATTCATTGTCTCAAATCACTCCATTGATGTCTCAGAACCACCGCGGAATTACCCATCAGACCAATAGAATTCATCAAACTCCTAACAACCCCTCAAGAGTTTCCATTTTCAACTTGGTCCATTCCCAAAATCTTTCTCCCAACAATCAGATTAATATCTACACCAACTATGATAACTCTGGTAGACTTTTCCAGAAATATTGTGTAGATCAATATGTGAAGATAGAGACTGAAAGGTTGCTATATATTAGGCTGAACCAATCTGATTTCCGTGTGGACCAATTTTACGGTGTTGTGGATGCTTATGAAAATGGTGCAGAAATGGGTAATGAATCAGGTATGATTTCTCCACAAATATTTCTCACTGAATTGAAACTCCACACTGTCTTACATTTTTTTCTTTCTTTATCAGGTAGAAGAGTAGTTTTACCCACATCTTTCATTGGAGGCCCACGTGATATGAAGGCAAGGTTCCAAGATGCAATGGCTTTAGTTCAGACATTGGGAAAACCAAACCTGTTCATAACAGTAACTTGCAACCCCAATTGGATTGAAATACAAAGAAACCTTCTTCCTGGACAGTCAGCACAGGACAGACCTGACATTGTGACACGTGTATTCAACTCAAAGATGAAGAAAATTTGTGATCAAATCTACAAAGATGGGATTCTTGGAAAAATAAAAGGTCGCACGCACGTCATAGAGCTTCAGAAGAGGGGCTTCCCTCATGCACATATCTTGGTCATCCTAGAATCTCAGTATATACCCCACACTACTGAAGAAATTGATCAAATTGTGACTGCAGAAATTCCAGATCAGCTCGCCAATCCAGCTCTTTACCAAGCTGTATCAAGACATATGATACATGGACCCTGTGGACCTTACAACCCCAATGCACCATGCATGGTCAATGGTGTTTGCTCAAAGAAGTACCCAAAACAATTTTGTTCTGAATCTTCATTCAATGAAAACTCCTATCCACAGTATAGAAGACGTCAAGATGGAAATAAAATATGTAGGGGTCAGAACAACTTCATAATTGAAAATCGTTGGGTGGTGCCTTACAATTCCTACCTCTCAGCAACATATCAGTGCCATATAAATGTTGAAATTTGTGCAGAAATATCCGCAGTCAAGTATCTTTACAAATATATATACAAGGGACATGATAAGGTAGTTCTGGATGTTGGGGAAAGTATTGATGAGATCAATAGATTCAGGGACTCACGCTGGGTTGCCGCTCCTGAAGCTTGCTGGAGGATATTCTCTTTTAAACTATCTTCCACCTACCCATCGGTCAACAGATTGGACATACATTTGCCCAATCAACATCAAGTAACATACCCTCAAGATGAATCATTGCAAAACATTATTGAAAGGGCTTCAGAAGGTTATACAATGCTCACCGGTTACTTTGCAAGAAACAGAATTGATCCACATGCCAGGTTATTGAAATACTAGGAATTCCCTAGGTATTACACATGGCATCCCAGGACAAAAGAATGGAAGCCAAGGCAACGCGGTAACTCAATAGGCAGGATTTATTCTGTATTTCCATCAGACCCAGAAAGATGGTATTTACGTTTATTGTTGAATCATGTCTGTGGATCTACTTCCTTTGAAGATCTCAGAACCTTTCACGGCACTATTCATGAAAGTTTTTGTTCAGCTGCTTTAGCAAGGGGTCTCTTGGAAAATGATCATTATTTGGAACAAACAATGGCAGAAGCTGATTCTTCAATGAGTTCATCTTACTTGAGAAGACTATTTGGTATACTATTGGCAACATGTCAACCTTCAAACCCTGTACGCTTATGGAATTTTTCTTACAATTCCATGACAGAAGATTGGATCCATCAAGGCTGTCAAGATGATGCCCTCATGACAAACCGGATCATTGAAGTAATCAATCCAATTCTACTCCAGAATGGTCTGCAGCGGATTGATTTATCATTTCCTGATCTTCCAAGATATAATCCTTCAGCTGGAAGTAACCACCTAATAAGAAATTGGATGTTGGATGAAGAGCGGTCAAGCTTCAATGTGGATCAAAGTCAAATTGATAATGTAAATCAACTTAACGAGCAGCAGAGGTTGGCCTTTGATCAAATTCTCCATGCCTGCAATTCAGAACATCCACAATGTTTTTTTTATTGATGGGCCTGGTGGCTCTGGAAAAACGTTCCTATACAATTGCTTACTTGCACATGTAAGATCAACTCAAAGGATTGCTATTGCATGTGCCGGTAGTGGTAAGAATCATTTTCATGACAATTTGAACATACATATTCCAACTAATTTTTGTTTCTATCTTACAGGGATTTCTGCCATGAACATGCCATATGGAAGGACTGCTCATCTCACCTTTGGAATTCCTCCCAGGCTATCACACCATTCAGTTTCTTCTATTGCCAAAAACTCACAAAAAGAAGATGTCCTCAAGAATTCAAAGTTGATAATATGGGATGAAGCCCCAATGACACACAGGCATGCACTTGAATTAGTTGATAGATTACTCCAAGACTTGATGGACTCAGATCTACCATTTGGTGGAAAGGTAATGGTCCTAGGGGGAGACTTCTGTCAGGTTTTGCCAGTTGTGAGGAAGGGATCACGTCCTCAAATTGTTAATGCTAGCATTGTCAACTCTCACTGCTGGAGACACTTTTCCCAGAACATCATTCGTCTGTCCATCAACATGTGTGCAGCTGGGGATCCTCAATTTCAGCAATTTTTACTATCTGTTGGGAACGGAGAAGGTATCACTGATTTTTCAAACAAGATACAGCTGCCTGCTTCAATGGTAATCCATGGTGGATCCCACGAGGAAAATTTGGATTGTCTCATTACACAAGTATTCCCAGATATTTCCAGGTCTTTCTCCCATCATGATTACTTTTTGGACCGGGCTATTCTTTGCTGCAAGAATATTTCAGTCAACCATATAAATTCGAGGATCTTGCAAGATATTCCATCAGAAGGCAGGACTTACACAAGCTATGATTCAGTGGAAGATGACCCCCAAAACCTATACTTGCAGGAATACATAAATAGTCTAACAATTTCAGGCTTTCCACCTCACATTCTGAACTTGAAAATTCTGAACTTGAAAAGGGGTGTCCCAATCATAATGCTGAGGAACCTTGATTGAACAATGGGACTTTGTAATGGGACTAGATTGATTGTGGAAAACCTGGGCCCAAATGTTATTTATGCAAAGGTCATTTCTGGAAATAGAGTCAACAACTTGGTGGCCATACCACGCATTCCCTTCATATCAGACCCTGATGAGTCTGGATTGCCTTTCAAGCTCATACGGAAAAAATTCCCTGTAAATCTGGTGTTCTCACTAACTATAAACAAATCTCAAGGTCAGACAATTGGAAATGTTGGTATTGTACTTCATGATCCTGTATTTAGTCATGGACAACTCTATGTTGCATTTTCACGAAGTAAGTCCAGCCGTCCTACAAAGGTAGTAGTCCCTCAACCTGAATCTGGCCTTCCTTCATATGAAACATCAAATATTGTTTATAAAGAGGTTCTTTCAAATGTACAGAGGCAATAGTTATATTAATATTTTTAGTTTCTCATCCTTTTTGTTTTTTTTGCTTCATAATTTCATTGCTTTCTGATTTCAACATGAAATGTTATCTTTGTTCTTATATTTCCACAAATAAAATATTGTGTACCCTTCTCATAAAGCCCCCTTTTCTAAACCTCCCTCTGTTGTTTTTTTTTGCTTCAGAATTTCATTGCTTTTTGATTTCAAATGCAATTTTATCTTTGTCCTTATATTTCCACAAACAAAACATTGTGTACCCTTCTCATCAAGCCCCCTTTTCTAAACCTCCCTCCCCAATCCCCAAAATTGGGGGCTATGCCCTCGTTAAAATTATAAAGTAAAAACCTATTCAGTTGTAAGAAAAAAGTTAACCAATTGTAGCCAAAATGGCTGATACTTAACATACACGAGTTTGAAAAATGAGTTTAAAATTAGGCTTGGTGGCTACACCTACCCCTTTTATTGTGTTCCTGTGTTTGGCCTTGCCCGGGCCCATGAAATTTTTCTTGTCCTCTCCTGGTAATTGGTGGCTCCCTGAGACAGTCATGGACTCCCCTCCAGCATGAATTCAAGACATATTTGTTCTACATACTCTTGGCAATCTCATCTTTCCAATCCAAGTGCTCCAATTGATTTTCAACACCTGTGTTGCCATTTTCATCCTTGCATCCAATATCAGAATTTCCTGTTGTTTGGAAAAATCATTGAAATGCAATGGAACCTCAAGCATTATAATAGTGTGAATAACTGCTAAGCAGATACCTAGATATAAACTGTGAAAATTTGAGAATAAACTGTTACAAATTTGCATCAGCTGTTAAAATTGTGCATAAGCTGTGAAAAATGAGCAGAAACTGTGAAAGCTGAGAATAAATAGTAAAGAATGAGCTGTGGAAGTATGAAAATCATATATTCAAGTAAACTGCTAGTGGAATCAAATATACTGGCAGAGCAGGATAGGAGTTACTTTGGAGCTGCAAACAAAGTTGCAGAATTTCACTTGTCATAAAGTGATGATTGTTTTTTACTGGTGTATGTGCAATCCATCAAGTGCTCCAACACAGTTTTGAAAAAATGACATGAATTTGGAGTTGCATTTGATTGTTGGATGGGTAACAATAATTTCAGGTTCCGCTATATACCTGGCACTCAAAGAACGCAGAAATTTTGTGAAATAATAGAACACCGTGCATCATACCATTCAGTTTCTTCATGGTTGAGTAGAAAATGAGATTAAGAAGAGGCAAACCTTGGTATAGTCTTGCCCCTATGCTGAAATATTTCCTGTGCAGCCCGGTTGCTGGGAGCATGGCTAACAATGAACATGAAAATACCCACCTGCTCCTCCAAAGGCAAGTTTTGGTTGGAGTGATTTTCATTGTTCAGCTGGGGGGATAAGTCCACAATCCATGGTCATGATGGCAAGCCAAACACTTCTTGCCCGGTGGTTATGTGCAATTTGTATGACAGGAGTAACACCTGTGTTATGTTTGTATTACACTAGGTAATTAGGGTTCTCAAAGTTAAAACATAAAAACTTATCATACCGCAACATAAAATCTTATCACATTTTTTTGGCTGGGATAAGATTTTATGTCGATATGTAACTTTGAACTCCCCTGCCATACAAACCACTCCTCATAAAAATATCCCCCAAGCATAATTAACCGCACCTGCTCAGCCAGCCTCACCACCATTTCCCCACAGCCATGCCTTGATTTTCACCCTGCAAAAGCATTCTCAAAGAGCTCAACATCAACATTGTTGAATTTTCAATGCCGTGAAATCACTTGGGACATTTAACTCTCACTTCCCTCGAGAATGAAGACATCACTCAACTATAGATCAAGATTTTCTCTTCCCAATTTCTTCAATTCACCTCGGTCATTCCTCCATTCCCATTCTCCCTCATTCCCTATCACCACTACTTCTCCACTTCCTACATCCTCATACTCTCCTCCATTCCCATTCTCTCTTATACTCTCTCTCACCATCACTTCCCCATCTCTATTCTCCTAAATACCACATACTATCTACAAATCCTCACTTGACATCAATTGACTATCTGCTTTGACTTAGATCAAAGATTCACGCCATACAATACTCGACTATCATAAATCCTTTCCCTCCTATTCTTATATCCAACCTTGATTGAATAACTTCTCATCAATACATCACGGCTTCTCTCCAACTTGGTGAGAAAACAACAACCATATCTCTTTTCTGATCTAATTATTCTTTCACCTCAACTCATATCAATTCATCATCTCTTCAACAGTTTCCTATGCCTCTCTCTTTATATTATCTATCTAGTATTGGTTGTTAACTCATTCACACAAACAATTCAGTGGTAAATATCTCATAGTCTTTCTCCTTTTTCTCAATCATTCTTCCCATTATTCTTCATGATACTTATTTCATTGTAACACTTCTCATAGTCTGGTTTTAGTTTATAAGCAATAAGATCCAAAATCATCTCAAACATCCAAATACTGGTCGTATCACACTTCAATTAAAGCAAAACTACCCTCCGACTCTCCCCTCTTCAAGTACCCCATGGTGGATTTTAGTGTTCACTGTGCTCCATCTGCTCAATCAAAACATGGTCCAAACTCTTTTACTCAAGTCCAAGGCATCTACATTTGTTCTGCTGAACTCAACCCAACTGCTAATCACGGCAACTGAAATGAATTGTCAGGAACAAGAACTTCAACAATTGCGTACATTACTTTTACAAATTTTGGAACTTTACTCTTTGGCTTTGGATCTTTGCTACATGACCCCTTGGCTTCCTAGGCCGTGGATTGCTACACAAGAGCGAACTTTTGAAGTCCTTTTCAACGGAAACCAAACTACATTTCTCCAATGGGTAATGTAATAAATTTCTTCCAAGTAGTTGTTCAATATCTAATCATCTGTTTCTTTCCTTCACTTTGATCTAGGCCCGAATGCCTTTTGAGAGCTTTATAGAGTTGCACGGTATGATACATACCAATATGATCTTCCAACAGGCGCCGGTTGAACACCAATTACTTATTGCACTAGCAAACCTTGGCTTAACTGGAAATGGAGGGGCTGCTCCAATGATTGCTCAACTTTTCAACATATTGGGCAAGTAATTTTTTACACCTATTTTTTGGTAACTTTGTCTTTAATGTCATGTTCTTTCTGCTTTCATGTCATGTTCTTTCTGCTGTCAGAATGTCGTGTGGAAACTACTACACTAATTGCTGCATGTTTGCCATCCTGCAACTTGAGATGACATGTGTCAAGTGGCCAACTGTGGACAAACGACACCAGATGAAAACACAAGTTCCAAATTCAGATCCATTCTGTGACTGTGTAGGTTACATTGATGGGACAATTTTCGAACTTTCTGCGGCCCCCGTTGTACACAAAGAAGATTACTGGATGAGGAAACTACGCTATGGATTCAACTTGCTCTTAGTTTGTGATCACAATAAACAAATAATATATGGTGTACATGGGTGGTGTGGGAGTGCACATGACCAGAGGGTATATCAGAGTTCAAATGTAAGCATCTCTCTCTCTTTGTTTAATGCAACACCAAATAGTCTGATTTGTGTTTTTGTTTGGATAGTTATACCTAAATCCAGACTACTTTTTTGCCCCTGGTGAATATATCCTGGCTGACTCGGGATATACACCTTCAAATACCATTGTCCCAGATTTCAAAAGGGGTCCACACAAGCTCTTACCCAAGGATAAGAACGATTTAAATTACGAGCTCAGCTCCTGACGTGTAGCTATTGAGCAGTGCATTGGGATTCTCAAAATGCGCTGGCATTCACTCAAGCAATCCCAAATATTGATTCGTGGACCCATGACTGCTTTAAGATTAAACTTGTGGATTCAAACATGTTGTACGCTCCACAATTTTCTCCGCGGCCCAACCAGATGAAAATGCAAATTTGGATTTCTTGAAGGAGACAGCTCCCCTTCCTCTTTTCTCCCCCTTTCATCCCAAAATCTAACATTGAAGTCCCTGGTGAAACAAATGCCCGTTGCCGAGCTATATTTGAGCAATTCCTCTCCTCACATTAAATTAATATGCAAACTATGTATTTTAGTATTGTTAGGTTTTTTTATTTCTTGTGATCCTGAATGCAATAATCCTGAAACATGCTACACTCTCAAAGCCACACACATGTTTGATACAAATGAGAGGAGATAAAACTTAGTTGACAATAAGAGATGATATAGGGCCTGGATGGTCTAGCGGTAACCATCACCCACGGAAGCTTGGTGTCGCCCCTGTGCGATAAATTATCTCACTCCTGAGAGAGTGACGAGTCGGGTGTTTGAATCCCGGCAAGCCCAACCCCTGGCCGCTACCCCTTCCAACCCAGGACCACTACACACCTCCCCCTTACAATTGCAAACTCCTTATTAGTTGTTGCCCTCACAAAAAATCTTCTGTTAAATTTTCAATACCCGTTACCCATTTATAAACCAACCTGAGAAGGTTACAAACATCACACCCCCACCAATACACAGTAGATCAAATTGTCTAGATTACCGCCTACTCACAGAAACTTAGGTCCTCATAACACCAAGTGCTCAAACAAATAGTTACAAACTTAAGAAAACTTGTAGTCCAAAACAATTAATATTCATAGTGTGCAATGCCAATGGTGAAATTACACTTTAAAAATAAAAAAAAAAAAAAAAAAAAAAAAAAAAAAAGAGATGATATAAACATGATAAAGATTGCCTTAGCCAAATTGAGACTTTATTTTACAATATCATGAGACATCAGGTGATCAGAAAACAGGTTTTGATTCTTTTACAGCGGTGAGACATCAGGTGATCAGAAAACGGGGTTTGATTCTTTTACGGCGGCCCCATTGCATCATTTTGTAGCGCCCACTGCTTCTTGATAGCACATTCCAGCCTTCATGAATGACTGGATCATATTTGCTTGCATGACAGCAACAGAGTGTTTTGTTGCAGACTCCTTTTCCTCTAGCTTGGCTTTTGCTCGTGCAACTTCCAGGTCAAATTTGATCTTCTCCCGCGCTTGATTATCTTTATAATGTGCTTGACGTTGCTCCAAATCAAATTTAGCAATATTGACCTCGATCTGGGTTTTCTTTAGCTAAACTAGGTCGCGTTCAACACTGAGTTTGGATTGAGAGGTACCCATTAAGGATTGAGCTAATAAAGTAGTTGAATCAACTAGTCGGTCCTCCGTATTTGTGCGGCGAGTAGCTAAAGCAAGTTTCTCAGAGTGCTGCTTATCCATTTCTTCTTTGGAGGGGAAGATACGATTGGTGAGCACCTCCGCATGGCTTCTCCTCTTTGTTGCAGGTAGTTCTCCACTTGCCAGAGATCATTTCCTCAGTGGCTGTGAGGATGGTGGAGCAACTGAGACAGTGATAGCCTGTTGCGATGAGTTTCCAGTAGTTTTTTGTGAGAAGGGTGTGTCTGACTGACTGATCTTGAGATTCCCGGAGACCAGGGTCTTCAGTCCAATCAGGTGATTCACAAACATCTCGTCTCTCGGTAGGTGTTGTTTCTTCATCATTTGTTTTGTCATTGTGGTTCAGATGTAGGGCACAATTGATATTGGATTGATTATTGGGTGTAGTGTGTTCGGGGTGTTGATAAACGCACACCAAAGGCGCACACCAATTTATTTTGGCGTGTAGACCCTACACGCCAAAAAAAAAGGACGGGTGGGAGCGCACACCAATTTTTGGCGTGCGGGTCTCACACACCCTTTTTTGGCGTGTACGCCCCGCACGCCAACAACCGGTGGACCGGTTTGATGATGTGAGCACGTCCCACACGCCAAAAAATTGGAGTGTGGGACCCGCACACCAATTTTTTTTGGCGTGCGGGGCCTACACGCCAAAAAAAAATGGCGCGTAGGCCCCGCACGCCCAAAACAAATTGA
>RDRW01000759.1:0-155000 GCA_007896445.1 Puccinia hordei | reverse complement strand
GGATTCTACCTGCTGAAGCCATAAACACAGCTTTTATACAGCAGCCATGTTAACTTGTGAAACTAACAGTTAGCAAGCAAAAAAAGAAACCCACTATTTGAGCATAGTGTAATGGGAAAAACTTCAGCTAACAGCTAACATCTAGCAGGAAAAATATCAGCTAACAGCTAATATTTAGTGGGAAAATATCAGCTAACAGCTAACATTTAGCGTAGCGTGGCGATTATGCCGCTACGCTACTGAGAACTTCAAAATCTGTTAGCACCAGAAACATTACGCTACTTGTTAGCGTAGCGGTGAATTTTCCCAGCTAACACTACAAAAAAATGGCTTCAAAAATTTGTTGCTACGCTAACTGTTAGTGTAGCGGAGTGAAATTTCAGCTAATGCTACAAATTTTCTGGGAAAAAAAAACCTGCTACACTAAGATTTAGCAGTCAAGTAGCGTAGCATTGCGTAGTGGCCCACCATTGATGGTAAGATTGTTCAGTTGGGCTGGCTGTGTTATGAGCAAATCCGCAACAGCTCTATGGCGTGTTTGGCAATGGCACCAATGGCTCAGGTTAGCGTCCCGGTATTGGTTCCTCAACTTGGTGAAGCTATTGCATGCACTAACCTATGGTGTGTTTGGCAATGGCATCAATGGCTCAGGTTAGTGTCCTGGTATTGGTTCCTCAACTCGGTGAAGAAGAGAAGAGAAACCGGTACTGGCGCCCACAAATCATAGACTAAATACATGTGGCTGCTGCAAAGTAGATAGAGAACTAGACTGTCACATGATAATCACAACCAAGTACCTCAACACATCTTAACAGGCTGAACAGGGTGGAAGGATTGGCAACAGTTCCAAGTGTACTGTCTTTGCAATTTAATTAGTTGTTTTGTGTTGTGGTAACTGGTCAAAGTTTTATTTTGGAGGTTGGGATTTTAATAGATTTGGAGTCTTTAAAGAAGGTCCTTGGTTTCAGGTATGTAAGATATCTATCAGTTCAACTCCAGAACAGGTTTTAGGGATTTAAGTTTCTTATTATGTATCGTCCCCAGATTGGTGATCACCTGGCGAGAGCTGACCCTGCTGGGAATGACCAGTATTATGTACATAATTCCCACTGGCACTGCGCCTCTTCACAGCCGTGCAGTGCTCATCAATCCTTCGATTATTATATTAAACTTCCTCTCACTCTCACTCTCTCACTACCACTACCACCACCAACTCCCCCAGTCCTCTCACCATGTCATCCTCATCCATCCCTATCTCATTCTCATCAACCTCCTCCCACTCATCCAACTCATCAGTACTTCCACTCAGTAACCCAAGCAAGCTATCTCCTCTCAAGGGCGCACTCAACCGAGTCAAGAAGATCCCCGGCTCACTCAAACCGTCTAACCTATCCCCAAGGTCAAAATCAAAATCTCCCAACCGACTCCAACCACCTCCTACTAAACTCAGAAATTCATCTACACTACCCTCCTCGAACTCAGCCGATCTTAACAATGCCGTCGGTATGTGCTCCATCGAAATCAATCGAGCATCCGGTCTACCCTACTGGAAAGCTGTGACCCGGCTGAGCTTCGATATGGACCCATTCGTCATCATCAGCTTCGGTAAAAAGGTCTGTCCAACCACGATCAAATAAATCCATTCTCACTATCTTATCTACCCTTCTTCCATCCTATAGATCTTTCGAACCCGTGTCATCAGGCATTCCATGGATCCAATCTGGGATGAGAAACTATTCTTTCACGTTCAGAAGAATGAAATCCCATTCACGATCCTCTTTAGTATGTACGATTGGGATAAGATGTCCTCCAACGATTATATCGGTGAAAGCCAATTACTACTCCAAGATCTTATCAACGATACCCAACAGAATATCATCCTCGACCCTGAAACTGGGCTCTACCAACTAGATCAAACCGGCAAATTACTCGGTGATCAGATGTCCTCCTACGAACTCCCAGTCGTCCACACGCCCTTTTCAACCTCCAAATCACCCACCTCAACCGACTCGATCGGCGAAACGAATCAGCTCACCTATAATGGTAAACTATCCATCAAGGCTAAATTCATCCCTTACGCGGCTATGCGTCAGGTCTTCTGGAGGAAATATCTCCAAGAGTTTGATACCGATGACTCTCGTACGATCTCCACAACCGAACTCACCTCCATGCTCGACTCACTCGGCTCTACTCTCACCCGAGAGACCATCTCTGGCTTCTTCTCTCGATACGGAAAATCATCAAACCAAGACCAGCACACTTTATCCTTCGAACAAGTGATTAGCTGTTTAGAATCAGAACTCATCAAACCTGATCACCAAAGAAATCAGATCGATGCTGAAGACGAACAGCTTGGTGTCGGTCTGATGGCTGTGCCACCCGAAAGGGCCCTACGACTCGAAGAGGAAGAAGAAGAATGTTCTACGACTACCGATCCTACCTCATCTCCACCCTCCCCCCTGGTTTCCATCAGCTTCATCGGCCACAGCCCGATCGACGTCACCAAAAACCCATCCCAAACCGAATCACTAACCTACTCATCATCCAGTACCAACTTGGATGAGACAAGCGGTGATGATCTCTCGAGCCCGACCCAATCTCGATCTCGCTGCCGCCTACGGTTTGAGAAAGTCGTCAATATCTCCTGTTGTCCGATCTGTCATCAGGAACAAACTCCATCCCAAGCTGACATCGATATGGTCACTCATATGGCCGTCTGTGCATCGCAGGATTGGACCACTCTCCAAAACATCCTATCCCCCGGAAACTTTGTTACCTCATCCCAAGCCAACCGGAAATGGTTTACAAAAGTGATCGGCAAAGTCCAGAATGGAAAATACTCATTGGGCGCAAATTCAGCTAATATCATCGTACAAGACAGAAGAACTGGGAAGCTGATTGAAGAAAAGATGCAGGCATACGTCCGATTAGGGATCAGGTTGATGTATAAATCTGGCTCGGGTAGCTCAAAAGAGAATCGAATGGAACACCAGAAGATCAAGAAGCTATTGAAATCATTGACGATCAAACAAGGAAATAAGTTCAACTCACCCGATTCAATCAAAGAAATCACACCATTCATCAACTTTCATGAATTAGACTTGAACGAAATTAAGCTACCACTTAGTCAATTCAAGAATTTCAATGAATTCTTTTACCGAGAACTCAAGCCCAACGCGCGGCCGATAGAGAGTCCGGAGGATGGGTTGATTTTGACCTCGTTGGCTGATTGTAGATTGATGGTTTTCAAAGACCTCAACCAATCCAAACTGATTTGGATTAAAGGTAGACGATTCAGTTTACAGAAACTTTTGGGCAATCCAGCTACTCGAAATATTACTAGTAGTAGTCCGACTATGAACACTGATCTCCAACCAGTTGCGATCGATGACAAACAGCAGCTGGTCCTGACCGGAGATGAGAATGAGAACGACGGTTCAAACGATAATAGCTTGAATAGCATCAACAGTAACGCTTCTACTAACCCCTCCAATGACCTCAATCACGACGCAGATCTACATAAATGGGCTCTCGGCATCTTCAGATTGGCTCCTCAAGATTACCATCGTTTCCACTCTCCGGTCGATGGCAAAATCATCGATATTGAATACATCGAGGGCCAATATTACACGTATGTATTACATATTCCTCCTACAAAATTTCACTGTGCGAGGGTTTACCCTTTTTTTTTGGGGGGGGGGGTCGATTGAAGTGTTAATCCGATGGTATGTACGATGTAACTCGCCACCTCACTCGAAACAGCTCTCACAACCAAACTGACGATGTCATTTTATTTTAATCAGGCTATCAGATCGACTATCGATGTCTACGGCGAAAACGTGCGAGTAGTTGTCTGCATCGAAACCGAAAAGTTCGATAAACTTTACTGCGTTTTTGTTGGGGCAATGTATGTATCGTCCAATTTCTTTTTTTCACACATAGATGCCCGCTTTCTTCTTTGTAATATTTGAGGTTGTTTATATTTGTAGGATGGTTGGTAGTATTAATATGAGTATCAAGCTGGGTGATCGGGTTCGAAAAGGTGACGATATCGGTTACTTCGCCTTTGGTGAGAACCCCCCTCTCTCTCTCTCTTCAAGAATCAAGATGGATTCGTATAACTGATTTCTCTACGAGTGAAACTTTTTAGGCGGCTCGACGATTCTTATGATCGTTGAAAGTAATAAAATTGAATGGGATGATGATTTACAGACTAATTCAAGTCCGCTCATTTTTTTCCTTCCTATCTCCTTGCAGCACTTACTTACTTTGCGGTTTCCCATTTTCTTTATAGGTCATTCTATCGAGACTTTAGTCAGGGTTGGCACTCGTGTTGGTGGCCGCAAACCGGTGTGAAAAAAACACGTCCCTGAACAGCTAGCTACATTCATTCATCCAACTATGCCCGAATCACGACCTACTCTTACGTATATCATGTATACACTCGAATCAACCCGCACTTTATTTTCTCGTTATGAATCCTATGCTTGATTAAAGTCGCACTGCACCTCCCTCCTCTTTTATCCTGTATTTCTCAAACTCGTTTGTGATAACGTATCTTATCTTTATACATACATCATTAATCCTATATATCTCTTTATAACCCGCATCATATTACACTAGTATTATTATCAAGACCATCCAGCCAATTACTGATTATCGTTATCAATAATACATAGACAGTCCCATAGCTATTTAATCAGTTCTTTCTTTTGATGGACAAGCAGCACATTTGTTGCCCAGTTTTCCATCTCAACTTTTGTTTTATTTTGGCTGTATGAAAATATGTACAAGTTCAGGAACCACTATCAAACCTTTGGTGTATTCATATTGCTTACACAGTTGAAGCAATATCTTCTTCTTCTTTGGTCTACTTTTTGTTGGGAAGAGTCAAGCAAAATGCTAAGATTCTAGTCACTTCATTCAAATCACTGCCGGATGGTTTTTTGAAAGCCAATAAGTCCTTGTCATCCAAACTTTATTTAGAATGAAACTGCTTAGGTATGAGTTTTCCTGTCCAGCCTACCCTTAAAAATGTGGTGAGTGGTTCATAGAATTCCTGCCAATAGGGGGTATCAAATATGACCAAATCCACGATTATCTAATCAACGGGTTTCACCAAATCCACAATTATGAAACCAGTGGATAAAAATTCCAAATAATGCCATTATTTGCACTAGACGTGTCAAGTATCAACAACAAAAACCCCAATATAATTACAAAAACCATGATCCTCCACATTTGAACCAATCACAACTCAGGATCCAAACTTGCAATATACACCCCCAATACAATCAATAATCCTCCACGATTCAACCCCAACCAACAATAAATTGTTGCCAATACAACTCCACCCAATCACAAACCCAAAATTGTTCTTCAGTTTTCCTCAGAATTTGGTAAGTTTAGTCAATTATAAACTTGCTTGCAGAAAAAACATTAATCCATCATTCCCTGATCCCAGAATGATGCCTATCAAAAAAACAAAGAAATTCATCACCGGAAAAGGAAAAGTGATACCAAAGAAGTCAGCAAGCAGGAAGAAACCCATCAAGAAGCAAGCACAACATGTCTCTGACGATGATACAACCGTAAAAACGTCTTCTCACCTAAAGAAGGACGACTTCCTCATAATCATTGACTGGCTCAAAATCCAAAAGAATTATGATTTGTGCTTTGGAACTGGAAAGGCACTGGCGGTTGGAAGGCCAGCCAAAGGGAAGATTAACAGATTTGAGCTTATGGCAATCAATCTGAGAAATCAATCCCCTTCACAAATCAATCTAACCCCCAGGCAGATGAAAGAACATTTTAACAGCTACAAGGACAAGTACAAGAAAACACATACCCAATACCTCTCCACTGGCTTTGGACTCACCAATGAAGACCAATTGGCAGGAATTATCACCATTGAGAAGAAGCTTGACAAAATGTGTCCACATTTCCATGCTATGCATCAGCTGATGGGGAAGAAACCGTTTGTGACGCCCTTGTACAAAAATGTTGAGAAAGATGACTCAGATAATGTATCTGTGGATTCCAATAACTCTAGGGCTCCAGTTGTAAGATCAATCAGTTGTTTCATTGACTTTTTTGATAATTGCTAATATATTCAATATTGTTTATACGTGATGACTTAGTCAGCAATCTTGGAACCTTTAGAAACAAATGAGAATAGGTCTGAAGGAGGCAGCAACGGTGAAGAGGTGTGTTGGAATTTCTTTTTATTACTTATGCAATTTCTTCTTCAAACAATTGACCTTGCCACTAAATAATTTAGGAAAGAGTTGGACCTGCCAGTGTTTGTGAAAATCCGTCAAATTAAAACAAAGTGGCAATCCTGGTTTGTTATTGGATCAATTAACCACTGTTTTTTGATTGATTAGCTAAAGCCCCATTTCTTCCCATGTTTGAAATTAGCAAGGACAGGAAGCAAGTGTTTGTCCTAGTGGAAAGGCTAAATCATCTAAGCGCTATCGAAGGGCTGTGGATTCCCTCACTGCCAAAGAAAGGGCCCTTGACACAAGTGATTCAGAGGATTACTGTCCATCTGATGCTCAAGAAGATACTCAGTCACCCTGCAAGAAGAATAAAAACAAATCATGCACCACTTTGGCGCCTAACAACTCTGCATTGGAACTCTCCTGCAAATTCAAATAAAATGTTGCCAAATCAAACACCCAAGGACAAGCAAAGGGCATCCAACAGTGCCAATATCAATCCTTAGAGCCAATCAACCTCAGGGCCCAACACCCCCAATCCTTTTTCTCAATATGAAGAGTATGCGTTGAAGAGGGATGCAGGCCAGTTGGAGATGTAATCCTTGTTCCAATTTTATTTAACTGACATGCTTCTTCAACTTAATTCCTTATTAGGAAATGCACAAGTGGCTTGAGACAGCCTCAGTTTTGAGATGTTGAAGTTTGAACAACAGGTGAACAATGATAATAAGGGGGTCGAGTTAGAGGAAAAGAAATTAAACCACTCAATTGAACTTGAGGAGAAGAAGTGGGATCATGGAATTAAATTAGAGGAAAAGGAGTGGGAAAATGGAATAAAATTAGACAAGAGGAAATTAGACTGGGAAAGGGAGGGGAAGGATAAGGACCAAAGGTTTGAGATGGCCAAGATGGAACGTTTGGCTTGTCAGGAGCACATCGGTAAGAAGTATGACCTGGTGACTCAGTGTGTGGCTCATGGGAAGAGTAAAGAAGAGATTGAAAACTTGGCAAATTTATTCAAATAGTCCTCCTTTTTTGGCTTTTTTCACACCCAACAAATCATTTGAAACATTGCATGTTACAAATTAGAAAGAAAATAAAAAAAGCAAACTATTGATTATATTTTAAAGAGTTATCTAAAATAGCATCCATATCTCTAATAGTCCAGTTGCTTTTATTTGGATGATTAATATAGTGACCATATCTAATAAGCTGAATGGCTTTTTGGGTTTTCTTGGGCAGTTGGCAAGATAACCCCATTTGTGTAGGTGAAGAGTTGGGAGCAGTTTTTGAGGGTAGGGTCAGGCAAGGATAAGAAGTGGCTTTCCATGAACACTCAACTATACCATGATCAAATCCTGCAAAGTTGATGCCACAAGAATCATCTGGAAATAAAATTTCACCTCCAGTGACTTGAAGATTATTCTCAACTAGCTTCCCTATCTCCTCTAGTGTCTTGGAAGATTCATCTGAACCTTTATGGAGATGAAAATCTTGTTTGGAGCAAATTGTTTCCATAAGATGATCATTTTTAAGACCTTTAGTATCAGGATAAGGAACTCCAGTGGCCTTTGTATTTTTTACGATGATGAATCATAATGTCTTTATTGGTCTCAAAATCAGGTTGGTTGCCAATAAGAAACAACTTGGTTGCCTGCAATCCGTCCTGCTCCTCATCCTCTTCCTTTGCGGATTGTTTCTCTGGTGCACTATCCACAATGTTGTTATTGGTCTCAAAATTGGGTTGGTTTCCAATAAGAACCGACTCAGTTGCCTCAAATACTTCCTGCTCCTTTTCCTCTTCCTTTGAACATCCTTGCTTTGGTGTGCTATCAACCAACTCAAAAACCTCAGGCCCTAATTTCTTCAAAGCAGTGTCTTGAACAAATGTTGGTTTGCCAACAAGGCAGTTTTCTGGAAGGGTATTGCCCTGTGACCAACTCGTTCCACTCATCCCAAATACCAAATTGTTCTTTGGGCTCTCTCTCTTCTCCTGCATTGTTTGATATGTATTTTTAATGAGTTTGTTTATTGTTATCTTTTTTTGTTTGGGCTTAAGACTGTGTTCAACCCAAGTAAATTCAAATTTATTGTGGTTCTGCTTCAGGGCAAGTGTTTCCTGATTATAAATTGGTGCATATGACAATTGGATCCAACAAAGCCTCAGGTGTGGATATAAAACTATGTACCCACCTTGGTGGAAAGCGGTAAAAGTAGCATTGGCCATGTCCTGGAAGCAAAGGGCCTGGTCAGTTAAAAAATTATTTTGGTATAGAAAAGATAGTAGGTCTGATATGGTTGAGGCTCTTGAGGGGCTGGGTCAAGTTTGAAGGCAAAAAACAAATGGTCTACAACTCAAATAAACATGTTGCTGCTTTGGAGGGATACAAGTTTCACAGGTTGGTGGCTGGCTTTTTCAAGGGCTACCAAGGAGATGGATTCAGGGACTGGACCAAAAAAAAATCATATTGTAAAAATGAGTAATGTTTCATAATCACTCATGATTATAAATTAATGACAAAATTGTGCAACAATTAGGTTTGAGAAAACCAACTATCTGTAGAGATGTGTGTGCTTACTTATGCAATAAAAAATTATTCTCAACCCAATTTTGATCCAAAACTAAATGCCAAAAACACACCAGTATGTTTAATAAAGTTGTTGAAGTTCATTGGCAATCAAGAAGAGAACAAATATCTGTAATGCAGCATAGAAATCAAGAAAAATTGGCACTGTGAGGACCCAAAATCAAATGAAAGATTCAGAAAGCTGGCAGCTTATTGTTCTGCAAGTGAATGTTGAATTATTTAGCTTAGTTGGAGAGTGCAAGCGTTATGGGGTGTAACAGTCCACACAATCCATCATTACTAGATGCAATGTTTTCCAACAAGGGTGGGGCTGCTTCTGGCTCCTCCTCATCGTAAATTTCATGCCACTGATCCTTGAGGTTGGCTAGAAGATTATGCAGAACAATGCAGGTGATGATCCACTTGACCGTTGCCTTCATCTCACAAGGGTTCCTGATTTGTGATCAAATTTCTTGCAAACTGGCAAATCGACCCTTTAGAATACCAATGGAATGTTCAATTCGTACTCTTGATTGGGCTAGATGGTAATTGAAATCCACATTCTCAGGTATAAGCAAATCAGAACCTTTGTAGGCTGGAACGGTATGTTGATCACTTGAATAAGCAGAGCCGGCCAGGGGGAATGGGTGTTGATCAAAGAATCGTTCTGGATTTTGAGCAAGCTTCATATTGGAGAAGACATAACAATTGTGACAGGATCCTGGGCAGCCTGCAAGGTAGAATATGAACTTTTTTTTTATGTCACAAACAAGAGTAACCAAAATGGAGTATCTGTTTGGAAACCGACCAACACATCAGCTAAGAATTTGTAAAATAGTGGAACTAATGCAAATGAGCCAACTGTATTTATTTATCCCATTAGTTTTTACCATCCACCTGTGGCTTTTGAATCAGTTGAATGGTTGTTCCATCAACAAAGCCAACACATCCAGGGAAGCATCTTGCATGACCTGAGATGATTCCATACTTTCTTCTTGAGTCAGCCATGATACCAAGTGTGAGCGCATTTGATAAAGAATCTTGATCACCCAACAGTTGTAAAGTTTGATTGTTCCATAGCCAACTTGGAAGAGATTCTTGAGTCTGAACACAGCAGCACCGTTTCCTTTCTATCCAAGATGGCACATAGAAATAGAAATTTGGACTGATGGGTCTCTTTGAGGATTCTGAGAGGAGTTGTGAAAGATTGGATTTGACTCAATCAGTTGAAGAAGATTGAGGAAACATGGGAAAGAAATTTGCAAATGCTGGAGAAAGTGAGATGTGATTTTAATGGGTTGTTTTGGAAATCAAGGATTTGGATGGAAAACCAGGGTTTTTGATTTTCAAAATCTGTTTGCTTTTTAGCTACCCCATTTTGAAAACCTGTTGATGAGAAATTGTGGATTTGGAAATTTCTAATCAACAGGTTTTAATGGTGGATTGGTCATATTTTATACCCCCTATTTTGTGAAAATTAATGGTTAAAAAAAACTTGAAATGTGAAATTAAATACATTAAACTTGCCTTGTACTTTTGCATGTCAACTTCCAGCAGTTTCTTGACTTTCTTCTTTCTTTTGTTCTTTTTTCTTTTTCACAGTGAAAAAATTCAAAGTGGGATTCTTGCTATACTCCCCTCCTGGGAGTTTGACTTTACCCCTTAGGGCTAGTAGTCTCAACATAATCAGTGACTCGTGAATTTTTTTGGACCAGAGACCAAGAGTGCAGAAATATAAAAATTGACTATGGTTGACACCCCCATGCTCTACAACATCATTCAAGGGATTATGGGACCAGAAAAAGATGATTCATATTCCAAGCCTGCTAATTTTAATATCATCATGGAGCACAGTCATACTAAAAAAAAACAAGAGTTGCAAAGACAACTTAAAGTACTGATCACATGGCGCCAGCCAATCAGAATTTAAATTAGGATGACCTAGAGGAAGGGTTGGTAGATTATGGTGGATTTGACTACTTATAAATTCATTTACATTTGGTTGATCTCACCTGATGAAACATGAACCCAAGGACCTTGAGTTGATATTTCAACAGTTGAGATCAACCAAGTTTAAGTTGGTTGATTTAATCCAATTTCAACTGGTAATGTACCTTCAACCTAGCTAGATATGCTGGTACATTAGTAAGAGCCACAAGATTTGTGGTTGATCAGACACAATGTGTTCCATAGGAAGCTTAAACCAAATCACCATCTCCTAGGACATCTCAATTTCAATCCCATAGAATATCTGGCATATTAGGCCAAATTTCAGGCCTTGGATGGCTGGAAGATCCTACAAGCCAAACTAAACAATATTCAGAGTGATCAATGACATAACTTCATCATGCACCCACCCTTCCCCTTGAGAAGCATTGAGTGCCCAAAATAAAAAGTGAATTGGATTATGATGGCAATATAGACATAATAGATAATTGCAGAATAGGGACTGATAACAAATTGACCAATGTAAAACATGCCAACGACCTCCTTTCCCCCTTCTTGCAATGAATTGATCTGCAAGATTTATTGTCCTCAATGGATTCTAGAAACTCCCGCTTGTCTCTCAGCCTGTTACCCTGCTAACTTGAAAAGAACTGGAATATGCAATGCCTTCTCCGCCTTCCAAGCATCTCCACGCTTGCATTCTTGCTCTGCACATTTGCGGTTCTCCTCTTTTTTTTTGTGTTGAGTTTAGTTTGGGCTCCAATATTTTTGCATTTTTTTTGCCCTCCTCTAGCCTGCCAAACACCGACACCCTCTCCTCACCACCACTCCCTTTCATTTCCTAATGAGTCTCAGTTTCTAATGCCTCGTGTAAAAATCTGACAATGCTCTTCTGGAGAATTGAGCTAACCAGTCATTGTCTGCCCTCCTGAGTCCTATTGTCTTCCTCAGGGCAGCCACCAACCCAACTAAACCATACTGTCTGGCGATTGCTTGTAACTCACCCTCATCAAATAGGACTTTGGTCCCAAAGAGTGAGGGAGTGGGGTATGCACGTTTAAATTAAATCTCAAACAAAGATCTGAGTTCATTGGTTAGCATCTTGTTCCACAGAGTAGTCAGCTTGTGTTTGGTGGGAACTTTGGTGTTCCTCATGTGAAACCTACACACCACTCGCCTGTCACAGGATCCCCATGCCTCCCTCACTTCCGTTGTTCAGCCACGATACCTCCAGCCAGCGAAATACATAATGTTTGCAATCAATCAGAATACATTCAGCTTGATTCGATCATCCTCGAGAACAACAACGCGGCAAAGGACATGTAGCAAACTAGTTAATTTCGCCCGAGGTGCGAAGATGTGGGTCCCGGTACCTGAAAAAATCAAGACTGAACAGGATAACGTCGCGCCACTGCTAGACAGTCTACGCCTGGTTAAAGTTGAGTCGATTTCACGAATGTTAAGCCTAGGTTCACAAAGCGGTAAGAGCGAAATATGGGATGCTTACGATGACTGGTTTGGATTGGGTGTAGTAGGCTGTAAAGATTGATCAACCTGACCTGCCCATCGAATTAACGATCGAACCTTTGATGAAGAAAACGGTGAATTCGAACGTCTTGAAAGGTCGATATGTTTTGACTAACCCGGTCCCCAACCCAGCTTCGTCTTCTTCGGGACAAAATAGCGAGACCGGAAAGGATGTGATCGCTGTCATTCTAGACGACCAATCCGCCGAAGATGTTCGGTTGGCTACGGATCTAGGTGTGGACTATTTCGGTGGGCAGGATTTACTTGATAGGGTGAGTCTTGAATTTTTAATACTGCTCGATTGATACCCATTCAGAACATTTGAATTCTGGTCCTTCGACGATCAATCTGCTTAGATCCTGGCCGAAGAAGTCAAACCCACAAAACTCTTGGTTCATTCTAGAAGCCCAAAGATCCAGAACATCTTCACAAACTCAGACAACAAGAAAAACCTGTTCAAAACCCTATCAAGGTTGAACCTAATCATACCGTCAGAAAAGCGGGGGACGATGTCGGAGAACCTGAACGAATTGATAATGAATTCCAAAAATTCTATCGACTGGCTAGTCAAGAAAAAACCCACGATCGATAAGCCAGTCGAGCCATCAGATCCAACGTCCTCCTCTTCAGTCAAAGTTCCTAAACCAAACAACAATAAAAGTTCAAAAAACCGAATTGATTCCTTTATCTCAATCCCTGTCGGTTCTATCCAAATGAATCTCATCCACTTGGAGCAAAACGTTTCAGATTTCCTCTCGATGGTCTCTAACCTCACTCAATTTGGTACTGGGTCCATCACCTCTGCCTCGAAAAGTACAGCAGCACCTAACCTGGATAATATGAATAGTCAACCTAGACTGAAATCTAACTTCAAATCTGGGCGACCTATAAAAAAACGTAAGCGATTTGCAATTTCTTTTGTTGCCGGTGATTTAAATGCTATCTTACCCTATTTATTTTTTTTGATCCAGCTGGTATTCACAAAGCCACGTTGACCGTCAAAGGCATTCCGCCCATCACTGTCATCTAAATACTTTCATTCAATTTTTTCTTCTTCTTGTACATGGGCAAAACTCCTCTCATTCAGCTAAACAGATTTTACAAGGCTTTCAGGTCTTGGCTGGAAGTTACTTGTTGATTTGAGAAACTGTCAAACATACTTTCACTGATATCATATGTCAATTGAACTTGCATACAGTGACTAAGCAGAATTTAAGCAGAAAATGTAAAACTAAAAATCATAGTTACACTGCAACGGTCCAAACTAGGTAATCCTGCGATAAGCCTTATGAAACCCCACAGTAATTGGGGTACTAGAACTAAGGGGGATGTACAAATCTTGAACATAATAAAATAGACACCTCTTCTGGCAGTTTGCTAGACAATCAACCATCTTCCAGACATCCCTAGAATGATTCTCATCACTTGTTGCCATGAGCCATTTTTCTAGACGGGAGAGAAAGATCACTCTTATCAGCATCTACACATGAAAGAGAAGGAAAGGGATTGAGAAGAGAAGAGAGGAGGAAATGGTAATTACCCAGATGGGAGAGAAAGATCTCTGCTGTCTAGGGAAAGGGAAAGGGCAAGACTAAATACAAGACAAAAACATGCTTATGATGTAATCTTGTGACATATTTGTGTAAGCCTGTGAGGAGCAGGGCTTACAGTTAGGCTGGAAATTGAGTTGGCTGTGGACCAGCTCACTCTGAGGCTTGCTTGGTCCAATTATTATTTTGTTTAGGTTTTGGGTTGGGCTGACCTTGTAAGATTTGAAAGACGGCCCAATTAGCAAATGCTCATGTGTCTGCAACACAATTCACACATACAGAACTAAGAAAAAAAAACTCAAGAAACTGCCAGCAGTTTAAATGCAAAAGTACAAAGACATTGGGTCCTTTTTAATTTCAAATTTCTGCAGCTTCTTGGGGCATTTCTATGCTGCACCCTCAGCCTGTAGGGAAATAATAGGAAGCTAAACTACCAGTATTTGGCAGTTGAGTCTAGCATAGCAGAGCAACACTTGTAATCATGGATTTTTCTGTTAGTCTTCAGTGATTCTCCACTACTGCTAACCCAACCCCCAGTAAAAAAGGTCCTTGATTGATGGATTTTTTGCTTGAGTCCCAGGGGTAGAGGGATTTGGGACCAAGACATAAACAACATAGAATCTTTGGTTTTCAAACCAGTATTGTCAGAACACAACCTTGTGATGACAAAAAGGGAAGCAGGATCAAACTTGACAACAATTGAGCAAAGAGATGGAATCAAAATTGAGTCAACAGAGTTAAGGTTGAAATAGTAGTATAATTTGAAACAATGAATTGAACCAGCCATAATCTAGCCAAGTCAAAAAAATTGGCACTTTACAAGAGAGGGCATCTCTTACTTGGAGTAGTCACATTTCTACATCCTATGTGGTCTCAATATTCTTGCTCCCCCTCATTCTTGTTTCTCTTTGTTTTCTTCAAACATTCACTTGTGCATGTGTAGTGTTACAATACTTTATGTATAAAACCCCTCCACTGTAAGAGCTCCTACCATTGATTCTTCCTTCTTTTCTGAGAAACAATTCACCATTCCTCTAAATTACCCAAGATTCCCCAGATTCTTTTGTTGAATTGTTCCATCACCTGAGATTTTCTGTTTGCCAAAGAACCTTTTATATATTACAAGTTGGCCAACAGTTCAGTATCCCTTTTTAGCACAACAAGGCCAGTCAATTCAAATGCCAAATTAAACCGCTGGAATTCTTCTGGTTTCATGTTATATTTTTGAGGGAGGCTAGAGGCTGTAACCACTTCCAAGGCCAAAACTGGATAAGGGTGTTCCACCAACAAGTGGATTTCTACACATAATCCTTTGAACCGGTTCATGTCAGAAACAGATGATCTGTGTGTAAATTATTTCTGGTGCTTTAAATCCTTGAATATGTTCTCAATCATCTTCAGTGCTAATCTACCAGGGGGTTGATAAATACACTCCCCTGGCCACACACCCATGCCAGGGGCACACCCATCAAAAAAAGGGTGTGCAGCCCTCACACCCTTTTTTTGATGGGTGTGCGTGCTGCATGCCCTTTTGGGTGTGGGAACGCCTGTAGATGGGTGTGCAGTTTGCACACCCATCTACAGTCATGCAACACCCCCTAGGATGGGCATGTGGTTTGCATGCCCTGCCAGGGAGGTATACAACCTCCTTGCTGGAGGGATCCCCTCCGGTTGAGGAGGTTATACAGCCTCCTCAACCAGGGATCCCTCTGGCCAAGGAGGTTGTATAACCTCCTTGACTGGAGGGACTTCCTCCGGTCAAAGAGGATTATACAGCCTCCTTTACCGGAGGGAATCCCTCCAGCCAAGGAGGTTGTATACTTCCTTGACCAGAGGGATTCCCTCTGGTCAAAGAGGCTATACAGCCTCTTTGACTGGGGGGGAATACCTCTGGTTGAGGAGGCTGTATAAGGCTCTTTGACCAGAGGTATTCCCTCCGGTCAAGGAAGCTGTATAAGCCTCTTCAACCGGAGGGAATCCCTCCAGTCAAAGAGGTTTTATAACCTCTTTGACCAGAGGGAATACCTCCAGTCAAGCCGTGTAGCTTCAGGGTGACAGCACAGTCCCCAAAAATGGGGACTATGCCGTCACCCGCCCAAACATGGGTGTGCGGTTGCACACCCTATGTACATAGGTAGGGGTGTGTGTGCCCCTACTTATATACATAGAAAGGGCGTGCGGCCTGCACGCCCTTTCTATCTATATGGGTAGGGGCACGCACACCCCTACCTATATACATAAAAAGGGTGTGCAGTTTGCACACCCTTTTTTAAATGGGGTGTGTGACCGCACACCCTGTTTTGGGTGGGTGTTGCACGCTGAGGGAGAACTTATATACAGGGGGTGAAGCACTGAAGCTGAGCCCGCAGCGTGGGCTCAGTGGCAGACTGAGGAAGGGGGTATGTACCAAATGTCACCGGACATTTCGCGGGGAACGCACAAGGGCGTAGCATGCAAAATTCTATAGTTGGCACAGGCAATTGGTCAAGCAGACAAGGGCCGCTTCAGTATGTGCAACGTAGGAGGGACCGGGTGGAACCATGGGCTTTGGGGCACCAGGCCTGCAAGCGGAGCGGGGGCAGAAGGAGCGGAGGCGGACGCAGGGGTGACGGACAACTGCAGGGGTCAACAGGGTATGGTAGTTGGGGCAGGCTGCGGTGCAATGCGGAATTAGGGAGGCAGGCAAGTAGGGTTCCAGGGACGGTACCAGGGATTGCGGGAAACAACCGGGGGGAAATGTATAAATAGAGGGTTGTAGTAGAGTGGCAGGATATTATCTTATCTTATCATCAAAGTAGATAGCTATCATCTTCAGCGCATATAAGAAATCTCTTTAGTTTAACAACTCTCTTAACTTTCACCGTGTGCAGACAAGAAGAACTGTGAAGGGCATCACCAGGAAGACGAACACAAGAGGAACGGTCCCCTTGCTGAGTATAAGGTGTTGCAGGGAATCCAGTTCGTCATCAGCTAATAGATTTTTATTCCGCAGAAGAAATCAAAGAACTACCGGAACCAACCAGGAAGAAGGGAAACCAGAGCGGAACGTACCTTTTATGTCATCAGGGTTGCCTTTAATTTCCACAACACCTGTAGATGTGCTGAAACCCATAGGGCATGCAGTCACACACCCCATTCAACAAAGGGCATGCGGGATGTGCACCCTTTTTTTTATGGGTGTGCGGCCAGGGGCGTGATTTTATTGTTTTATCAATCCCCAATCTACCAGACACTGAAGTTTTTGCATCCATTTGGGTAAATTCTTTGTTGGTTATTAAAGCTGGTTCTGCAAATGAATGGATCATTTTGGTCTCAGAGTTGAGAATTTTGGTCTTAGTTGTAGACCTGGTATTAATTTTGGTGATGAGGTGATCAAGAGCAATCAGGCAAGCATTGATTTTGGGTGGGAACTTCTTTTTCAACAACTAGAAATTTTACTGCTTAGCAAGGTATTAGAGGTTTTTGCATGCACTACCCATCCAAATGAAATGTGGAAAGTTGAAGCTTGTCAAGCAAACCTTAATCCCTTTATCTCCTTCAAGATACATTACCAAGTATTGAAATTAAATTGGGTCTGAGAATGAACTGATGATAAACTGGAGCAAGTGTGTTGAATGAGCACATAATCAAAATACTCAAAATGTTGATTTTTGAACTCACTTACATGGCATTCATATTCAAACACCTCCACTCCAAGGATATCCAACATTGGGATGTTGTAGCTATCAGCAATTGCTTTGGCACGATGTTAAAACTCTTTGCTTGTATTTCTTTTGATGTTAAGCTGGGTCTGTATGGACTCCCTCTTATATTTTGACAGGATATCATGTTTCAGAATCTGGATCAACTTGTCCATGTGGTGTTTTTCTGACTTTGAAATATACTTAGTCTTAAGAACTCAAAGCTAAGACTCAGTATAACTATTTATGTGGATCCCCTGATGGGAAATGTATTTGGAAGTTAGATGAGTTTGATTAAAATCCACAGATTGGAGAGCTGAGATGACTTACTGAGCAATAATACATAGCCCACTGCTTCACATTAATGTACAACTGATTAATGACATATGTAATAAATCCAGCATTCACAAGAGACCATTTGGATAAAAAAGCCAGCCAACTCCAGGCTAGGTGAGAAGCAGAATACAATATTGCAGGAAAATCTTGAATGGCTTCACTAGCTTTATCCTGTAAGTATAATTTAGATTTTCCCTTTAAGGCCTTGAGAACATGGAATAAACACCAGTAGTGTTTGGTGTGTGATCCCCCATTTCAGAATATGTTTCATACACAGCACCCTTGATTTCTAAAGAACATTCACTGATGACATCCTGTGGTACAGATCCAGTGAATTTCTGAAGTCACTTGAGTATAATCTTGAGTGGCTCTCTAAAAATAAAGTGTCATAATCAGGTGTTAGCACTTTGAATCATACTTCTGAGATGTGAAACATGTGTTGACTTACTGAGAAGCAGAAAGTGTCAAAGCCCAGAATACAGGTAATCATTTTCCAAAAAAAGGATCTCAGATCATAAAGGTGTAAAAACTCACCTTTCCACCATCACCAAATTTTAAGTTTCTAACAGATTTGTGTGTACTGTCTAGCATCATTCTGTGGCCCTGTTGGAGTAAAATTTCTTTTTTCTATGGGTCTTGAAAGGCAAAGAGAAAGTTGGATGAGTCGGTAGGAGGAGTGGATTCCAATTTTATTTGATGAGTGATTTCTCCCAAAGTGAAATTGAATCAAAGACATTGCTTTCCTTTTTTGAAAAACTGTGCATGAATTTTTGGAGCAGGTTCCTTACTTTTTCATGAAATATGAAATGGCCTTCTGGAATGGTTGTAATGTAGTGATGCTGAGCTACATATGAAAACAAATAGCCAGCTTCCCTATCAGGAGATTGATCAAGTGCACATGAAATTATACATCAGCAAACCAAGAACAAATCTAGACAGCTCAATAGCTTAGAGATTTCACTCCAGCCTAAACCAGAGAATACAACATAATTGAGCCATTTTTTTACAGCCCTGGGTGTCTGAAAATTCTCCATTTCCTCAACAGAATATGGACATGGTTGTGCTCCCAGTGCCACAGCACATGGAGTGAATTGGTGTGGATATGGTGGCTGATGCTGAAACATGCTGCACAGCCACATTTATAAGAGGGATTTTGCTTCAGAAATTTTGGGTGTGGTTGATGATTTCCTCCACATGGACTATTGAAGTCCAACTTGAAGCTGACCTCATGAGGTTGACCACCCCAATTGGGTTGCCCAGGTACAGCTGGTTTGGGTGGATTCTGTTTGGATTTTTGACAGACCTACCAGATATTTTTCTGACTGGCAGAGATGAATGACTTTGCCTCTCCAATTGTGACCCCCAGAATGGTGAATGAGTGAGGGTTTGTGGGGAAAGATGGTGGCCAAACACCCAAATGTTGAATGAATTGGAGAGCAATAGGGGATTCTGTTATCCCTTCAGGTACAGGAACCTCCTGGGTAAATGGAAGTGGTGTTGGAGCTATGAAGCTGAGGAAGAATTTGTTTTTGGAAAAAGGACCTCAAGGACAAAAATATCTGAGGCTGAGAACAAGACAAGGAATCCCTCAAAGAGGACTAAGGCAGCTAGCTTGTGAGGAGGAAAAAGGTTCCTCACTACAAGAGACTCAAAGGGCCTCAGGGGAAAGTGCACTGAGGAAATGTTGATTAATACTATGTATCTTCAGGTTTTTTAAATACCAGATTATTGAGGGGCAAAATGTGGTTTAGAAGGTGCACATGAATATTCATCCAAAGAGAAGAAATGAGTGACAGATGAGGGAAAAGAGAGAGAAAGCAGAGAAGGAGCCGTGAAATTCCAAAAAGTGGGGCAATGTCATAGATTTCATTGATGAGGGGGTAGATGTGATAATTTGTGGGAGCAGTGGCTTGTTTCATTCATTCAAGAAAATCAAAATTAATGTAAATGTAAATAGACTATGTGTTACAATGGTGGCACTGCGCCTAAAAGTATAGATTGATTTGGAAATGAATTGTATGAAAGGGAAACAAATTATGAGAATAAATAACTTTACAACCTGCCCAAAAGATGGCTTGGTCTTATACAAAAGGGAGCTCCAGGAGAAGGCTTTTACTTTGTTTTACCTGCACACATTAAGTAAGGGAACTTGGGGGCTTTCAATTACATCCCACAACATTGCGGATTTGGTGTGACTAACCAATGATCCTTTAATGAGCCTTATCTAGAAGCTTTTTTTCCACTTGAATCAGTAACCAATGGTTACATTTGGTTTGATTCACTTTGGGGTTGAAGAGGCACAATACCAAGCCACAAGGGTGGATTTTCTACTGAAGAGGCCCATGTGCCCTTCCAAATCCTAGTTGTCAAAAACTTAGCAGAACAGTAGTGTATTCTGTGAGCCAGTATGCAAGGGATATTTTTTTGGCAGTTAGGGTTCTCAAAGTTAAAAACATAAAAACTTATCATACCGCAACATAAAATCTTATCAAATTTTTTTGGCAGGGATAAGATTTCATGCCAGCATAAGTCAATATGTTAACTTTGAACCCCCCTGCCTAATCAATCCGCTTCTGATAGCCACTTCCCCCGGACCATGCCTCAATATTCTCCTCGAAAAGAACTCCTCAATGAGCTCAACATTCACCTGCAAAGACTCATTGTATCTTTTTGATTAAACACCAACAATCAACTTCCACTTCCATCTTCAAACACAGCGTGGTGGACACTATTTCTCTCAACACTCCACCTTATTAATTGCAACAACAACAACAAACAGATATTCAAATATCAGGCTTCAATATTTCTCATCCGACAGTCACAAATCTTGCTATTACAGATCTTGGATCTCCACTCGGGTATTTCAGACTCTTGGTATTTGGCACCCCGGTTTCCTAGGCCCCAGATTTCTTTGCGGGCACAGACATTCGAGGTCCTATTCAACAGTAATTCCACTACATTTCTCCGTTGGGTAAGCATGTCATCTTACTCAGGCCTGCAGGTGAATGTAAAAGCTGACAATCATGCAGGCCCTGGGGTTAAGTGGGAATGTCTATTCAGAGCTTGGGAGAACATACCAGAGGTGACTGAAGCTGAGCCCGCAGCCGCGGGCTCAGCGGCAGGACTGAGGTGATCCAAGCCGGGGAAAAACGGGGCGCGCGACATTCTATAGTGGCGCAGGCGATCGAGCGGACGAAGGCCGCTTCATGCGCGACATAAACCAACGGGGCTCGGGGCGCCAGGCCGCAAGCGGAGCGGGGGCAGAAGAAGCAGTCGTGCGCGGAACGGCTGCGGGGGTCCGGGGTATAGTACAAGCTCGGTGTGATGCTCGAGGAGACAGGCAAGTTGAACATCAATTACTGTTGTATAAATGATTGCACTGGTCTTATCCAATCTGGCTATCAACTACAGGTTAAGAAAAAAGTGTTCTCTCAGGAAGCGTGTGCGGACAAGCGGAGGGGCTCAGGACAACGAACGCAAGAGGAACGGCCCCTGAGTATAAATGCAGGGAAACCATTGACTTTCCGTCAGTGTTTAGCAGAGGAAATGCAACCTACCATTTCTTTAGTGTATCCACACCGGTAAGTTTTTGGTTCATATTTGCAAATTTGGGGTAACTGCTAACATTTGTAATCTCAGAGGGTAGTGTAGAAAACTACACAAACCGCTGTATTTACGTGATCCTAAGTATTGAGAAGACCTACTTGAAGTGGCCCACTGCCAATGAACGCCTCCAGCTCAGAATGCAATTACCCAATTCAGATCCGTTCCGCAACTGCGTTGGTTATGTCGATGGAACAATCTTTGAACTGGAGGCGGCCCCTGTTGTACACAAAGAAGATTATTGGATGAGGAAACTACGATACGGAACAAACTCGCTGTTGGTTTGTAATCATCTCAAGAGGATCATATATGGTGTGCATGGTTGGTGTGGAAGTGCCCATGATCAGAGAGTGTATCAGAGCTCTAATGTAAGTGTATTTTTTTTGGCCTGTTCCTCTGACATGCGTGCTGATTATGTTTTCCGGCTTGAAAGTTGCATGTGAATCCCAATTTTTTCTTTTCACCTGGTGAATATCTTCTAGCGGACTCAGGATACACACCGTCAAATACAGTTGTTCCTTGCATTAAACGCAGCCCACACCAGCCATTACCAAAACAGAAGAATGATTTCAATTACCAGCTGAGCTCCCGGTGTGTGGTTATTGAGCAGTGTATTGGAATGCTCAAAATGTGATGGCAATCTCTCAAGCAGTCTTGAATATTGATATGGGGTCCGTTGACCGCTCTACGCTTGAATTTGTGGATACAGACCTGTTGTACTCTCCACAAATTTTTACTTGACAAGCCAGAAGAAGATCTCAATGTAGACCGGTTGGATTGTATTACAAACACATCTGATTACATTCCTTGCCCCCTCTTTCATCAACATAATGAAAATGTTGGTGGTGAAAACAATGCACGCTGCCAAGTTGTATTTGATGATTTTCTTGCCTCACAATGATATCAGACTCATACTTATTACTGTAAATCATGCTCAGGAAATAAGTCGTATTTGATGATTTTCTTGCCTGTTGATTTATGTATTTTGACAAAGCGTTAAATTGCGCACAACACAAATATTTATTACGTGGCTCTCTTGGCCGAATCTTGGCTTAAATTTCATGGGAACTCTGCTTCTTATAATCCAGAATAATCATCATGTCATCTTGGATGTAGACCAGCAGCGCAGCAAGGTGATTATAAATCTCATGGTATGTAACACTTTTGTGCGGTTTGTTCGTGAGGTTGTTGGTAGGTAGCTGCATAGTTAATCCCTGTTAAAATTTTCTTAACCTGGTTTTCAAATCCAAGACAATATCAATTAAGAGCCTTGACATAAATATGTACATACTCCAGAGCAAACCAACCAAGCTTTTTCTCAATCAATTGAAATATGTAGCCAGTGACAGGATGGCAGCTGAACATTTGGGGTTGAGCTTTTAGGGTTTACAGCACAACTGGAGTAAATTTATCTGGAATAACAATGATCCTACCTTCATCGGATCCAAGTTTGTCATTTTTTTAAATGATCAAAACATGAAAGAAAGAATAAAGACAAAATCATTCTGCATAGATTGTTTACCCCTTCTTATTTTTTCTTTTCTTAGATTGGTAGACATTTATTATACAACAGATGGGACAAGAAGCTAACAGTGAGAGATAATGGGAAATAATTGATAAAAGAAACACTAGGGGGCTCCCATAACATCATTTGTGGCTTTCACAGCCTCATCATAGTTAAAACCAGGAGTCTTCATGAATGACTGGATCATATTGGCCCGCATCCCCGCGGTTGCGTTTTTTGATGCACACTCCTTCTCATACAGCTCGGCCTTTGCACGCGCAATGTGAAGGTCAAACTTGATCTTTTCACGTTGTTGGTTATCCATCTTGTGTGATTTCCGCTGCTCCAAGTTGAACTGAACAATATTGACCTTGATCTGAGTCTTCTTCAGCTCAGCAAGCTCCCTCTCTAAGCCTACTTTGGTTTGAGAGTTTCCCATGAGCAATTGAGCCAATGATGCAGTCGCATCAACTAGTCGGTCCTCAGTATTTGCTCGGCGAGTAGCCAACGCAAGTTGTTCAAAGTTTTGCGTCTCCATCTCTTCTTTGGATGGGAAAATCCAATCGGTTATGACTTCGGCATGGCTTCTCCTCCGGGGGGAACAAGGATCCCCACTCAAAACAGGTTGTTTGAGGTTATTTTGTGTTAGAGGATCAGTAGAGAGCTGAGTTTTGGAAGAGGAGAAATTGAGTTCTTGAGAACCCAATAGTGCATCTTCATCAAAATCCAATGTATTGCGTGTGGAACCACGATAAGTAGAGCAAACCGGTTCATTGTTTTGGCTCAGGCCAAGGGAGCGTTTGATATTGTTAATGTTATCCAGAGTTGTTTGTTCAGTCAAGTAAGTTGCAGCCGACAACAGCCGTTCAGACATGATTGGATCAAGCTGATCATAATAGGGGCATATTTTGTGAATCGTTTTCTCAATCCTTGATGTTGCATTGGCCATGTGATCGATTGAATTGTCATCACTCTCGTTTTCCAAATTCTGGAGTCGCTCCGCATCGTCCAAAATACCTTGGCCAGTCGCCAACCAATAAGCTGTTTGCATCACAATATGATTTCTCAAGCCTTGCAATCTAAGGTTGTGATCATCATTAATTTCTACATAGGAATAATTCAAATATTGTAAATCACCTGCTGTTCAACCCCTTTGGCATCCCTCCCTGGACATCCCTTGAGCTCTAGCCACTCAGCAATCGTCTCAGCAAGACTTCTCTTGCTTCGAGTTGGACCTCGCCAGAGTGTGTAGTTCCCATGAACGGTAAGCCATTCAACTATTTGGTCAAGAGATTACTTCCCACCAGGAGGTGCATCTTGACCCCACGGCTTGATTGTTCTTCGTTCAGAAGGCCCATCTTGTGACCCTCTCTGTCCGCGACCACATCCGCGACCACTTCCTCTTGCCCGTCCACCACCACATCCACGGCCACCTCCCTGAACTGGTTCTTTGGACTGAGTAGAATTGGCCGGCGATGAGGAGGAAGGAATCTGATTTGATGGCATAAGGATCGGATTCACGTTTGCCATGTTACTTGATATCATTGGATATTGAGTTGGAACAACCTGTATCATTGCAGGGGCCAATGATGGGTGCTGGTGCATGTTGCTTCATCCAAATAAAAACCAATTAGAATATGACGGAGATAATCACCGCAAGTGATTTGACTTACTAGAACGGTGATGCACTGGGGTTCAGCCAAGAGCAAGGAAGCTGCAAGACCTGGGTGGCCGGGGTGGCTTGAGTAGCGCCTGATACTGAGCTGGATACTGAACTTGGTGTTTGAGGGGGTGTAGAGACCGAATCCGGATTTGCTCTTGAGAGGTTGTCCATGTCATTCTTTTTTTCTGGGTTGGATGACTTGTTGGACTTCATAAGTCCAACCAGGGGATATCAGGGGGGTGTATGTCAACTTTTGCGGCATACATATTGACATACATATTATGTTTCCATCAAACCTTGGACGGGGTTTTTTTTTTCAAAGTATGGGATTCCAAAGCCTGTGTTGGAGTTTTAATTGGCAGATTGGTTTCTGACCAGTAAGTCAGAAACCAACTGATGACCGCTGTTGAATTCCCAAGTCAAATAATTCAACTCCGGCCACAAACTCATCCTGTAATGGCCGCCTTGGGAGTCAATCTGTTTGAAAGGACTCTGATGGAGAACGAGGTGGTAAGTACCAATCATTCCTGTTTCTTCTCCAGCTAAATCAAATGTGTTTTTTTTATATTCTCACAGCTTCGTCAGCAGTTTTCCTTCTCAACCTCATTCAAGTTTCCTACGCTAAACGAGATAAAGGCAAAACGGCATGGAAGGCCCTCGGATTGAAGAAATCTTTCAACATCGATTTTGTCACTCAAGAAACCGCTTACGACAGCTTTCAAGAACTTGTTGCCGTTAAATGCAACGATCAGTTTGATGGCTCCGGGCCCTTGATTTGCAATTTGATCTCAACTGGTAATCCAAAAATTGATTGGCATGCCTTGCTTCTTTGCTGCCCGTCGTTGCCGGAATTCACTATCAAATCCGACTATTGCATCATCGATGATGCCTCCTACAACCATTGGATTGGCTCGGCCGCTAGCTTAGGCATAGAGCACATCAGCGCTGGATTAAAGCTTTTGATGGACAGCCCTGGCGATATCGAGAAACGGGCAACTGCTGCAGCTGAGGTTCAAAACCACCTCTTAAGTATGGAAGGGGTGTTGATAGACGCACACCAACGCCAACCCGCACACCAATTTTTTTTGGCGTGCGCACACCAATTTTTTTTTGCGTGTAGGGTCTACACGCCAAAAAAAAGGGCGTGTGAGACCCGCACGCCAAAAATGGTGTGTGGTTCCCACACGCCATTTTTTTTTGGCGTGTGGGCCCCGCACGCCAAATAAAATTGGCGTGTAGGGCCCGCACCCCAATTGTTTGGCGTGCGCTCCCACACGCCAATTGTCTGGCGTGTGGGAGCGCACGCCAAACAATTGGTGTGCGGGTCCCACACGCCAATTGTTTGGCATGTGGGGATCCCGCTCACATAATTGAATGGGAGGGCCCATTTGATTACGTGAGCGAGCCCCCTCCCGGCTGTGGGGATCCTGCTCACATAATTGAATGGGAGGGCCCATTTGATTACGTGAGCGAGCCCCCTCCCGGCTGACGAGGTTATACAACCTCGTCAGCCGGGAGGACTTCGTCCTGGCACGAGGCTGTATAACCTCATCAGCCGGGAGGACTTCCTCCCGGCTGACGAGGCTATACAACCTCGTCAGCCAGGAGGAAGTTCTCCTGGCCGAAGAGGTTGTATAACCTAGTCAGCCGGGAGGACTTCCTCCTGGCCGACGAGGTTATACAACCTTGTCGGCCAGGAGGAAGTCCTCCCGGCTGGCGAGGCTATACAACCTCGTCAGCCAGGAGGAAGTCCTCCCGGCCGGCGAGGCTATACAACCTTGTTGGCCAGGAGGAAGTCCTCCTGGCTGACGAGGTTGTATAACCTCGTCAGCCGGGAGGACTTCGCCGGCCGGGAGGACTTCCTCCTGGCCGACGAGGTTGTATAACCTCGTCGGCCAGGAGGAAGTCCTCCCGGCCAACGAGGTTATACAACCTTGTTGGCCAGGAGGACTTCCTCCTGGCTGACAAGGTTGTATAACCTTGTCAGCCGGGAGGAAGTCCTCCTGGCTGACGAGGTTATACAGCCTCGTGCCGGGAGGAAGTCCTCCCGGCTGACAAGGTTGTATAACCTTGTCAGCCGGGAGGGGGCTTGCTCACGTAATCGAATGGGCCCTCCCATTTGATTATGTGAGCGGGATCCCCACACGCCAAACAATTGGCGTGTGGGACCCGCACGCCAAAAAAAATTGGCGTGCGGGGCCTACACGCCAAAAAAAAGGGCGTGTGGGTCTCACACGCCCTTTTTTTTTGGTGTGTAGACCCTACACGCCAAAAAAATGGTGTGTAGGCCCCGCACGCCAAAAAAAATGGCGTGCGCTGTTGGCGTGCGTTTATCAACGCCCGTATGGAAGCTGCTAGGACAGCATCGTTGTCTAGGATCCCCGGAGGTTCCCTCAACAACGAGCCTGAATTTTCTCCCAGCGACTTCGACACCATCAATTTACATATGGAAAGGCTTTATAAAGCCCACCCACCAAACAAAAAATACATGATAATTCCTACCCTGTTTTCATTGATCCTTGCAATCCTAACCACTACATTCCACTCACCACTGCAGCTACTCAATCCTGGGCTAAGGATTTGGTGAGTACGCTTCCTTTTGAATCAATCATATTTCTAAACTAATATTCATTTATATTGTTTTAGCATGATGGTACAGCCGGTGTGAGCCTTACCTCCCCACCCATGTCGCTCTCCTATGTGAATTGTAGCTCAAAGAAACAAAAGGCTGGCGATTCGATTGACTCGACCTCTAGCAAGATGGGGCAAATAATAGCCCAGTTGCTTCAAAGTAAAAAACAAATCCCCAGTCCTTCCCATTCTGATGGGACTCAGTCATCTGAACAACCCGACTCCACCACCATGAACAATTATATTGACTACTGCAAAATTCCCTCCTCTAGACGAGCAGAGGTTTTGGAAATACTGGTTGATAATGATATCACCAGCTTCAAGCTATTCAAGTTGAAAACAATCACGGAAGCCAAGATGAGTCGATGGGGGCTCAGAGATGGCATCATTGCCTTGTTGATTGGCAATGTACCCAGGTTTGAGAAACATCTCCACAAGATGTAGTTTTTTATCACTTCTAAAACAACCTATTGTTCAATTACTTTTACTTTTGAATCAAACAGTCTATCAAAATAAAACCAAGCTCCACCACCTGCTTGTACCCTTCCTTCATCTAAACAAGTCAATGTAATTCTGGCCTTCCATGATAATTGTTTGATTGGCTCCTGTATTTGTAACTCTAACCATCCTTCAATTGATCATCTGCACCTCTTCAACCAAGTGATCAACTCTGAATTACTCAATAAATTTCTCATTAAAAAAAATCCTGTAAAGTAATCATTTAGTCAACAATCTGTTGACAGTTTCACTTGTTTTTCATTGTAAAATCTGTTGTAAATATCTGTCATGTAAACAAAAAAAAAGTGGCTGTGGGTTTGATAGTGGAATGAAAGGGAGTTACAAAGACAAAAAAGAAATACAAAACGTTTACAAACAAGGAAAAAAAAGGACTCGGTTAGATGGCTACACAGTAGCCGCAATGTTTGAAGACACTATAGCAGAAGGTGGCGGTCAAAACCTCCGCAGCAGCTTGTCGTACCTTCCATCTGGAGTCAAGCGAGCTGTTTAAAGCTTGAGTGTGTCAGAGGTTGCTCTTGATGACTCCAAACCCGAGTTCAATTGGATTGAACTCGGGACAATAGGGTGGCAGGAAAATTAGATGGATTCCTGCCTGGGCACACAGATGGCGGACTCGCTGACCTTGGTGTATTGCGGCATTGTCCAAAACAAGGACAGAGTTCGGTCCCGGGTAGTGATTCATGTGAGGAAGCTGAATTGCATTTGATGTCAGCATCTATGACCTGATGAGCCACTAGAAAACAAACTGACCAAGTCGAATTGAAGGAAATGTTCAAATTTCCTTCCATTGAACGTATTGGCTGTTGTGGTGAGAGCAAGTAGCCCTCCAAGCAAGATGGCAGGTAACAGACTTATCCGATCTGGATTTTGAATCACAATGAATCGAGCTGCCGGAGTTCCTCGTGTGGATCATCCAAATTTTCGCAAGAGATTGGTGTTGCAGAAAGAACTCTCATCTACAAAATGAGATGTAGAGATCAGTAATCTTTTCTTAACAAATGAGTTGAAGATGTATATCTTACCAGTGAAAACCAGCCAACTAGCTGGAAAGAATTCCATCTTCTCCATCCACGCAAACTTCGCCACCAGCGACTTCCTAGAATTGCACATTCCAGGCTTCTTAAGCGTTATTGACAATCAATGGACAAGATTTTGATGCACTGCTTGGATGCTGAGCAGAGTTCCGCTTGAATCATACAGCCTTTCGCGGATTTCACCTAAAAATAAACCTGGTTTGTCCCGCACAAGATTGATCATAAATTTGATTTCTTCAGTGGTGAGTGTTGCTGATTGACCACGGGCCTCGTACGTTTCTGGGTCACGGATCACACATTGAGTCTGTCTGTACAGATTGTTCCAGCGTTTGAACGACTGTTGGGAGACGTTGTAGCCGATCGAGTTGCAGATGAATGAATGGGAATATCCTTGACTTGCCATACAAACGGCCGTAATTTTTGTTGCGGGTGTGTAAGATTGGAAAACCATCGAAGTTTCTTGTTTGGATTCCAATTGAGGTTGCTGGTAAGGATGCTGGAGGAGGTTGCTGGTTGGTAGAAGTCAAGGCGGAATGAAGCAATGGGGCACGGGAATTAATGAGGGCAAAAACCCAAGGCAGAAAAGGGGTTTTGGGCCCATAAACCCATACTCTGAAAAAAAAAAAAAAACCCCGTCCAAGGTTTGATGGAAACATAATATGTTTCAGTATGTCAAATTTGAGTATGGCAGTATGTTTTAACTTTTAGAACCCTAAGTATTTGATAACATGATCAGTTTTCAGCTTTTAACTTTGAGATAATTGTTCCAGAAAAATATTTTTACTGAGGCGGGCTAGCAACCCCGATCAAAGGGCCTGGATGGTCTAGCGGTAACCATCACCCACGGAAGCTCGGTGTCGCCCCTGTGCGATAAATTATCTCACTCCTGAGAGAGTGACGAGTCCGGTGTTCGAATCCCGGCAAGCCCAACCCCTGGCCGCTACCCCTTCCAACCCAGGACAACTACGCCTCCCCCTTCAATTGCAAACTCCTTATTAGTTGTCCCCTTCACCCCAAAAAACCTGTGTTTCAATTTTCAATACCCGTTACCCATTTATAAACCAACCTGAGAAGGTTAAAAACATCACACCCCCACCACTACACAGTAGATCAAATTGTCTAGATTACCGCGTACTCACAGAAACTTATGTCCTCATAACACCAAGTGCTCAAACAAATTGTTACAAACTTAAAAAACTTGTAGTCCGAAACAATTGATATTCATAGTGTGCAATGCCAATGGCGAAATTACACTTAAAAAAAAAAAAAAAAAAAAAAAAAAAAAAAAAAAAAAAAAACCCCGATCAATCTTAAACTGCGCCGCAGTGACCGAACGCCAAGAATGATTTCCCATCAGCAGTCATTTTCAAACTTGAGCAAGCAGAAGACTCATGGCCAGATCGACCACCGAAACGAGCCTACACCCCGACCACATCCTCTCGACTACTGATGGCGAGACGGCCTTCTTCCGATCAATTATTAGGTATCGTCCTCGCGGATCCAGTCGACACTTCTCGATGGTCGGGATCTGTAAAGATTTGGAGCGAGAACTACAGACAGTCATTCCTTCAGATGAGATTTGGAAGGCTTTGCGGGCTTGTTATGACCTTGATATCCTTTCCGAAATGGTTGGTTTTTGTTTCCTACAAAGAAAAAAATATCTGGAGCTCTAATCAAGTTTATTGTAATTCCAATGAATCATAGGAGCCAGATGAGTTAGATGAGATCGAGCGAAGCAAATCGACCATTGAAATCTTACGATCGAAGCAGCAGACGTTCTTCAGAGAGTTTCAGCTCCCGATCCACCCCACGATCCCAGTCGAGCAGTCGTTCCAGCGTTTAGTAGATGAGCGCCGGTTGGAAAATTCATCGGGGCGGTCCTCGCCAGAGCAGCGCTCGCCGGGCGTAGTTAGCTCACCGCGTCGGCGGACGACAAACTCGTTAAAGCTTCACCTCGATCGCTCCGGCCAGTCTTCCAAGTACCTTAACCCCTCCTCTGCCAAGACCGGCACCGATCATCGCCAGGGCGACCCAACCATCCAGGAAGGTATGGAGAGTGATTTGACGGAGCAGGAGGATTACGAAGACGACGAGGATGAGGACGAGGATAGAGAGCTCGAGGGTAAAGATGATGATGATGAAGAGGAGGAGGAGGAGGAAGAAGAAGAACCAGCACCTGATTGTCAGTTCTTCTAAACAAGCCAAATACCAGACATCACCCTTGGTTCATTCGTAACCGAACGTGTCCTAACATATCCTCTTAATTCACTTTGGCGCTCGGTGTCAGCAAAATCAGCTAGGGCAAAAAAGCTGAAAACATCTAACAAACCGGATTCTCATCCACCAACGGCACCCAGTAGTCGCTCACGCAACACCGGTAACTCTAACAAAGCCTCGACGACTACAGCGACGACGGCGACGACAAATAATAGTACCACACCGTCCACAAGTAGATCTAGGACTAGGGGAAGATGGAAAAAGGTTTGTCTTCTATTTTTCGTTAGGTATACACAACTATCTGTCTCCCGTTATTCTGATCATCTCACTTTATTCTTGCTCTATTTCAGTGATCACCTCTTCACGCATTATCTCTTGGGTATTTAATACAGATTATAATATTGATAACAAAACACAACTTTACCAAAGTAAAGAAGGGGGAAATAATAGCAGAAATTCACAACAGAAGAAATTGTACAACATGCTTGTCATGATATTTTTGTTTAAATGATAGCTTAAAGATTTATCTTGTATAACATTTTTGAGAATACATACAAGTGTGCTGACCACTTCTCTAATTTCAATGAAATTTGTGGTTGTACGGCCGAAGAAAGATCTCTTAGAAGAGCGGATGAAAAGGCAATAACAAATGTATTTTGTTGACAGCATATTGCATGCAGCTCACAATCCAACTCACATTAAAATACCACACAAAACAAGGAGCCAAGGCAGTGATGTGTACATGTAGTAATTGCGTGCCATGAGACCACACCCAATCAAGGGAACCGTATCCACTTAATACAGCATAAATATGCTTCAGTAATCATCATTTTACTCATCACAAGGAATTAAAATGGATGTAACTTGTAAATCACGTTCGAGAGACAAATGACCTGTGCCTGCGCACCGCTGGATCATTCAAAAAGTTCCCATCCTGCCAAGGTGCATCAGTTTGAAGCCCCCATGCTTTTTGGAGCTTCACAGGAGCAGTTGAAAGATTACCCAATCCTAGACGGGTATTTGAGTGCTTAGGCTGCCACCTCCCTTCCTAGCAAAAGTAGGAGCTGACTTAAAGCATCCACAATTATGTTGCTAAATTCTTGGCAACTGCAGGGAGCTTAGGAAGGTGTACAAACCTCTTTAGCTGCCTCACCAAGAGGATCCACACTTGTGGCTTGATATCATGCTCCTCCTACTTCCAAGGCAAGCTTTTTCACACTGAGGGACCTTGTCAACTCAGCTTGGTAAACCTTGTTGACCAGAAGGAAAGTTCTTTCTAGTAAACAAGGTAAAACAAATTTGTCAGCCCCTGATATCCTCAGTTGACCAAAAAACTTTCCTCAGCCTGCTGCCCCCTACAAAATGTACATTGGGGGAAGCTGAGCCCACTAATGGCCCCAATAAAAATACAAATCCCACATCAGCTGGTTATTATCATGGCTGGTGAAGTTGTGCCTGACAAGCAGGTTGGTATTTCTATTGACTCCTGTTGCTGGGATGGTAAAAAATTCATTAGGCAGATGGTCTTGAGTTGGAAACTTGAGGAATTGCATATTGGTTAGTCAGTCCTTGACCTGGTCAAATAATGCAAGATTGAGGGGGTGTGATAAGTGCATGCCAACATCAAAGCACACACCATTTTATTTTGGCGCGCACGGCCTAAAAATGGTGTGTAGGCTCAGCACGCCAAAATAAAATGGTGTGCACTTTGGCATTGGCGCGTGGTTATCATGCCCCAAGATTGAGGCAGAGTGGATCTGGGAAATTGGAATATTTAAAAAAAATTGTGGCAGGTTAGTTTATTCATCATTTTAGTGAGGATTAGGTAGAGAAAAATGAAAATTATCATACTAACCATCAAATCCCCCCCTTGCTGTTTCTGACATGGGGGGGATTGGTGTGAGATTTGCAACATTTCCTGTGATAGCTGTATGTGCAATGACACAGGCAAAGTTTAGACTAAAAATGAAAATAAAAGGCTAGAAAACACTCCCCTTCTGGTTTACCCGGGTCAAAACTTGACCATTGGTGTAATCCAAATGACCTCTGTAGTGCTCGTTGGAGTTGATGGTTGGTGTGGTAATCGTGGATGTCTCATGCAATCCCAAGGTGTATCCTAAGGTCCCAAAGAATTGAAGATTAAATTCCTTCGGAACATTCACAAGCAATGTCAACATGAAATAAAATGAATAGACCTGAAACCGAAAAATTGAAACAAAAGCACAGTAGCCAAGCTAAATTAGGTATTCTAAGTATTGGATTGAACTATGTAAGCTCAAAGAACAAAATATGTGTTTAGTTGTGTCACAAGAACTGATCCTCTATAGATTTGTAGTTGGAATAAACTTAGAAGGGGAAGAATCGGTTGAATAACGAGTCTTAATGTGGAGGAAACAACGTAATGAAAAGGATGATTGATTAACAACAACAGGCTTTGATTAATGGAGTAGATGAGCAGGGGTGATACAATGAATTAAAACAAAACCGTTAAGGATGCACCTTATTTTTTTTTATTAATTTTAGTCACTCGTTTTTGTTTGAAGCTTTCAGCGTTTAAATCGTTCCAAGAGGTCCGAGAATGAAGCTGATCGAGGTCAACGGGCTCTCTTGAATAAAAGGAATGAATGTCGTTTTGATGACCTATGCGAGTGGGAGAAGAAAGGGTAGAGGAGGGGGAAGAATGACGAAGAGGTGTACTACGAGCAGCAAAGTGAGAGATCGAGCGTGAGAAGGGACTGAGTGTACAATTGCTCCGGACAAGACTGGCCAGTAATGCACACTGTGATCCTTCTGCTTCGCTTTGTTCTTCCTCGTTATCATACTTGTTTTCTTCCTCTCTGCTCGGGCTGGTTGAACGAGAGCCGAGGAAGATAGGCGGGTGGGCATGGGAACGCACCGGCGTGCCACAGTGGGATGCATAGGCTGGCAAGCAAGTCATACTGGAACGTTGAGTGGATGGAAAAACGGAAGACGTAGGTCGAGGGAGGGGTTGGGTGCGAAAGGTACTGATAGGACTGGTGGTCATTCTAATCTGTTCGGGTCGCTTCGACGGAGCTGTCTCTCTGATCGACAGCATCCTCGCAGCTAGTCCACTTGAGCTGGGTGCATGGCTCTGCATCGATAATCTCTCTAAGCGCCGACTTCGCAAGACTTCTCCCTCTTCGAGCTGCTCCTCTTCGGCTCGGGCCTCTTTAAGATCGTCCAACTTCATATTGGGTCTGGGTTCTAAGACTTTCGATGACCTGCGGGTTCCGTCGTGCCCATTGTGCGACGATAGTCCAGAGGAGGAGAGCGCCGAAGTCACAATCCCAGCCGAATGGGAGTGTAAGATTTTGGGTTTAATAGTTGGTTTTTTGGCCCGATTCTCGACTGGTTTATTTAGCTTTTGTCGAGGAGATGGTGTCGGACTATGGAGTGAATAAAGCGTCGATGACGAGACATCGGATGGGCTTGCATCCTCCTTACTTTGATCTTCTTCGTCATCAGTATGGCTTAGGACAACACCTAATCCTAATTTCCGGGTTTTCTGTTGGATCAGCGATCGGTAATTGGCAAAGCAGCCGACCAATGGGGGATGAGAAGGCCGGAGGCCATACGTAGGATCGTAACATTCGATTTCGTCCGGGACTGATAAGGGTTCATTGGAATCGCCAATCGATTGAGTTGTCGATAGAGAAGGAGTGGGTATTGCTGGGGCCGACGCTGAAGGTAGTTCGACGCGGGTTTGGGGTCGTCCATCCGGGTTGTCCCTTCCTAGCCAACTTCGACTGAGTTGATGTATTATACTAGGTAGTTCAGTCCGGAAGAGGTCCCTCAATTGACGCTCAATCTCAGACTGCAAAAAGGTCTGTATTGCAGCCAGAGAATCGAATGTTGATGAAACTTGAACACTTTCAAGAGGATCGTTCTTAAAGACCAATGTGACCCCTTCTAAGCGAGAGATAACAAGTACTACAATTGCCCTAAGCTTCAGACTTGATAAACTTAATGTCATCGGAACTATTAGCGGTGTCGATGCGAACAAGATTGGAGGTGTGGTCAGGATATCTGAGGTGGCGGTGGGTGTCCTTTGGCGCAATGGGTTCACCTGTTTGAGAGAGAAAGGATAGATCAACGAAAAGATTTAGACAATGTAATCTAACTTGTAAGACACCAAAAAAGCTGTGAATCGAATTGATTCCATAGGGCACACGAACTTGAACTTTAGTTTGCAGGCGAATAGAAGCATCACCGGCATAAGTCATCCTAAAGATACCTCTGAACCTATCCCGGCCAAGGTCCCCGATTTCTAGGATTTCGAGGTCGGGTGGCTGTAAGAGAAAAGGGATAAGGATTAGCCTGCTTCTCATAATTTAAATGGATGTAGGAAGAAAAAAAGAGGGAAATTGGGATCAGTGGAAACTCAACAATTGTTCCCATATCGAGTTGATTGACTTCAATTCGATCAGCAATGATGGCAGGCTTGTCACCCTTATTTAGAGCCTAGACGTCGAATCAAAGGAAGGAGTCAGCAAGTATACCAAACCATAAGTTAGTTTTGTTCCTTGATGAGGGAGACTGTTATGAACTGACGGTGGATAATAGGTGTTTTGCATGGTCATAGAACGAAGGCGAGAACTTGGGCCACTTAAATTCGAAACTCATGCTATGAACCTAACTTCTTCTTGATTCAGTTGTGGGAGGAGTCGGTTGATGAACAAGTCGTCTTCCGCCTCAAGACTGGGTGGTTCCAGGGAGGTCGGATTGGGGGTTATGGATGCTCTGATACCTCATGGAAACAGCCGTGGTGTTGTTAATATGTATCTGTTGAGTTGGTTTTATGTGGATTTTATTTTTCGGTTCCTCTCGGCATACAGGACTGGTTCAAACCTCTAGACAAACCCCCGACTTGATCCGACAGGCCCCCGAGACTTGTCACAGGGAGCACCGACGCGTCCAAGCAACCCGGCCAACTCTCTCCAGCAGAAAAGCCAGAGCATCCACAGTCGTCTCTGTAAAGTGGCTTGGCGGGTTTTTATAAGTGGGGAGCTCTTGGGGGTGTCAAATGGGGGGAAGTTTCACTAAAAAGACTATCTTAGCATCTTCATCAGAGAATTCAAAAAAACACCAGCGTTCATTAATCTTTCTGCACAAACTATAAGTGCAATAACACACTAATCCTCCAGGGAGGAAACAAATGAAACATAAAAAAAGAAGGAACCCAGGCAATCAATTACATAAAAAGATGGCAAGAGGAATAAAGCTGGTAAACCCTGGCCATCAAAGCAACAAAATTCCCTTGGATGGTACTGCCAGCATAATTGATTGGGTTGAGGGTAACTGGGATGCACTCAACCAATTTAACCTTGGTTTGTCTCAACCAATTATGAATTATAAATCCCTTTGGCTTCTATTCCATCATTTGATATCAACCCATCTTGATGCAGTTGAGTGCATCCTAGTTTAACTAGGATAACCTTAACCCAGCCAATTATGTTGGTAGTGGTAGTGCGGGTACATATAGCCATGACCTATGTATGTACATGGGTTCATCACTTATAGTGACCGGAGGTTGTCATCATCTTTTCAGAAAAACACACACACACAATTCAATAGATGATGAGCACAGATGTACACTGCTCACCTGTTACCACTCAATATGATGGCCCAATTCCTGCACGGACTCGTCTACAAGGAGTATGTACGCACCGCCCTCAAGGCCTGGTCAGCTCAAGTCGTCGAGCCCGATGTACTCCCATCTCAATGACCAGTACAAGTGGTCCTCGAGAGGTCTGAAAACTCACATTGTGATGGCCGCAACTTGAACCAGCCATCAAGAGCAACCTTCCTTCAAGCTTCAACAGACCGGCCATCGAACCGAGCGGGTTCAACTTAATGGTTGATAACTCCGGATGACAAATAATAGCTAAAAATATAGTGAAGCTACACTGGAGCAAAAGACATAGTGACTGGATAATGATGAGCACCAAGTTATCCTTGATATCGCTTAAGACCAGAGATTTCGTTGAGAAGAGCTTGAAGGGCATCGTCATCTTTTCCTGCAATGCTAAAAAGTTGAGAAAGGTGAATGTATGTCGATATTCGACTCAGCTTCAAATGGTAGTGATAGGGTGTCATTTGAAACAGACTTAAATTGGTCTATGGATGGATCAAGAGAGGAGCAGACTTACCTTGGTATCAAACTCTTCGCTTCTTCGGCTTCTTCGGGACAGAGAGAGGCCAGTTGTGCTAATTCGAACTGCTCGAGACTGGTATCTTTACTCAAAATCCTAAGTCCAACCGCCATATAAAATGGTAAAATCTTCAGCTTTTGCTCTTGGTTGATTATCCCATTTGAGGAAAAAACAGAGTAGAAACCAAAAGACCAAAGAATTGACTCAACTGTCGAGCCGCCTGTGCTGAATCGGTAGAGTTAAATCGCGCAAACTGATTGACATATTCATGCGTCTTTTTGTACACGCTGTCATTCGGGATGAGGTACGAATTGGCAGCCATCGATGGAAGAATTTGGTTGAGATGGGATAAACAAATTGTTTGCTTAAGGAGAGCGGGGGATTGTGAGCTAAATGATGGACACTGACGCCGTATCCGCCGGTTTGTCTCTCTGTTCCAATAGCAGCTTGACTTCGGATATCGATAGGCAACCAGCCATTTCGAACTCTTGTGTATATATTTATAGACCATTCATTAAACATCGATGGACTGAGTACCGTAAATTTTACTGACCTTGTCCCAATTTCAATTGGGAAGCGTCCTCTTCCTGAATTTTCCCCTTTCGAAGCGCCATCTGTAATGATTCTTGGTGCGGTTGATGGTCGGTCAGTTGGTGTCGCTACTGTAGTTGCCTTGTATGTTAGAGTACGTACATTGCAATGTGGGGCCCTGAAGTAAATCTTTCGGTCTAAATCGGGGGTCTCCGTCGTGACCGGTCCTGACTTCGAGGGGTGATCGAGATGCTGCCTTCACTCATCAGTCTGACGTATCACCAACAAACCAGCTCCTCTGCACTAGCCAACCAGTCAACCAGTCAACCAGTCAACCCCTAGAAAAACAACACCAAAATTCCATTCTCAATCCTTCGTTCCTCGCTCAAGTTCAGGTTCAAGTCGATAAGTATCCAAGCTAGACTTTTCAACCGCTCTTCAGTTTCCTGCCGCCCAGAATTCCAAACCATGGCTGAGGGGGATGCAAAGTACCGGCTTACCGACCACGTAAAGTTAGTTCATCAAATCAACCTGTCCTCTTTGCTCGTATTAGTTCTTAATCATTTCCACTCCTTCCCGGGCTCTTTCTTTTTTCTTGACAGGCCAATCCATTATTCACTCTGTGTCAAGACCGACTTGAATGCTACCCCAGCCCCCCTCTTCGAAGGTACCGCCGAGATAGATCTGGCCATTTTACAAGAAACAGACCAGATTACTTTCCATGCTGCCCCAGCGCTAGAGATCCTCAAAGTGGTCTACCAATCCAAATCCTCCAATTCCTCATCACAGTCTGAAGTCATTACAGCTATTGAGCGTGATGAGAAGTTCGAAAGATGCACGGTCAACGTCGGCAAAAGATTACCCGCTGGATCCGAGGCTAAGTTGGGAATCGTTTACAAGGGTGTGCTTGAAGGTAGTATGATGGGTTACTATCGTTCTACTTACGAATTCGAGGGAAAGAAGGGATTCTATGGTCTCACCCAATTTGAACCCACTGCTGCTAGACGAGCTTTCCCCTGTTGGGATGAACCTGCGATCAGTCAGCCTGTTTTTTTTGACTCGGTTTTTCCAAACCAATCGATTTTCTGGTGAAAAGGAACTGCAGGGCTTATCTTTTCGACTCGATTGCTACCTATAGAGGCGACCGTTCAAGTGACTCAAATCACTCGAGAAGGCACCACTGCTCTCACTAACACCTCCGAAATTTCCAAGGAGCCTTCCGACGGGAAATTTCCTGAAACGACACTTCTGAGTTCCACCATGCTCGAAGGAATTGGAAAACAGTCGGCATCAGCAGACTGGGTCTTAACGAAATTTGAACCAACCCCTAAAATCTCAAGTTATCTCGTTGCCTGGGCTAATGGTACTTCATTTCCCTTTTGCACCTCCAATCTTTCTTTATCTTACATCCTACGAGCGCATTCAAGTTTGATTTCTTTTTCTTTTTTTTCCAGGTCCTTTTTGCTCAAAAGAAAGTCATTATATTAGCCCACTGACTAATAAGAAAATTCCACTCCGAGTATTCGCAACTGCTGAACATGCTCACCAAACCCAACTGTTACTCGACACTACAGCAAGGATCCTTCCAGTGTATGAGAAGGTGATACTTGGACCCCTTTCAATTCCAGCCTCTCTTAAAAGACTTAAACATTAACTCAGCTACGCCTTGATTCAGATATTCGATATTCCATATCCTCTCTCTAAAGTTGAGTCATTCAAACACCTCTAGCCAGCATCAGTAACCTGAAATTTTCATGCCAACTTAGCTTGACACCTTGGTCGCCTCTGATTTTGACGCTGGGGCAATGGAGAACGTAAGTCAAGAGCTCAATATTTTTTTGGCAGACGTAGTATGGCACTGATAAAGTTGTTCGAAACATCAGTGGGGTCTCATTACCTGTCGAGTACGATCCTTGAATAATTTTTCTTATCATGCCAGTTCATGCTACTGACGTCGAGGGCTACTTTCGTAGACCTCCGTTGGTCTATTTGATGATGCTTCTGGCATTGCAGCGCAGAAAAGGGTAGTCACTGTTCAAAGCCACGAGGTTGCGCACCAATGGTTTGGTAACATAGTGACAATGAGTTGGTGGCAAGAGTTGTGGTTGAATGAGGCCTTTGCTACTTTGATGGGGTATGTGAATCTCGACGAATTGCTAAGTCGGCGGTAGAAAAACTGACATTTCGACTCTGCCACTCAAAACTGCCCAGTGAACTTGTCATTATCTCAGAAGTGGAACCGAGCTGGCACGCTGAGGACGACTTCATTAATGCCCATCTATCAAGAGCCCTTGAACTTGATGGTAAAAGATCATCTCACGCCGTTGAGGTACCTTGTCCGAATCCGGAAATGATCAATCAAATCTTTGATGCCATTTCGTAAGCATTTTCTCTCGTCCTTCATCGCTGTTCTGAACTTGACTTATCGTTTTCATCTCCATTGTATCTTTCTCACGGTGTCAGATACTCTAAGGGAGCTTCCATTTTGAAAATGTTGGCAAATTTTGTTGGAAAGGAAAAGTTTCTACATGGAGTGTAGGTGTTCTCCTCTCAAGACCAATTTTTGCACCCCTTGGATACTCATCACGATTTTAATTGTTAGTTCCCTATATCTTAAGGCACATCTGTACGGAAACGGCACAACGAAGGACCTCTGGGCGGGCATTTCGAAAGCGACCGGCGAAGATATCAACAAGATCATGAGTCACTGGACCGGAAAGGTCGGCTTCCCTGTTTTAACAGTAGTGGAAGAGGCAGATGGATTAAAAGTCTCTCAAAAGAGGTTTTTGTCCACTGGTGATCCCAAAGTAAGATCTTCTTAGCTCAGCTATCAAGGTTCTGGTCAAACAATCGAAAAATTAATGGAACCTTCTTCTCACTAGCCCGAAGAGGATGAAACGTTGTGGTTTGTCCCATTGGAAATAAAAGTGGTTGAAGGATCAGACACCGTCACTGTGAAGCATGATGTACTCGACTGCCAACGAGAAGCCAAGATTGCTCTTCCCAATCCTCAATCAACTACTTACAAATTGAACGCCGATACTTGTGGAGTTTGTCAGTCAATTAATCTTGAATTTTGGGGAGAAAAGTTGGGTTTGGGGTTGAAAGCTGACAAATCGGAGGCGGGTAACGTTTGTAGATCGAGTATGTTACCCAGCTGAAAGGTTACAGAAGTTGGGCCAGGAGATTTCCACGGCCGCTTCTGTCTTCAGCGTAGCGGACAAGATGGGCTTGATCCAAGATGCGATCGTGCTGGCACAAGCCGGCTACTCGACCACTCCGAGTGCGCTTGATATCCTTTTCCCACTAGGTGGAGAGCGGAATTATTTGGTTTGGTCGGAGATTACCTCAGCCCTGGACTCCGTATCTGCCATCTTATGGGAAGAAGAACAGCAAATCATCGATGGATTTAATAAATTCCAACGACAATTAGTCTCTTCCTTAGCCGAGGAAATAGGTTTTGACACCCTCCCAACTGACGATCAAGACCGGATTCAATTGAGGGTGTTGATTTTGAGCGCGGCAGCAAGAGCTGAGGATCCGAAGTGAGTCACTAATGGCGCCACTATTATTTCTTGTCATACATCAAAATTGAATCCAATCTCCTATGATTGTATCAATGATCCTCGACCAGAGTTTTACGCGAGATTCAAAGCCGATTCGCGAAATTTATTGAGGATCCGAGTCGTGGAAAATCATTGATTCCAGCTGACTTGCGCAAACTTGTATTCACCTATGCGGTGAAACAAGGCGGCGAAAAGGAGTACGAGGCGATCTTGGAAGTTTACCACAAGCCCAGCAATCCCTCCGATAAGATCGCCGCCATGTCGGCCCTCTGTTCCTCCCGAAATCCGCAGCTCATCTCTCGTACCTTGTTAGTAACACCTTCTCTCATTATGATTTCCCCCAGTCAAATTTATCCTTTATCAGAACCTAATTCAGCTTTTCTTTCTCAGTGACTTTATCCTCAATGGAGAGGTTAAAGAACAAGACTTGTAAGTCGGGATTCTCTTCGACGTAGCCATTGTCTTCTGCCTCGGGCTGGTAACAAAATGGCAAGCACCGCATATTCTTCCATACTGACAAAAAACAATGATACACACATGTAGTATGTACTTCTTTGCGGGTTTAGCGAACAACCGAGTTTCTCGCAGAGACATGTACAAATTTGTTCAGAAAAATCTGGACCAGCTTTTGGTTAGATTCAAGGGGAATTTCTCGATTGGTCGACTAATCCAATACTCCTTTGACCGATTCACGACCGAAGCCGACCGTCAAGCGGTGATGGAATTCTTTAAGGATAAAGAGTACGTCTATCAAGCCAGCCTTTCTCCTGCCTGTTTACTTGACTTGACTCGAGTTAACTTTTTTTTGGTGCGCGGTTTTGGTAGTACTTCTATATATCAATCGGCTCTCGCTCAAGGTCTTGATACTGTCAAGAGCAGTGCCGCCTGGCTCAGTCGCGACAAAGAAAATATCATTGACTGGTTAAAGAGCAAACAGTTCTTGTAGTCGTCTTGCTCCTCAGTTCATCGTTCTTTTGTCGCCTAGAGTCGTGTCCACGGACGCGAAACACTTGTGGTTAACAGATCTAATGGACCTGCCACGCAATCCCTCTCTCAGTCTCGCAATTTGTAAACAGCTATCTTTCTCATATCGGTTGATTAGGTGTACATATGAACAGAAAGAAATGGACAAGCACAATAAATGTGTTTCCACTCGTTAAAGAAGTGTGATATCCGCGACAGGTTAATGAGAGCCCTACTGGCTAGAGGAAGGTCTGTGGAGCATTGCCCATTTCACTCCAGCTATTCGGATTTCCTGCCCCGCCAAAATGTTGACTTTGTACGCAAGTCTCACCCTTGTGCAAAAAAACCTGATGCTAGATGAGGGACTGGTTACGTTAGACTCAAGTTCATCAAGCTGGACAAAACTAGACCTTTTTTTCTATGTATCCAGTTTCTATTTGTGTGGTCTGGTAGGTTCAGCATGTATCAATGTGTCAGCTGGCTACTATGGCAGAGCCAACAAGAAAAATATTAATATGGTCTGTTGTCAGCCCTAGAGATACTCCAGAGTATCCTAAGAACTGACTAAACTATAAAATACAACAAAAATAATGTATTACTACTGTAAATAATAACATATCATTTTTTATTTATTTTTTTTAAGTGTAATTTCGCCATTGGCATTGCACACTATGAATATCAATTGTTTCGGACTACAAGTTTTTGTAAGTTTGTAGCAATTTGTTTGAGCACTTGGTGTTATGAGGACCTAAGTTTCTGTGAGTACGCGGTAATCTAGACAATTTGATCTACTGTGTAGTGGTGGGGGTGTGATGTTTTTAACCTTCTCAGGTTGGTTTATAAATGGGTAACGGGTATTGAAAATTGAAACAGAGGTTTTTGGGGTGAAGGGGACAACTAGTAAGGAGTTTGCAATTGAAGGGGGAGGCGTAGTTGTCCTGGGTTGGAAGGGGTAGCGGCCAGGGGTTGGGCTTGCCGGGATTCGAACACCGGACTCGTCACTCTCTCAGGAGTGAGATAATTTATTGCACAGGGGCGACACCGAGCTTCCGTGGGTGATGGTTACCGCTAGACCATCCAGGCCCAATAATATGCTTATGTAAGTCTGAAAGTAGTTTGGAATGGTGTAGTCAGTGAAGTGAGATGTTACAAGCTGGGGAGACGTGACACAGGCAAGATGTAAGTGATCAGAATCAAGCACATGACAGCGGTAGTGCTGGGCTCATAACCTCTAAAAGCCTTGGGGGAGGAAGAAAAGGTACCACCCAACTACACGATTGTAGTGGGCAATAACATATCATGAAATATTATTTGTGGTGTTCAAAATTGCATAAGATGTGTTTACATAAAATCATAAACTACAATTTTGGCTGGGAGATGTCATTTTAAGTTTTATGTACACTGACATCTCCCAGCCAAAATTGCAGTTTATGATTTTATGTAAACACATCTTATGCAATTTTGAACACCACAATTATATCAATCAACTCGGAATGTAAAATTAAGTGGGGTAGCTCACTCAAACTACCACTAAATTCCTACTCCTTCTACTACTTTATCATACAATAAAGATACTTTAAGAAAAAGGCAATAAAAAGTATAAATTATGGATTAGAAAGTATTGTCATAAAAGCTGAGAGACAATAAGCTTATTTGCATAAATATAAGAATAATAAAATTATGCTAATAAGAAAGAAATTACCAAAGTGCGTGGTAATTTCCCAGTATTATTCTATTAAATCAATTGCCCCATGATGTGATTGGTTATACATACATGTCATGAGGTCATGGGGACATAGAAAATACTGTGCTCAATTCAATAAAATTCACATTGCATCATAGTGCATTTGAATTTTAATACATCAGAGCAAAATATACAACAACATTCTAGAACCTTCCCCTGAAGACCTCTAGAATATAAAAGGAGGCCATTTCCTGGCCTAGGATTGGATCCTCAGCATATTCCCCCAGTACCACATTAGTAAGTACCCTGAATATTCTCCTCCTACTTTTAGAGTAGTGTTATTCCTTTATTATCCAACCCACCTTATTTACTGGACTAGTTATCAAGCTATCTTAGAACTTCCCCATCTTAGCCCTTGGACTATTCCCAACGGTGGGCCCGCTACGCTAACAATAGCTGTAGCGTAGCGTAATGTTAGCTTTTGTCGCTACACTAACACAAAGTTACTGTTAGCAGTTTTTTTTTTCAGCTAACGCTACAAAAATTTTGTCAAAAAAAAAATAGCGGTAGCGTGGCTTTAGCGACTTCAAAAAAAAAAAGTTAACGCTACAGGAATTACCTGTTAGCTGATTTTTAGCGGTGTTAGCTGGAACAAACGCTACGCTAACTGTTAGCGTAGCGCTCTTGTCAGCTACGCTAACTGTTAGCGTAGCGCTCTTTTCAGCTACGCTACATGTTAGCGTAGCGCTCCTTTCAGCTACGCTAACTGTTAGTGTAGCGCTCTTTTCAGCTACACTAACTGTTAGCGTAGCACTCTTCTCAGCTATGCTAACTGTTAGTGGAGTACCCTTGTGTGGTGAGCTAACTGTGGGGTTTTTTTTTTTTAAGTGCAGATTTGATTAGACATTGCGCACTAGTGAGTTTAGCGCTACACTAACTTCTGTTTGTTTATAACAATAAAATAAAAAAAGGAAAAAAAAAAAAGGAAAAAAAAAAAGGAAAAAAAAGGAAAAACAAAAAAGGAAAAAAAGGAAAAAAAAGGAAAAAAAAAGGAAAAAAAAAAGGAAAAAAAAGGAAAAAAAAGGAAAAAAAAAGGAAAAAAAAAAGGAAAAAAAAAATTAAAAAAAAAAAAAGGGAAAAAAAGGAAAAAAAAAAAAAAAAAAAAAAAAAAAAGGAAAAAAAAAAAAAAATCCTAATTGAGCAAAGTGGACCAGCTTTGACCTAAGACAGGTGAATTTATCACTCCTGCTATACTATAAGAGTAGTGATGAGGTTAACACCAATCAAGAAAATTTAAAGGGGGGTCAGTTAGGTGCCCCTGAGAGTTTTCTGAGTTTGTACAAGGCTTAACCCAACATCGCTACCATTTCTTCAAACCCATGTTATTTAATCAGTTGCCGAACTCAAAGGGGGGTCAGTCAGGTGCCCCAGCGAGTTCAGAGAGCTCCTATAAATTTCAATCAATTCACAATCCTTACCTAATCGGTTTCACCCTCATCATAAATGAGGATTCGTGATACGGGTGACACCAATTAGGTATTTTGCAGTTACTTTTAATATAGCAGGAGTGATATATCCCCCTGTCTGAGGTCAAAACTGGTCACTCTGCTCAATTAGGATCCTGTACTTGTCCAAGTAAAACAATGAAAAATATGTACTTGCACAAGTGAATAAATCAAAATGCTGTTGTAACTGCTTTACTCAAGCAAGCACAGCAATCAAAAAAGCTTATTTTAATTTCTATGATCATTTTTTTTTTTTTTCTTTTCTTCTTCAAAACCAAATTGTTCTTCATTCAGGTATCCATGGTTTTCAAAAATGGTGGATTTTAAAAACCAGTTGATTAGACAATGGTGGATTACGTTGTAAATTCAAAGACAAGAAAGAAGTTGGATGTCTCTTCTAAGATCTGTAATGCAGCAGGATTTTACCTGTTGATGCCATAACAACAGCTTTTTGTTCAGCATCCATGTTAATTGGTGAAACCAACAGTTAGCGGGCAAAACAAATCCGCTATTTGAGCATAGTGTAATGGGAAAAGCTTCAGCTAACAGCTAACATTTAGCAGGAAAAGTATCAGCTAACAGCTAACATTTAGCGTAGCGTAGCGATGATGCCGCTACGCTACTGAGAACTTCAAAATCTGTTAGCGCCAGAAAAATTACGCTACTTGATAGCGTAGCAGTGAATTTTCTCAGCTAACGCTACAAAAAAATGGCTTGAAAAATTTGTCGCTACGCTAACTGTTAGTGTGCAGAGTGTAATTTCAGCTAACGCTACAGATTTTCTGGGAAAAATAAACCCCGCTACGCTAACAGTTAGCGGTCAAATAGTGTAGTGTAGCGTAGCGGCCCACCGTTGCTATTCCTTATAAAGCAGTTGCTGCAAGACTACCACCTCTGACAGTAGCCAATCAGCTCAAGTGCTTGCCAGCTGCTTAGTAACAATTTATATTGTTACACTTCTCTCAAAAATACAGAAAGACAGCCAAACCTATATGGTTAGCTGTTAGTCTTCTCCTGATTGACTCATTTGTATATCAAATAGACAATTATAAGGAGTTTAGGTTGTCCTCTGTGCATAGTTTGGACACTAGAGAGAGAATAATACTTGTGATTATTCTGATAACCTTTCAGCACAGTGATAGTACCTGGCTTTTTATAGAAATTAAGCCAGTGTTTCATACACATAGCTGACATCTGTCAAGCCCACGGCAATCAGTCAAACCCAACAACAACACACCTCTTCACAAACAAAATTGCTAGCAATACAATTAAGTTTTTTTTTTCTTGCTACTTCTTATGGTTTTTAAACTTCAACTGATTCTAACAATTTCTTCAGGTCAAAAAAGGCAAAAACAAATTGAAATTAAACAATTTTTTTTTAAAAAAAACATGCAAAATCAATCTGTATATTTAGCAACAATTAGTGTATTTACATAAGATAGCCTGGAAATGTTTTAAAAATTTAAACTAGCAATTTTATCTATTAATTAAATATGATCCTTTTTTTTACATGTAGAGTGCTAGTTTCAGCTATGTGTATGAAACACTGGCTTAATGTCTATAAAAAAGCCAGGTACTATCACTGTGCTGAAAGGTTATCTGAATAATAAAGTATATTATTCTATCTATAGTGTCCAAACTATGCACGGAGGATAACCTAAACTCCTTATAATTTTTAGATTTGATATGCAAATCAGTCAATTGGAGAAGACCAACAGCTAACCATATAGGTTTGGCTATCTTTTGTCTTTTTGAGTAATTTATAGCAACATAAATTGCTATGAAGCAGCTGGCAAGCACTTAAGCTGATTGGCTACCGTCAGAGGTGGTAGTCCTGCAGAAACTGCTTTATAAGGAATAGATCAAGGCCAAGGATGGGGAATTCTAAGGTAACTTGAGACTAATTCCAGTAATAAATTTTAGGTTGGATAAAGGGAATAACACTACTATATAAGTAGGAGGAGAATATTCAGTGTACTTACAACTGGGGTACTGGGTGAATATGAGGAAATCACCTCCTTTTATATTCTAGAGGTCTTCAGGGGTAGGTTCTAGAATGTTGTTGTATATTCTGCTCTAATTTGTAACAATTCAAATGTACTATGATTTAATGGGAATTGTTTTGTATTTAGCACAGTATTTTCTATTTCCCCATGACCTCATGTCATGAACATCATGGGACAATTCTTATAATAGAATAATACTGGGAAATTACCACGCACTTGGGTAATTTCTTTCTTATTAGAATAACTGTATATTCTTATATTTATGCAGATAAGTTTTATGGTCTCTCAGATTTTATGACAATAATATTAATCCATATTTTTTCACAGTTATTCTTTCTCCTACTAAGTACCTTCTGAGATATGGTAAAGTACTAGAACAAGTAGGAATTTGGTGGTGGTTTGAATGAGGTACCCCATCTAATTTTACGTGAAAATTTGATTTCTGTAATAATATTCTAGGATATATTATTATTTTTATAGTATTAATAAAATACTTTATTATAATTTACAGTCAAGTCAGTCTTGAGGATACTCTGGAGTATCTCTAGGGCTGACAGCTAGCCACCTCAGATTTGGCAGGCATGGCACTCTGGCTTGGGTGTGGCCAAGCCTGGCTATAGCTGGACACACCCAAACTTTGGAGTGTGCCAGGCAAAGTTTGGTAGGGTGCCAAAAACGCTAGGCACAGTGCCAAGCCACTTGAGAGCTGGCCAAGTGCGCTTTGAGCCCATCCCAGCACGCTTGGCCTTTTTTTGGCCTTTTCACAGACGGGCTTGATAGACCATATCACAATAATCAAACAGTAAATAAAAATTACATGATAATCAAATAACAGGGGGTATCATATATGACCAAATCCACAGAAATGTCAAAATCCAAAATTTCTAATCAGCAGATTTTCATAATGGGGTAGCTAAAAATCAAACTGGTTTTGAAAAAACAAACCCCTGGTTTTCCATCCAAATCCTTTGTTTCCAAAATAATCAATTAAAATCACATCTCACATCACCTCATATTTCACTTTTAAATCCATTGCCTCTTGTCAAACCAAGCAAACATCACACCTCACCCCACCCAATCATGTACCAAGCACCCTCTCAACACAAGAAACTATTTCAAGCAGCCAGACTGGCTGTGGGCTTTGATAAAGGCACACCACATGCTTTTGGCGTGTTTTGACGCCCCGCCAGCCCATTTTGGCGGGTTTGGTGGGCACACCAATGGGGATTGGTGTGCTTGTTGGTGGACCACCCGCACACCAATGGATATGCGGGTGGGGCCGCAGGCCCTGCCCTATGGCCCATGGGAGACTTATATTCTCCCATAGGCCATAATCCATGGGCTATGGGAGACTTATAGTCTCCCATAGGCCATAATCCATGGGCTATGGGAGACTTATAGTCTCCCATAGGCCATAATCCATGGGCTATGGGAGACTTATAGTCTCCCATAGGCCATAATCCATGGGCTATGGGAGACTTATAGTCTCCCATAGGCCATAATCCATGGGCTATGGGAGACTTATAGTCTCCCATAGGCCATAATCCATGGGCTATGGGAGACTTATAGTCTCCCATAGGCCATAATCCATGGGCTATGGGAGACTTATAGTCTCCCATAGGCCATAATCCATGGGCTATGGGAGACTTATAGTCTCCCATAGGCCATAATCCATGGGCTATGGGAGACTTATAGTCTCCCATAGGCCATAATCCATGGGCTATGGGAGACTTATAGTCTCCCATAGGCCATAATCCATGGGCTATGGGAGACTTATAGTCTCCCATAGGCCATAATCCATGGGCCATGGGAGACTTATAGTCTCCCATAGGCCATAAGCCATGGGCTATGGGAGACTTATAGTCTCTAGTCTCTAATAGGCAATAATCCATGGGCTATGGGAGACTTATAGTCTCCCATAGGCCATAAGCCATGGGCTATGGGAGACTTATAGTCTCCCATAGGCCAGTTATACAACCTCATTGGGGAGGAACTCCTCCCTGGCCATAAGTTTGTATATCCTCCCCGGCCGTGAGGTTGTATAACCTCAACTCCAGAGATGTCCAAGTTGGAAATCTCTGAAGTAATCCATTGGCGTGCCGGCGGGCACACCAATGGATATCCCATAGGCTATGGGATAGCCTATGGGTGTGCCGCCCTGTTGGTGTGTTTGGCGGGCACGCCAAGGATTGGCCATGGGCGGGCCAAACATTGGTGTGCCTGCAAAACACACCAATTGGGGTTGGTGTGCCCCTGGTGTGGGTGTGCGTTTATCAACACCCCCCGGCTGCAACAGTAATGATTTTGGACGCAGGACTTGAAGGTTTTTGTTTTTTTTTTTTTGACCAAAACTCCAGAAACAATACCTCACTTCCAGGGGAACCGCTACACAATTTCATCCTCAAATAGACCTGTCAATCATTCAAGACCTTCCTTAATCATTCTTTCTCCAGCTTTTTCAAAAAAAACTCCCATGTCTCCTCAATCTTCTTCACCTGATTTAATCCAATCCAATATTTTAAAACTCCAATCAGAATCCTCAACAAGACCCATCAGTCCAGCTTGCTGTTTCTATGTGCCATCTTGGGTCAAACAGAAATGGGCTGCTGTTTTCAGAATCAAGAATCTCTTCAAAGTGGGCTATGGAACAATCACCCTTTACACCTGTTGGGTGATCAAGATTCTATATCAAATGCTCTCACACTTGGTATCATGGCCAACTCAAGAAGAACAAATTGAATCATACCAGGTCATCAAAGAGGAAGGCCTCCCTGGATATGTTGGATTTTTCAAGCAAAAAACCATTCCACTAAGTCAACAGAAACAAGTTGATGGTAACCACTACTGGGATTGAAACAAATGGTTTGATGACTTGAATTGGTTCCACTATTTTAACAATTCTTAGCTGATTTCTTCTTTGGTTCCCAAACAAATAATCAATTTCTTTCACTCTTGTTTGTGAAATAAACAAGAGGTTCATATCCTATCGTGCAGGCTACCCAGGATCATGTCATTTTTTCCCTCTTTTTCTTCTCTAATATGTAGCTCACTAAACATCCAGACCAATTATTTGATCAAAACCAATTTATCCTAGCCAACTCTGCTTATACAAGTGATCAACATACTGTTTCAGCCAGCAGAGGTTCTGATTTGCTTCTATCATAAAACGTGGATTTGAATTATCATCTAGCCCAATCAAGAGTATGCATTGAACATGCCATTGGCATCCCAAAGTGTGAATTTGCCAGTTTGAAAGATCTTTGATCAACAATTGGATTATCACCTGCATTTTTCTGCATAATATTCCAGCAGACCTCAAGGATAAGTCAAATGAAACTTTTCACAAAGCGGAACCAGAAGAAGCCCTTCCCCTTTTGGGAAAAAACAAAACTAGTAATGATGGATTGCATGGAATTTTACACCCCATAAACCTTGCACACTTCAACTGAGTTAAATATATATTTTTTCTCCAAAAACGTGTTAGCATAGCAGTGTGAGACTTTCAAAGTGGCTTTCACCTCTTTTGCCTGAATGTAGAGAAGTATTTATGCGGAAAAACCTGACTCTGTGAAATAAAAATACTAACAACACCTCTGTCTAGGCTGGAAGAACAAGAAACTGGGTCTAGTGTAGCTGAATAATTACAGCACAAGTGACTCCAGTGGATTGGTTGTGAATGTTCTGAGTGTGTATTGCAAAATTTTACTATTTGATATGTGGTGGAGAGTTTAAAGTGTAGTAATTAATTTTGATCAGGTGGGGGACTGGTCTGATGATCTGCTCTGATTCAATGTGCTGAGGGAAAGAAGAAGGGAGCCTCCTTATAAAAGAAAAAAAATGTGAGACATTTATGCTAGTGGTCTAATTACATGAGGGGGTTGAGCACATGTGCTTTTAACAATGAGTCTTTTTAGCTGGAATGCTGTGCAAAATACAGCTGCATACAGGGTGGAGGTCTAGTTGTGAGAAACTTTAGCTAGTGATCTAGGTACAAGTGTGGCTTACACAGCCTGCTGGTTGCTATGTATTTATCTCAAGTGAGTTGCACAGTGTTTTGTATTGCTGTGTAGTCTGTTTGAGTGGCTTGTGGCTGCTAGGTGGCTGTAATAAGTGGCTTGTGGTTGCTACACAGCCTCATGTATACAGAAATACATGTCTGAATTTAGATATACACCCTTTTATACAGTCCAAATTGGGTAATTGTCTATGTAAACTAGAATGAATGTGGTGAAAAAGTTGATGTTGTGTTTTAAAATACATATGTAAACAAAATAATTTGAATTTTCCCCTCAACAAAAAAATTGTCTACCAAAGTGGCATTTTTTTGGAATGCTGCCAGTGAGAATGTCAGGTTATTTCTGCTATGCTGTGCTTTGCAACAGTGGCCTTATTGGGAAAATATGCCTAAAGAACTGCTAAAATCTGCTGTAGCATAGTTTAATAGTGTTATTTTTTCTGGGCAGATGTAGAATTAGTTCAGAGCCAGCCAAGTGTGCTAAACCTACATGGAACTCTGCTAAACTACGTGCTACTGTTAGCGTAGCGGGCCCAGTGTTGATGAGTTCCAATAAAACCAATAATTTTTCCATGCACATTGGTGTCTTTTTGAAAATTAGCATTGGCTCAAACAGGCTTGAGAATCATTTTTCAGTTGCATCAGTAAGCCCACACAAATCTCAAGATGGTTTGGGCTCTCAGAAGTCACTCTTGTTCAAAACTTGGTGATTAATTCATAATCAAAATAGTTATTATGTCTGGAGAAGATGGCTAGTGAAAATCTATGTATGTGTTGGATTTTTGGCAAAGATAAAAGAGGAGATGAGGATTTTTGAACAGACTCAGGGGTGACTCAAAAGAAGGGGACTTTGATTTTTGAGGAGAACTGATATATATTTTGCTCAGACCAGACTATGGTATAAATAGACTATGTACATGAGCAAGACTTGTGGTTGAGAAATGAAAATGAATAAAAACTAATTTTGAATAAACACTGAGAGGAGTATAATATGAGTACTTGGAAGAAATAACTAGTCAGGCCTTCTCAGTCTCTTTTAGTCAAGCTAGTATATTAATCAAGAAAAAACATATTAAAAAAACCACAGAGACTAAGAGGCATTAATTCTAGTAATCAGTTTTATTAAATCAAAAAATGACTAAGGAAAAAGGAAAAAGGAAAAAACTGCCATAAGAACTTGAGTTGTAATCACAAAAAACAAGTATAATATGAGGTGTAGTATAATCCAGGTCAAGTTGATTTGGAGAAAGAGTAAGAATGTAATTTTGGGAGGAACAGAAAAAGGAAAATTCAACAGTATTCTCCCAGCTTAATCACATCACCCTTGGGAACCCAAGATTTTCTGGGTATCCAAGATAGACATAGATGATCCATGGTTCACGGAGATACAAGCCAGAGAGCATTTTGACCAATTTAAGAAAGAAGGTCAATATGTAAAACATAGAGACAGGACAATAAAGAGCAAGTGCATTCCAAGAAAAGCACCAATGAAAACCTGAGCCGGTGTGGTGATCCATTCCACATCATTACTATATTTTTTTAAGATTATTCATCACTTATAAAACTCAAAATACTTACAAATATATACTCATAAAACCCAAACCTTACATATATTCATCATTATTATTCCATGATCTGATTCTACACCCCATTCTATCCCTAGTCAATCACTACAAATATCCTCAAATTCCTCATAGTTCAAGAGTTACAGGCAAACTCAGAATAATCCAGCAAGTTATAGTATAAAGCAAGGTACAGAATAAAATAAGTACATATTATAAGTAGATATATTTCACAACAAAGATACATAATACTTATTATATATATAGATACTACATAAAATCTTACATCATATCTACTATACATAAACTCTACCTTCCCAGTGCTCATCTTTCACTCTCATCTGTCACTGTCATGACCATTTCATACGTGTCACTTTCTCTTCTACTCATCTGTCATATTTTCCTTTCCCACCAGCTACATGTCTTAGCCTTGTTGTTTACTTTATCCAGCCTGATAGCTCATCTTCTTTCTCAGAGATATAAGGACACTTGCTCCCTCTTGTTCCCTTATGGACCCCCTGACTTACTAAATTACCCCCTACATATACCAGCATTACAGATCCCACAAACTAGTATACATACATAGTAGAGTTACCATCAACCTATAAATATATAAATATAAATATCAGCTTAGACCCAATATAAGAAGAGTGCCCCCTTTCTTGCTTGGCCCACTTGGACTCCAGAGCTACAAAACCCTGCCCCACATTATAATTATATTACATATACTTTATACCACTCATCTCACCATATCCATTCCTCTCACCAAAGAGGTAATAAGAAAGTTCATCAGTACTAGTCTTCTAAGAATAAATAGAAATTAGCCACAACTTGATTTTATTCTTAGTGTTACACTCATTCCCCTCAGCATTAGTCAGGAAGGCAGCTTTACATCAGCACCCCTGGTATAGTTTACATTAGGACTAGTGTAGTCATCCATACGCCTTCAAAGTTCTATTCTGCCCTTGAGTAGTTCCACACCGGGCCATTGAAAAAAAACACTGAGATAATCAGAGAGAATGTCAGAGTGATTTTCAGTATGAATTCCCAGAAACAAAAGCATCATACCAGCAAGCTGAGCAAAAGTAAGAGGATTGAACTCCCCCATGTATACACACTACAGAATAGAATCATACACCAAAAGAAAACTACCAACTCAACAGCAAAAATTATGCAACATGGGCTACCATGATGCAAGCCGAGATGTGCAGTTTGAGGTTTTTACCCCTATTCAAACACAAACCAGTCAAAGGTGTGTATGAAAAGAAGATGAAGCTATATTTGCTCATCATGAAGCCCCTTGAAAACGAAAGTATAGCTATATTCAAAAGAAAGCTTAGCACTCACAAGGAAGGAAAAGTTCTTGAGCTCTGGGAGCTCTTCAAAAAGAAGTGTGCAGGCAGCAAGGCTTGCCATCAGGGGCGTTGATAAACGCACACCAACGGCGCATGCCAACGCCAACCCGCACGCCAGTTTTTTTTGGCGTGCGGGGTCAACACACCATTTTTTTTTGGCGTGTAGGGTCTACACGCCAAAAAAAAAGGGCGTGTGAGACCCACACGCCATTTTTTTTTGGCGTGTGGGCCCCGCACGCCAAATAAAATTGGCGTGTGGGCCCCGCACGCCAATTGTTTGGCGTGCGGGTCCCCCCTTGCTCACATAATCGAATGGGAGGGACCATTTGATTACGTGAGCGGGGCCCCTCCCGGCTGACAAGGTTATACAACCTTGTCAGCCGGGAGGACTTCCTCCCGGCACGAGGCTGTATAACCTCGTCAGCCAGGAGGACTTCCTCCCGGCTGACAAGGTTATACAACCTTGTCAGCCAGGAGGAAGTCCTCCTGGCTGACGACGTTGTATAACCTCGTCGGCCGGGAGGACTTCCTCCTGGCCGACGAGGTTATACAACCTCGTCGGCCAGGAGGACTTCCTCCTGAACCTCGTCAGCCGGGAGGAAGTCCTCCCGGCCGACGAGGCTATACAACCTCGTTGGCCAGGAGGACTTCCTCCTGGCTGACGAGGTTGTATAACCTCGTCAGCCGGGAGGAAGCCCTCCCGGCTGACGAGGTTATACAACCTTGTCAGCCAGGAGGACTTCCTCCTGGCCGACGAGGTTGTATAGCCTCGCCGGCCGGGAGGACTTCCTCCTGGCCGACGAGGTTGTATAACCTCGTTGGCCAGGAGGAAGTCCTCCCGGCCAGCGAGGTTATACAACCTCGTTGGCCAGGAGGACGTCCTCCTGGCTGACGAGGTTGTATAATCTCGTCAGCCGGGAGGAAGTCCTCCCGGCTGACAAGGTTACACAGCCTCGTGCCGGGAGGAAGTCCTCCTGGCTGACGAGGTTGTATAACCTCGTCAGCCGGGAGGGGCCCCGCTCACGTAATTGAATGGTCCCTCCCATTCGATTATGTGAGCGAGGGGACCCGCACGCCAAACAATTGGCGTGTGGGACCCGCACGCCAAACAATTGGCGTGTGGGACCCGCACGCCAATTGTTTGGCGTGCGCTCCCACACGCCAATTGTTTGGTGTGCGCTCCCACACGCCAATTGTATGGCGTGTGGGAGCACACGCCAAACAATAGGCGTGTGGGGCCCACACACCAATTTTATTTGGCGTGCGGGGCCCACACACCAATTTTATTTGGCGTGCGGGGCCCACACGCCAAAAAAAAATGGCGTGTGGGAAACCCTCGTCGGCCAGGAGGACTTCCTCCTGGCTGACAAGGTTATACAACCTTGTCGGCCAGGAGGACTTCCTCCTGAACCTCGTCAGCCGGGATGAAGTCCTCCCGGCCGACAAGGCTATACAACCTCGTCGGCCAGGCGGACTTCCTCCTGGCTGACGAGGTTGTATAACCTCGTCAGCCGGGAGGAAGTCCTCCCGGCTGACGAGGTTATACAACCTTTTCAGCCAGGAGGACTTCCTCCTGGCCGAAGAGGTTGTATAGCCTCGCCGGCCGGGAGGACTTCCTCCTGGCCAACGAGGTTGTATAACCTCGTTGGCCAGGAGGAAGTCCTCCCGGCCAACGAGGTTATACAACCTCGTCGGCCAGGAGGACGTCCTCCTGGCTGACGAGGTTGTATAACCTCGTCAGCCGGGAGGAAGTCCTCCCGGCTGACAAGGTTACACAGCCTCGTGCCGGGAGGAAGTCCTCCTGGCTGACAAGGTTGTATAACCTTGTCAGCCAGGAGGGGCCCCGCTCACATAATTGAATGGTCCCTCCCATTCGATTATGTGAGCGAGGGGACCCGCACGCCAAACAATTGGCGTGTGGGACCCGCACGCCAATTGTTTGGCGTGCGCTCCCACACGCCAATTTTATTTGGCGTGCGGGGCCCACACGCCAAAAAAAAATGGCGTGTGGGAACCACACGCCATTTTTGGCGTGTGGGTCTCACATGCCCTTTTTTTTTGGCGTGTAGACCCTACACGCCAAAAAAAAATGGCGTGTTGGCCCCGCACGCCAAAAAAAATTGGTGTGCGGGTTGGCGTTGGCGTGCGCGCTTGGCGTGCGTTTATCAACGCCCTGCCATCAAATGCTTACCTTAGTAGAATTCATTGATCTAGAATTCAAAGACATTAAACAATTTTTCAAGGAGATACAAAGCAGTATCAGCAAGATAACCTTGGAATTGGATTTCAAAGAACAAGTACTGGAACTATCCATTCCAAAGAAGTTACCAAATGAATTCAAGATTTAGGTTTACATTATCATCCAGGATACAATTCAAAATTCAAACTAAATAAAACAAAAAAAATTGCAATGGTTGGCCAGAAGAAACAAGCCCAAAGAGAACCAGAAAGTTTTAAAACTGTGAAATTTGTTTGGGCACTCAGAAAAGGAGTGCTGTAAGCCCTGGATAAATTAAAAATATTCACCGCCAAAGGCCAATGTTGGCAAAGCAGAGGGTATTAATATATCATCTATAGAAGTCAGCTTGAAAAAACCTGAAGGTTTCAAAGAAGAAGAAGACATTAGCTTTTATGAGCCAATGGCAACCAAAAACAAGATATTTGGATATCTCCAAAATGATGTGTACTATAGCAAAAAGGAGATTGCTACTCACCAAGCCTTGACAGGAATAACCTTGGTGCACAATCACCAAGGGATAATTTCCAGCTCCTGCCTGTTGGGTTCTACTGCAGATGTCATTGCAAGGTTTTTGTTTGGAGGGTTTCCAATGTTGGTGGCATATAATGCATGTGTCTGCCTTGAAAATGAGAAGAAGTATTCCCAAAGTATGATATCTATATTGTTGATGATTTATCTAGGACACATGTGGAACTGAAATCCATGTCTCACTGAATTGTATCACATAATTCAATTTTCATCTCATCATGACTTGAGCTTATCCAGAGCAATTACCAACAAGCATTCACCCAAAGAACAACATATTTTTCGACTTGAAAGAATGCCAGTTGGTCACATAGATTTATGGGTGTACATTTGTGTTCCCAAGGCTCTTTGTAAAGTTCAATTCCCCTTGAGTTCCAGATGAGTTTATATTCAGCTGAAAAAAAACATGTGTTTGGACTTCAAATGCCAGTGTATCACATGAATTTATGCACATACATTTGTGTGCCCAATGTGTTTTGTTGATATCAATATGACTTCCTCATTGGTTATGACGTATATCAGCATTTTGTCAGTTTTTGTTTCATTTTGAACTTCTGGATGTATTCCATAGTTCTATGAAAAACAAGATTTATTGCACCTGACAGGGAAATTTTCCCCTGGTGAATGCCATGGCATCTAACAACAAAATAATCTTGGATTCAGGTGCATTCAACCACATGTTCAGCAAAAAAGAATATTTCATTAAGTATGCTAAACATGAAGGGAATGTGGAGATAGGAGAAGTAGGAAGAAGCATCAAAATAGTTGGGAAAGGAGATGTTGTACTTACTGCTTCCAATAATACCTTCATGTTACACAATGCATACTATGTAACTTTGTTGTGGTATTGTTTCATCTAGCAGACATCTCTGTGGAAAGGGGGAGCTCAGATTCTTAAAACAACTTTAAACAGTTTTGAAGTAGTTGTGAGTGGAAAAATAAAAAATCAACTGCCATTCCCAAACCTGGAGCATAAGAAAAGCACATGTCAGATAGGTTTAGACAAACACAAGTGTATGGGGCATCCAGGTGGGCAGGGTGACTGTGAAGAAGTTCAATTAGGGTAGCAAACAAGAAAACCTTTTTCAAAGCAGAGAGAAAGTAATAATACTTTTGGGGAAGAGCTCTTGGCGGATGTTGTAGGACCTATCTCACCAGTATCACTTGGAGGATCTTGGTAAAAGGATAAAGAAAACAACTACTAAGGATAAAAGAGAGAAAGAAGAGAGAAGTTGCTGTTTGTCTTTGTGTATAATTTTCAGAGTGCTCTGAAGATAAACAAGCTCAGCCTGGAAAAGCTGCCTAATCTGTGCCAGAGTCTTTGAGAAATGCAACAGCCTCTTCACATAAAGGAAACATGGAAGTAATCTGAGAAGACAGCGTCTATTTTTTAGACTATGATCAAGCTGGATAGTCAAGGTTCTTTAGAGGGAAACCTATATGGGGTTTTTCAAGGAAAACCCACAGGAATAGATATGATATGAAGCTTATGGATCTCTTGAGATAATTATAATTGATCTGAGATGGTGATTGAAGCTTGATCTGCTTTGGTTATTGATGATAGAGGGAGAAGGAAGGAAGAGGGGATGGACAGAGAAGAGCAACTGAAAGAGGAAAAGGTTCAAAAAGGGGACTGACTGACAATACTTGAGGTACTGGGTGAAAGAGGCCTTTGGTTGGTTAGAGTGATGAGCTGTAACTTGGTGAATCCTTGGTAATCTGGTGTTGTGGTTCTGGGTGGCTGGAGGTTGTGCATCCTTCCTGCCTTTGGGGATACACCAACTTCAAAAAATTCCAGAGTTTGCTTATGTAATTTAGTCTATGTACATGTGGTTGGCAGGTCTGGTTTCACTTGCCTGGCCATCTGTAGCATATACTTAGGGCATCTCCACTGCAGGTGCTATATTGGGGTGCTATACAAACCCCATTTAGTAGTGCCACCGCAGCTGCTAAAATAGCACTTTTTATAGCTTGGTTGCTATCAGTTCCAGATCTGGAACTGCTACAGCATCTTGATAGTACCCCATCAGCCAAGTATCACACGGCAAAATATTGTGAAATCTGGCCCCTCCCCAGTCATTTTAACTCACACACAACCAGGACGCTTTGGTAACACCCAAAAGGTTTCACTGCTCCAAGCTACAATATATTGTAGCTTGCAGTGTGTAGCAACCCTGCCTTGGGCTGCTAAGACTGCGGCAAGGCCCCGGCACAGTCAATATAGCAGCTTGGATAGCTCCCCGCGGTGGAGATGGCCTTAATTATTTAATTACTCTGTGAAGGAGTTGACTATTCAGTGAACAATATGGTTAAAATTGCATGAGAAAACAGAATATGTATACAAAACAAAGTTCAAGTCTAAGGATAAAAAGATATAAAGAAATGGTTACCTAAAATATAGGGAAAATGGGAACAAGGCAGAATTCAGGTCAGCTGTTATGAATCTAAGGCTGACAGTGTTAATTTTTCTATCCTAAAGGTTTTGAACATCAGATGCATTGATCAGTGTCAATTTTTCCATCCTGATAATAATTCTCCTAATTCACTTTTAGCAGGGACCACCAAAGATTACAGCAAGCTATTGTTTGTTTCAAAAGAGTCAATCAACAATCCCAAGGATCTTGAAGCCTCCAGGCCCCCACCAAAAAGGCCATCTCTTTATCCTATCCTGTCATAGGGCACCTACTTTACATTCAAACTTTTAACCTTAGGATAGGCATGCATCTGTGCTCCTCCTCCCCTCATCAATTCTTCATTGGAAATAACTTTTCCTTTAAAAATTGGATGGATTCTAGGGCAACTAGAACATGATTGTCTTGGGTCTACAGCTCGCCATCTAGGCCATCTCAAAGAGGAACGGTTGCAGTCTCAGGCAAGGGAGACTGACTGTTGAAGTAAACTTTATGGTTTGTTTCTTGAGAAACATCATAAAACTCGTTCCAGGAAACATTCGACAAGCTTAATGTGCGGAAAGCAGATACACACATGCAATCCACTCATTCCAATCAACATGATAACTCTTAATACCACATAAAAAGTTTTACATGCAATCGAGGAACAGTGAAATAAATGGGTTTAGTACAAGACTACAATCAAAACGACTCTCGGAAATTAGAAACATGTAGACAATTGCTCATATAGCATAAGATGAAAATGGAATTCTGAGGAGAACTTTCTGGACTTTTTCACACTCATTTATACTGAGATGTAACTGGAAATGGAAAAACAGTTATCGCTAAGTGAAATTGATTCCCTGAGCTAGTGGCATTTGGTCCGAGAAGTTGATAGTACAACTCGACCATCGACAGTACTACAAGAATTCACTATGCCGGTCAATCCTTGCAACCCAAACAACGCCTGAGCCAATGAAGATCATAATACTCAACTTGTTTCCAGGCATCCCCCCCTGATTCACGTCCCCAACCCGTGTGAAAGTTCCCTCCAAAACCGGCTCCAATCTCGGCACCTAATCAAATTAAACGGTTCCAAGTAAGATCAGATGCCTGTGATTTCTCTGTAACAATATATGATCCATCCTCTTACCACTTGTGCCTGCATTTACATTCACAATTCCACATCGGGAACCATTTGGACCAGTCCAGTAGAAGACATCACCAATATCCCTGAACCACATGTCACATCCTGAGTTAAGCAAAACATGTCTTTGGACTGCAAAGAAAATTATCTCACGTTGAGAATAAGGAGCTACTAAGGGCTTGGTCGACTGAATTTGTCATTTCAACTGCTTCCTCCAATTTGCTAAACCTTCCGACATGTAAAATAGGTCCAAAGACTTCCTTCCGAACGATGTTGGGCATTGAGGCCGGGACTTTAAGCCGGTCACCCCAATCGATAATTGTGGGTTGGACGAATTGGCTCTGCTCGATCCTCTGCCCGCCGTGTAAGATCTTTCCACCTTGTGCCTTGCACTCATCGATACAATCGAGATAGCTCTGGACGGCTTGAGGGGTGTGTAACGCACACACTAAGGTCGACGGCTCGAGGCCATGGCCTACCCTGGTGGTCACCTGGTCATATGACTTCTTGAGCGAGCTCAAAAAATTCTCTGCAATCGACTCGTGCAAGAACAGTCGCCGAGTGGTTGTACATCGTTGTCCAGCCGTCCCAACGGCTCCAAAGACTGTCGCCCGAAGCGCAAGATCGATTGATGCACTAGGCATGACTACCAAAGCCTAAATGAACATATGATAGGTGCAACTTGCAAGTGATCAGATTAAAATCAAGTTCTGTAGTGAGCAGGCCAAGTCAGATCGCTTGCATTGTTACCACCTAGCTCCAGGAGAGTTTTGCCTATTAGAAGGAATTGTTTTGTAAACAAGTCAATCATAGTGATTTGGACTCATGTACTTGTTTCATATTCGGGTGGCGCTCCTGCCGTCCGTACTCCGAGCATTGAAAATGTACAACCATGATGAAGCGTGCTTACCGAACCGAGCTTGGACAATCTCTCCAATCTGTTTACCGACATGCTCACTACCGGTAAAGCTGAGGAGGTCGACCGTTTTTTCAGTAGCCAGCTGCCTACTCACGGACGAGCCCCCACAGACCAGGCTGGATAGTGCCCCAGGTAAACCGTGCGATTCGAGAACCCGAGTAATTATTTTATTCATCGCGATCGCTGTTAAGGGTGTCGTGGGTGATGGCTTCCATATCGTAGCGTTTCCAGTGATAAAGGAGAGAGCAAAATTCCAACCGTAAACGGCACCTGGATATCCATATACGTAATTATTTAGGTGAGAGATGCAGAACAAGGGAATCAGTTTCACCATGACTATACATGTACCCCGAGTCTCTCAAAGTATCAACCGACTCACATGGAAAGTTGAAGGCAGTAACCACTCCGACCAATCCGAGGGGGTTGGGGATTTCCTTGATGATGTGGCCCGGGCGCTCACTAGCGATGATTTTGCCGCCGAAGATTCTACTTAAGCCAAGTCCGTAGTCACAGATCTGGACAACCTCTTCGACCTCGCCCAAGCTTTCGCTTTTAATCTTGCCCATCTCGAGAGTGATGAGACCAGCAAGAGGTTCTTTGAGACGAACGAGCTCCCGGTTAAAGTCTTTAAGGATTTCTCCCCGTTTCGGCCCGGGAACGTTACGCCAGCTCTTGAATGCTTCTCGTGCTTTTGCAATCGTTTCAAGAGTCTGTGTGTGGTTGGCACACGAAACTTGCAGCCCGATAGGCTTGCACGTAGCCGGGTCAACCGGTTGAAGGACCTCGCCCTGTCCCTGCTTCCATTTTCCATCGTAGACACCCGCAATTGGCTCTTCCGTTCTTGCTGGGATAAGGTCGAGCTGCTCTAGGATCGGCTTCGCATTCGAAGCAATCGATCGGACTTGTGCTCCACTCGGTTCATGCGTCCCTAGTTTCCAGCTGCTCCTGGAAGCTGGGCTGGATGGTGAGGGCAGTGAGAAACGGACCAGTGGTCTCCTCAACGAGCTGGATGTCAATCGCATTGTCGATGTCAGTAACGCCAAGGTTGATGTGACGGTGAAGATTGAGCCTCCGCTTGACTGGTCGGGCTGCACGGGGAGTCTCCGAAAGAACGGTCACCCGAGGCGGATTTACCCGGCCAGGCTTCAATTGAAAAAACCGCACCTGTGAACACCCTTAAAACTACTATGTAAGAGCATCTCCACCGCAGCTGCTATATGGGTGCTAGACTAAATATAGCACCCCAAACCTCATTTAGCATTGCCACCGGGGCTGCTCAAGTAGGATTGTTTTTAGCTTGGCTGCTATAGCAGTTCCAGATCTAGAACTGCTATAGCATCTGGATGCCCATGGGCCAAGTATCATACAGCAACAATCTGTGAAATCTTGCCCCTCCCCCCCAGGCATTTTAACTCACATACAACTGGGACGTCTTGGTACCGTTCAAAGCTACAATATATTGTAGCTTGCGGTGTGTAGCACCCCTGCTGCAGCGTGTTAAAACTACGGCAAGGTGGCCTGGCACATCCAATCTGGCAGCTTTGATGACTCCCTGTGGTGGAGATGGTCAAAAGGCATCAGACTTGCACACACGAGCACTGCAAAGAATCCCTGAGGGTGTAGTTTTTTGTTCTGTGAGTTCCACATTTTACAGGAAATCGAAGTCAGACCAAATTGAACTGCTGCACCCAGAGAATCTTTGAAGCAGCTTGTGTACCTGAGTCAGATGCCTTTACATAGTAGTTTTGAGGGTTTTCACAGGTGGTAAACCATGAGTGCCTTCAGAGGACCCCACCAAGATTAGGCGGCCATAATGTGGGATTTATATATATACTGGGGAAAGCAGTGCTCAGCTTTCCCCAATGAATGTCTGGTGACTGAGGATATCAAGTTAAGTCAGCCAAATGTATACTTATTCTTTTCTACTTCAAAAGTACCAGAGATAGTGAGCCAGAACAAGGGTAGAACCAAACATGGTGGGGAAATCAGGGTGACTGTGGCAGGGGTAAAACCCTACTAGTGGACCTTCAAGATTATGCGGATGGTGTGGCAACCCATACTTTTTAACAAAAATTTATCAACAACAACCCACACTAACCATTGAGTATTATTCATTATTATTACAGAAACTGTCAGCCACCAAGATATTACATGTATTATGTGACATGTAATAATGTAACATGTAATATATGTAACATGTAACATGTAATACTTGAAAACTGCAAGCTTGAATAATTATTATTATTCTTTATTTATTATTTTTATAGTCTGAACAAAAAGGAATTTAGACCTTATCATTTTATCAAATGGTACAATAGTCTAACAGTAAGAGACTGGCTCAGTAATAACTGTCATTGACATAAGGACCTGAGTTCAAGCCACACTCATGACCACATTGAATAAAAATCATTTATTCAAATTATATCTATCTTTTACTAAAATTAAGTTATCATTTAATTTATGAAAATCTTTGGAAAATTAATTTTCAAACATGCAATAAATGGATAAAGAACCATTTATTGGCATAGTTTTCTTCATGAAAATCCTGGAAGATCCAAGATTAACCCATAGTAATTCATAGTATAAAATTACACATGAATAAGGGTAAATCTTTATGTAGAGTATATTAATTATGCAGTAAAGACTTGTAAATTAAATCCCACATGTTTAACTCTCCAGAGCAAGCGCTTTTCCAAGCTCTAACCCCAAAGGAAGTTGCATGTACATGTGATTAAGAATTACTTAGTTTAATTAAGAAAAATAAACATTAAATTAAGTTAATTAATAAACATGGTGAAATTTTAATTAACAATGACACCATGCTTCCCTTTTTACCACGAACAGGCTGATCAGAATCACCTGTCAATATTGCCCCAATCCCCACTGACAATTAAATTGCAGAGGAATTAATACAAATATTTTATTATTTAAGGAGGAGGTCTCTTCACCAAATTGAAGATATCCTCCTCCCATCAACTTTAACCATTACTAGATAACTTATTATAAGCTACCAAGGCGCTCACCTTCTCCTGTAAGTAAGGAGGACTGGCCTTTTTATACTTATAACTATCTTTAATAGTTAGAGTTCTTCAAATCCCCCCAATTAAATTAATACTTCTTAATTTAATTGGAAGAACCGTGTTAAAGTCTGGTTAGCCCTTCTGAGGATATTTATTCCCATAACAGAAGTCTGGCAGCAGGGTAGTAACCTGTTTTTTTTAATACTTAGTTTTTTTTAACAAAACACCAAAGTAATATTGTTTATATTCATTACACTTTTTTAAGTGTAAGACCTTTTATTCCTTACTGTACACGCCACTATTTGTGGAGTAGAGTCCAGTTAGTTGACAGAAACATTTCCTCATATATATTTACCCCTAGTAACTCCCTTAGAGTACCCCTGTTTTCCCCTGGGTTCAGACGTAGTTATGAACATTCTTGCACTATGCAAAAAACTCAATAAACTGCAGGCAGTTTAAAAACAAAATGACAGAGGTACCTTTGTACTTTTGCATGTCAACTGCCATCAGTTTCTTGAGGTTTTTTGTAGTGTTATAAAATTATACATCCGACTGCATAAACTTACTACTCCTACAGTTCCATTCAAAATTATTAAAGGTATTAATTAAAACATAAATAGTAAATAAATGAATAATAATATTACTCTCCTTACATATTTTCATACCCTCTTTGGCTTAAGGTTCCCTGAAAAAAAAAACTTATTACCTAGTTGCACCTTCTGTCCATATCATCTTATTTGTTACTATTTATTTCCAATTCCTTATATACATATTCTTCTAGTTGAATTCTCTCATCATTATTAAAATTTCCCTACCCTCTTTTGGCTGTATACCACTGCCCATATTTTATAATTCTCAATACTTCCAGGATCATCCCTTCCTGTTCCCATTTGTATGTTATAAATAGAGCCATACTTGGTTATATGTTGAAGGAAGAAATCTCCCCCATTTCATTAAAACCCATTATATACACTCACTTATTTACATATAATGTGAAGACAAAAATATTCCTTATACACTTCCAATCCTTGTTCTGAAATTTCATTTTACATAACTTTATACACTCCTTTCTTTTTCCTGAAATATCCTACACTCTCTCACCCCTCTACTCTCATAATTCTAGCAGATTTAAAAACTAAATTGATCTGTGATAATCCTGCTAATTTAAAAGTAGAAATCAAGCGCCACAGCTTTTCTTTTTTTTTCTTAGTTCCACTTCCTTCCCCTCAGAATTGGTCAGAGGTGCAGCCTTACCAAAATTCTGAGCATCAAATTTTTCTAATTACTAGTTTAGTTGTCTATTTTCTCTTCAATCTCTATCATGATCCTCCAGGGTTTAAACAGCATTTGCTCCATACAGCAAGAAGGATTGGCATTTGGGTCTGTACACTGTGGGATTTACATATTTACTGGGGGGGGGGAAGTGGGCTCAGATTCCCCCAATGGGAATTTGGTGGGGAGAAGCAGGATGAGGAAAGAATTTTGGTAGACTAAGGATATCAGGGTCTGAGAATATAAGGGTAAGCCAAATTCATAAATTTCCTTTCTACTTCAAAAGTACCGGAGATAGTGCAGCCGGAAAATGGGAGGTACTAAACATCTGCAGGGAAAGAACAGGAAACATGGCAAGGGTAGTACCCTACTAGTGAATTCAAGAGTATTTTCACAGAGGAAAATGTGGGAAGTGTACCAGGTGGAATTAAAGAACCATTAGCAGAATGGGAAAAGGCGGAGGGGCATATGCAATGGAAATAGGAAAAGGCAGAGGCTAGAGGGAAGGGTTTCTGTGCTGTGGGATGTTTCAGTGGAGGAAAATTTAACAGGAACTGGTTAGGGCAACAATGTTGGATGGGGGAAATCAGGGAGGGAGGAGGATTTGGGGAAGGTGGAGGAGGAAGAAGGAGGGATTGAATTGGAGTTAAACTTTGACTTCTATCTATCTACCACTGCATCATCACAGTAAAAAGTTTTGAAGCAGTTTATAGAGTCTTTTAGTTGGAAGTCATACCTAGTCTATGTGGTTCTCTGGAATAGGTCTGTATCAATTAGTGTCTCTGCAAGGAGCCAGATGATAAGGATTTTTTTCAAGAAACTGTTTTCAGTTGACATGCAAGAAAAGGGTTCACAATTTGACTTCAGCCTCCAGGTTGATACTATCAACTTAACCTGGTTTTCTACAGGCTCATTGTCAGCTATGTTTATGAAACACTGGCTTAATTTCTATGAAAAATCCAGGTACTATCACTGTGCTGAAAGGTTATCAGAATAATAGTTACTAATTTTCTCTCTATAGTGTCCAAAATATGCACAGAGGATAACCTAAAATGCTTATAATTGTCAGATTTGCTTTACAAATTAGTCAATAAGGAGAAGACTAACAGCTAACCATATAGGTTTGGCTATCTGTTTTTCTTTTCAAGATATATGTCACAATATAAATTGTTTCTAAGCAGCTGGCAAGCACTTGGGCTGATTGGCTACTGTCAGAAGTGGTAGTCCTGAAGCAACCGCTTTTTAAGGAATTTTTCAAGGTCTAAGAAGGGAAAATTCTAAGGTAACTTGATAAATATTCCAGTAAATATGGTGGGTTGAATAATAAAGGGATAACACTACTCTAAAATTAGGAGGAGAATATTCAGGGTACTTAATAATGTTGTACTTGGAGAATATGCTGAGGATCCAATCCTAGGCCAGGAAATGGCCTCCTTTTATATCCTATAGATCTTCAGGGTAAGGTTCTACAATGTTGTTGTACATTCTGCTCTAATGTGTATTATGATGCAATGGGAATTTTTATTAAATTGAGCACAGTATTTTCTATGTCCCCATGACCTCATGACATGTATGTATAACCAATCACATCATGGGCCAATTCATTTAATAGAGCAATACTAGGAAATTACCACACACTTAGGCAATGTCTGTCTTATTAGCATAATTTCATTATTCTTATATTTATTCAAATAAGGTTATTGTCTCTCATCTTTTATGAAAATACTTTTTAATCCATAAGTCATAATTTTTATTCCTTCTTCTCACTACGTTCCTTTAATATATGATAAATTCTAGAAGGAGTAGGAATATAGTGGTTGTTTGAGTGAGCTACCCCACTTAATTTTACATTCTGAGTTGATTGATATAATAATATTTCATGATATGTTATTATTTAAATTAGTACTACAGTATTTTTTATTATATTTTACATTTGAGTCAGTTCTTGGGATACTCTGGAGTATCTCTAGGGCTGACACTCATTCCATGTGCTTGTAAAGACTATATCACTATGTCATAGTGCTAAGACAAACCAGCTCACTTCAGCTCATTTGTGAACTTTGAGTGCAGTCCCTTGTAAGAGAAAAGGCTCTGATCTGAAAAGGTGCCCTGAGCCATAAATCTCAACAAGGACACATCTGCACTCGCAAGAAATTGGTGGAAGAATGAATCTGTGGTGTGTGCTCTCAAGGGGTATTATTTCCGCATCAATAGGATATACACACATTATAGGGGTATGCAAACATGAAATAAAGGGCTATATATACCACATGGCAAAAGTATATATGCAAATTAAAGGTATATGAACACATGAAAGGGGTATATACACATGATGAAAGTGATATTTACACATGGTGAAAGAGTAATTTGCACATGATGAAAGGGGCATTCACATGAAAGGGTCTGTCAACAAACTGCACTCTATTCCACTGATTGTGGCGTGTACAGTAAGGAATAAAAAGTCTTACACTTAAAAAAGTGTAATAAAGATAACAGTAACTGCAATTACTTTGGTGTTTTGGTTAAAACACTAAGTACAAAAATAAACAGGTTACTACCCTGCTTCCAGACTTCTGTTATGGGAATAAATATCCTCAGAAGGGCTAACCAGACTTTAACACGATTCTTCCAATTAAATTAAGGAGTATTAATTTAATTGGGGGGATTTGAAGAACTCTAACTATAAAAGATAGTCATAAGTAAAAAAGGCCAGTCCTCCTGACTTACAGGAGAAGGTGTACGCCTTGGTAGCTTATAATAAGTTATCTAATGATGGTTAAAGTTGATGGGGGGAGGATGTCTTCAATTTGGTGAAGAAACCACCTCCTTAAATAATAAATATGTTTGGATTAATCCCTCTGCAATTCATTTGACAGTGGGGATTGGGGTAATTTTGGCAGGTGAATCTGATCAGCCTGTTCGTGGTAAGAAGTGAAACATGGTGTCATTTTTAATTAAAATGATGCCATAGTTATTTCACATTAATTAAAATAATTTAATGTTTATTTTACTTAATTGAACTAAATAATTATTAATTACATGTTCATATAAATCCCTTTGGGTTAAATAAAAGATAATAATAAAAATAAAGAATAATTATAATTATTCAAGCTTGCAGTTTCAAGTATTACATGTTACATACTACATGTGATATCTTGGTGGCTGACAGGGTCACATACACCCAAAGGGGGCATGTAAACATGATATAAGAGATGTGTACATTTCATGAAAGAGGTATCTAAACATGATGAAAGAGGTATGCACAAAGTAAAGGGATGTGTAAACATGAAAGGGAAATTTAAACATAATGGATGGGATAAGTACACTTGAAAGGGTTATATAAACAGGAAATACATGAAAGAGGTGTGTATAAATCATGAAATGTTTATGTAAAAATGAAAGTGGTAAATCAGCATGGTAAATGTGAAAGAATTTTAGGTCAATAGATTGAAGGAGTCTCCCCAGCTGAGCATTTTTCTCAGTAGTTTCAAAGAAGTCTTCAGCTTAAATTAGGTTTTGCATACCTCAGACTTGTCTTTCAAAATGTGCACTATCTTCAAATTGTGCAATGTGCAAGGGTTTAAGGGTCTCAAACTCTGGGATGTTTTGGTATCAGCATTGTTTAAATGGTGATTTAAATTAAGTATGCTAAATTTCAACTGGCAGAAGTGTCTCCATTTTTTTTTTCATAGTGCAGCAGTTACTTGGACCACCAGAAGACAAAAACATCATTATTTTATATTTTCACTTTTGTTCTATTTCAAAGACCCTCTTCCCCTTCAGGTTCTTTAAATCTCTTCACTTCCATCCCAATTTCCCAGTTTAAATTTGTGCCCCTTGATCTAGGGGTAATCCATCAAATTTGAATGAGGTTGATCTCAACCAATAAAATATAAGCCAGAGGTTTCTACCTTGGGTTTTTATTTCATCAATTTAGACCAGCCAAGTTTAAATTAGTGGAGTGCATCACAGGTAAACCGGGATAGCTTCAACCCAGATAATCATGCTTGCCTGTTTTTAACTTGCATTACCAATGCAGCATAGATTACTTTGATTTCTTTGAGGTTATTTTTGTTTTGTGATTCACCTCAGATATTGGGACCTTCATGCTATCAATTTTTTCTTGCGGGAAAATCAACTACTATGCTGCTTACAAGGTCAAGTAGAAGATGCACAGTATGGATTGGAAGGCTGATTTTGGTGAATTTATGCTTAATTATACAGCCAGTAACCATTTGATACTGAAACGTTTGTATAATGACAGAGCCAACATTAAACTAAGAACAAATTAACAAAAAACAAAAAAATAAAGTGAGCACCCAAAATAAGTGAACAAAGCGCAGAAATATGATATGAGTGTAACAATGATGACCAACAAAATACCAGCTTGAGAGTAGGGGTAAGGATGTGCAAATTGTTGTTATTTTACCTTCAGAAATTTGTGCTCAAGGGAGGGGAAATGTTATCAAGGGGTTCTAGAGTGAAAGAAGGAGAAAATGGGACAGTCTTGATTGGCTCAGACTTGATACTACATTTGTTTTAGTGAAAATGTAGATTAAGTATAAAAGAATCTGTTATTTATTTCTTTATGACTAAGAAGGAACAAGACTGAAACAAGTAATTTGTGAGAATCAATAGATATAGAAAGAGATGATAACCAACATAGTGTAGATCTGAATCATATGATATCTAGAGACTAGTGACAATAGAACAGTGGGAAGTGACAGAAGGACTGAAAGTAATTGGAGGAGTTATTTTGTGAGGCTTTTATAGAGTAGATGAAGAAACAGGAAACACTTATTAGCACCAGGAAGAATGAGGACAAGTTGAGTTTTAAGGAATAAGAAAGGGGAAAAGAGGATTTGAAATTGAGATTGAATATGGTGAGATTGAGTTTGATAGGGAGGTGAGTTGAGGTGAATTTGATGAGGTTTGAAGTCAAGGTTTTTGTGAGTTTTGATTGAAAGATGAGACAGAGGGAAATAGAGAGAGGGACTGATTGAAATGAGAATGGAAAGAAACTTGAGACGTGGAGGTAGGGAACTTAAGGTATCTACTTGTGACATGTACACTATCACCAAGTCTGAATTTTAACAAAGTAGTCTACTGCAAGCTGTTCAGAATGTGGTTTAGATAAGAAAAGAATGTAGCTATATGCTAATAAAACAAAGTACCATATGGAATATTGTAATTCAATAATGAAATATAAATGAAATTGTAATTCAGCAATGGAAATAACTAAACATTACAACTTTGTGATGAGAAAACATCAACTGATTATTGATTGAATATATGGGTATTCATTACCTTAAATAGTGCTACAGAGGGTGTTGTGCTTCTGCATTCCCCTTACTTTTTCATTTTCCCCATCTGCTATTTTATTTTATTTTATTTTATTTTATTTTATTTTATTTTATTTTATTTTATTTTATTTTATTTTATTTTATTTTATTTTATTTTATTTTATTTTATTTTATTTTATTTTATTTTATTTTATTTTATTTTATTTTATTTTATTTTATTTTATTTTATTTTATTTTATTTTATTTGATTTCATTTCATTTCATTTTAATTCTAAGATGCTAGTTCCCTCCCATTCTCCAACATGTCTGTGAGCTCATGGCACCTCTCTCAAAAAAGCACCATAACCAGACCAGAAGTCAAGAGACAGTACCTCTGCTTTGTGTTTTCCAATCATGGAATACTTTCTTGTTTGACTAGTACTGCCCACTCAACTGCCTGCATAATTGAGATTAACCCATCCAACTCAACTCTGTTCATTTGGTTGGTCTTTCTCATACCTATTAAAGTTGGTCATTTGTGTCGAGAATATACCTTTGCAATAGTCCTCAATCATTTCTAAAGTTAATTATGCAAGATCTTTAAGATACCGTTCCATTGTACGCACAAACATTATTAAGAGCATGTCCCGCATTGCTTTTAGGGTTGATATTCCCTTGACCAACCTCTCCTATGAAATCATTCCAGATTGAAATCCTTTCTGATCAACAACACTTATATAATAATATTCTTCGACAATTCTCACATCGCTTCTTTCGCGACTGTTGGACTCCTCATGACTGACTCAAACCTCGCCATTTGGTAGCACTTGGGGACCCGGCAGAACTACGGCATAGCGCCTCTTCAACACAGGGGAAGGAAGTGATATTTCCCACTGGTGTTTCCGCTTCCATGCATCAGGGAACATTATGAGAAAAAGCCAACATTTTTGGTGGATCTCACGGTGGAGTTCAACCACTCGTACCTCTGCAGGCCACTTGGTAAGCCATGGCACATCGTGTTTGCTGATCATCCCAATCGTTGATTTTTTTCAATTTAATCACAAATTGGCAAAATGCATATTTCTCCGTGTCGAGGGTTGGTCTTACCCGCCTAAAACCTGTGGAGGATATATATATTCGGGGGGCTGATTTGGGCACTGGATCTCGCCGGATCCGGGCTTAACCAGCATTGTTTTCGACTTCCTTGAACCAATTGTTTTCGACCTCCACGGATCTCTCATCTGATACATATTTTGCTACTCGGTTTCATTATTTGTATATGAGAATGACCTGGCGTAAGAGCGACCATTCCAGTTCGCTGATCATTGTGCCAATAAAGAAGGGTTCAAACAGGGTCAATTCTCACATTCTCCTTCAACTTGCAGTACCTTCCAACCTACCTGCCGCCAGTGTGATTGTTTCCCGCTCGCCCGTCACACTGAAATTTCCACAAATCATTCTTGCGTACCATTCAAGTTGTAAGCCGTGACCAGTGGCCTTTTTCCGCACCCATCAATTTGCAAGCGCACATGCCGCTGGTTAAGATCACAAACCGAACTCCGCACCCCATCAATGTGGCTCTATCAATCATTGTTCCAATTCATTTCCACAACGAGCTTTTGCCTCAACAAACTTGGGAGGCACAAGTAGGGAGTGTATGGTTGGTCAGAAGAATTCTCCTGAAACTCATGGGCGAGTTTTGACGATAATATTTTGTTTCTTCTTCATTCTGACACGTAGGTTCAAGTTTGAGTGCCGCGAGGATGATGGATCCAATAGATATTCCGTTTCTCAATCTGCCATGACGCTTGGACTGTTTAGCCTGACTGGTGCAAGCATTGCAATTGTTGCTTTTCCACTCGCAATCACCGGCCTCGCACCAATTGCTGGTTCATCGTGCGCATTCTTGACTGCATTGGCTGGAAAGCCCCTTATTGCAGCAGCTGCCACCCCAGAGGTTAGCTTAACTTATTCACTCTGCTTCAAAAACTCAGACAGAGAGGTGAGAGATTGACACAGTACTCATCAGGTTTTAACATTAACAACTTGGATCGCGACAAACCTTACGAGAAAAACTGTTTATCAAATCGCCAGTGAACAAGGGCTTAAGGAAGAAGTGCTAGAGAAAACTCTACAAGAAACAAGCACTCTTCTCGATGGAATTAAGTATCTCTGCTTACCCAGCATAGCAGACCCCACTGGCAAGGAACCAGGGCAAGAAGCAGCGGGCCGTTCCAGTGCACCTGAAACCCAAGCCGTTGTAAATTCAAAAAACACTATACTAGGAATATTGAGTCCTGAGATGCTTGACAGGTTTGCAAAATTTTATACATCCAAGAATGATAAAGTAACAGACCCAAAACTAGAAACCCCACCTGCAGAAGGCTTCCCCATACGTCAACCTCCAAAATCAAATCTACAGTGTCCTCCAGAAAACGATCTGAATCCAAATAGAAGAGACGCGAAAGAATCTCCATTGGATAGCTTAACATCCGTCTTTCATGAATTCTCGAAATTTCAACTTCAAACCATGAAACGTAAAAAAGGCAAAACAATGCAAAACAAATCACATCCAGATAACGTGGGTTCGGAAGGTAATCAGAAGAACGCAAACGTTTCAAAAAAAGACCCTGCCGAAGAAGAAGATTGGGAATTGGTCGAAAGCGATACGATTTCAAGATGCAATGATCAACTCATATTCAATACAAGTGAAACAGTCTATATTGGCTTCAATAGTTTATATCAGTTTGAGTGGCATTTAAACAAAGACTTCAAGAACACTCCAGGGAATAAATTCAAACTAGCAGATACATCAAAATAACCTGAGCAGGGTATATAATTTTTAAATATTTGTGTAATAATTTGATAGATTTGTGGCTCAAGTTTTTTTTTCTCCATCGTGTCGAGCCTTCTGTTTCCATTTTTTTCCCAGGCACTGCCAAAATGGTTGTATCAGTTGCCCACATCTGGTATCACATCAGTTGAAAAAATGTGATATTATATCAGACAAAACTGGTGTTGTATCTACCACAACTGATAATATATCTACATACGATGATATCATATCTATCATCAGGGACATTAAATCAGTTACACCTATTTAATCTTACCCAGATTTTTCCATCTGAAATGATATCCATGGGCCAAAAGGCTATGTCAGATGCCAAAAAAAACTAATGTAAATTCAGTGATGTTGGTATTGGATAGGTTTAATCAATGCAATATCTGTAATGATAGACATGATATTGTTACAGGTAGGAATAATATCAGTTGTGGTAGGTGCAATACCAGTCTTGTCTGATGTAAGATGAGATTTTTTAAACTGATGTAATGTGGTGGGAATCTGATACAATCATGCTGACAGTGAGGATTACATTGTTTATAATGGTTCCTATACTTTCACAAAAAAAGTTTGTAATACACAGTGTAAAAGAAACTCACTGATCTGGGCATATTTAACACGGGACCGCTAGGCTAGACTACACTTTTGTACAGAAAAGTAAGGGTGGGACACCCTTTCTTTGGCATGCTGAGGGTGTGGAATTAGTGGAATTTTAGGGCATTGCCACTACAGAAGTTTTTGGGGTAAAGAAACACCTAATAACTACTAAAATCCACTAATATCTGCTTCAGGCTATTTTGTTTTCTGGCCTGTTCCCACACAGCTTTAGTGCATAACCAGAAAAATGTGCAAGCTCTACGCTAGTTCTTTGAGTAATGTTTCCATTCTGCATGCTACTATTAGTGTGGCTGGCTCAAAATTGGGCAACAGATTTCATCTGTGATACTGTGATATAACATATTCATATCTCTGTGTTATTTATGCCTGAGGATTTATGCACAGTTAATGTGCCTTTGTTGCAACAGTTTAGTTAAGATAAGCTGAAATATGTTCTGATTACAGTAACGTCTGAGTCACACCATGTTTTTCCATCAGTTTCTGCATGTACACTGGAAACTGTCTATCAATTTTTCACAGTTTATTAAATTTCTAGAATGGATCCCTTCCTATAACTTTTAGATGCCTTTCAGATTTTGATTCAAAAAAAAATTGTTGGTTTTGGAGGTAGAAAAAGCTCACATAGATCCTGAACAATCCTCAGACCTTGATGAGAAGGCACTGCAAGCAAAACTCACGTACCTGCCCCCAGGTGAAATGTGCAAATTCTGAGGAAACTATTGGTGAAAATTAAACCATAACTGAATGTTACTTCAAAAACCTTTTGGTGCCCAGTAGCTGTGGAGAAAAAAACCCCTTGTTTCATTGTGGGGATTTAAGACCATCTCCACTGCCTGTGTCTATATCAGGGAGTAAATTTCAAACTTGCACAACTACGGCACACTTTTTGAAACCCACATCAAGGCCTTTCCACACGCAAGGTCTTAAAGTAGAACCTTGAGTGTGTGAAAGGGTCCCCCTGAATTCCCCTACTCAGGTTTTTTGATGTGTATTGGCAATCTGTATCCAATTTGGGGTTGATATTGGGGCTATTGGATGGAAAGGTGTGGAGTATCACACAAAATTAGCCGTGTGATATGTGTACCAGGGTTTCTATCCGAGTGCCTATACCTTCCTACATGTAGGACTGGTGTAGGGCTCAGGCAGAGTCTTCCCAGTTTAGAGCCCCGTTTAGGGCCTCTGGTGGAGGAGCTAAACTGGGGTTGGGTGAGTAAATTTGGTTAAGTCCCGTGATTTAGGCCCCATGGTGGATATGCTCGAAGTCAGCAGCCCTGCTGGAGTATCCCACATGTCAACTGGTGGAAGAAGTTTAGCTACCCTTTCTTGCAGTGATCCACTCAATCATTGGTTCATATTAGGGCTTTTCCCTATACATTGCAAAAATCAATGAAAAATAAATAGTACCTCTTTTGCAGGATTAAAATCCACAAAACAGCACCCTTGGACCAAAAGAATGCAAAAAATAGCACCACATGACAGAAAGAAAATATACAATGTCCGAAATATCAGTAGGCCTTCCAGGTACAGTTGCTGCATGGTTTGAAAAGGGTAGAGTTTCCAGACCCCAGAATACAGCTAAGGCTATGAGAAAGTTTGGGGCTACAATTTCAACCCCAACATACACCCAACATGTTTTCCACACAGGTTGATTTTATCAAAGGAAGCTTGTTTTTTCATTGAAAAATTTCTCAAAGGTTCCAATCTATGATACAAATTTTAGTGATGGCTCACACAGACTGGGATTTCAAGTATGCTCTAATGGCCGGTGGGCAATCAACTGGTGGCATGAGCAGATACTTTTCGTAGTGTGAGCTTCTACTTATCAACGCAAGATTTTGCATCCATGTAATAACGAAGGCAATTAGTTAAGCCACAAGGGTTACAAATTTGAGACAACTATTTTTTAGAGCCACCCTCCAGACATCTATCAATAGTTTTGCAGAATAATAAGGAAATCCTTCCAGGGCCCCATTATTTCCATCGTGGATATTGACTTTGTGAAGTGTCAATATTTGACTGGTAGAGTATTGAGCTTTCATCAAGTTTTCACTTGAATTCCTCATGCTCATGGCGCTTGCTTATGATGTAAGCGAATAGGGCCTAGTAGTCATCCATGAACACCTTAAACAGGCTCTAAAGTTTGGTAAAACCAAATTATGAATTCCACTGATCAAAGATCTCTCACCGAATCATGTACTGTAGCAGGAAGCGATTATACAGATCTCTTCATCAATTTTCTGAAAATACCTGAAAAATGGCATAAAAGTTGAAAAACTTGAGCTCGTCATTCTTCCCCCCCCCCCCCTGAAACCTGAAAATTTACCGTTGCTCAAAACACGAGATCATACTCCTTCATGAGTTTTAGTTTCTAGCTTCAATTTTTGAAGCTCGACATTATGATGGTATCACCTCATAAAATCAAACTGGTTGATAGAAAATCTTTTTGCTTTTTTAGGAACCAATTTTCGGCAGGCTCGCAGGATGCTTGACGCTTTTGATACCATGCTAAGCGGAATTGATAACGCAGCCTGAGATTGAAGGGTTATGATTTAGGAGTACATGAAACTGAAGGCTCGCTCGCTACGTAATGGGAGTCATCCCCTCATGTGCAAAACTTGATGCTAATCTTAGCACCGTCTCGGGAAGCACTGTGCCAATGCAGAACTCTCATGGGTTACGTCACCCGGCCATGCTTTCAGGAACCAAGACGCGTAAAGAAGCGATTTCCTTACTCAAAATCCCAAGCCGCTGAACGGTATTGTTGGTCGCGGCTACCGCGCCGGTACGAGGTCTAGCCCTAGGTGGTGACAATAGCGTCCGGGCCGGTCACCATTTGCGAAAGCCTGCAAACCCACGTCGACGAGATTTCAAGCATGGGTACTCTCCTGGAAAACAGCTATCGTCGAATGAAAAGGGGACGATGAAGCTTACTCACGTTCGTCATATGATGTTAGTTATTGGAAGCACGGATCTAGATACAAGGAATCTAATGTACTGATCGCCAACCTAAATTTCCATAACAATGGCTCTCGGGAATCTTTACATAAAATTGTACATCGCGAACCTTTGATGGGAGGGCGATCTATCGTGAGTGAATCGCGGGCCGCGGCTCAGATTTATCTTACTCCCTGAGGCCAAATCAGAGTATTCGCCACCTAGAGCGAAATCAGTAAGATTCAGGCGTGCGTGTACAAAATGAAATCTCAACACCTTGACTGCGCGTCCCAGGTTAGGCCGAAAGTCTAACCAAGAGGAAAAATAGGTTGTTCATGAGGAGAGTCGTGTTGAGGAGACTGATGAGACTGTCGGTTCTAGTGAGTCATAGTCTGGAGACTGGGCCGTGCTAGAGATTTTACAAATCCTTAGGTATAAATAGAGGCTTGTCAGGAACAATACTGCTCCCACAGACCTCAGGTCATAAGGACTTTCCATCTAGTTACAATTCATTAGCAACAACAAGATAGAAGTACAATATACGGTTACAATTACAACATGATCAAGGCTTCAGTAATCAGTTGGTGTGTTTTCTTGCTAGGCGCAGGAGTTTCCGCCACTCTCGATCCAGCTACTGGTTATGCTCTGGGCACCAAACCCACAGATGCTTGGATAGCGACTGTGTCAGGTCAGTTTTGAACTAATGAATTGGATAATACTCATACAAATCGAAGTTTGACAACTTCCCTTGTAACAACCTTCTTTTAGCCACCTCATCTTCTGGGATTCAGGCCGCAGAATGCTCCCACAATACCAGGCTATCTAGTGGGTCAAAGGATACCAACACTAACTCTTTTCACGGTCTCATTGTTCTTCCACACGCTCTAGATCCTGAACATGTAAACTTTTGTTTGCAGATCAGAAATTTGCTTGGTTCCAAATTGATCCCTCTAAAGTCAATCAGCAGGGTTCTACCTATGGCACTTGCCACGCTACCACTGTTCGTGTTTTGTAATATCGTTTACTCGTGAAAAAGGATAAGACATAGATTGGGCTGACAAAGAAAGGTTACTGTTTTCGAATTCCATAAATACTACCTGATGGGACAAATAGACGGCACCTTCTGCAAGTCAGCTAGAAAAAGACAGCGGCTACGATGTGTTTTTCTGGCAGTGAGTTACACATGCTATGATTCTCGTAGCCTTGATAATTTCTAACCCTTTTTCTATGTTTTTATCCGCCACCATTCATTAGAAACTCTGGAGGGAGCTCAGGGACGGGTACCGGGCCCATTAGGGATCCAAATACCGGGGAGCCTGGATACGAGGATAATTCAGGAAAATTCCATCTCGGAAGCCCTCCTAGTAATGGTGGAGGTAGGAGTCAAAAGCACAGGAACAAAAATCATGGCGGAAATCATTCCAGGATTGGAAATGGTCGGGGTAATACTAGAACTGGAGGCGGTCTTGCTGGCTTTGGTGGAAACGGGCAATAACTGGGGAAATTTTCGAGCGTGTGAACCACGCTGGCTTTTCTGATCTCACCTACGGGTGATGCGTCTCTAGAATATATCTGTGGAATACCATAAATAAAACTCTGTGAAATCCAAACTGTGCAGAAGTAGGATCCTTACTTACACAAATAAGTAAACCTTTGCCTTGCATATGAGCTTGGCTAGTATGACATTGCATCTGCGTGTTTTTAGCAATCGGAAGATGAAAGAAAAATATTTAGAATCAGGACATATAGTAGGGCCCCTGTTCCAGGGGAATAATGGTAGCAGTGAAGAAATTGTTTGTAAGAAAGGATTGTATACTTTGAGCTCAGATAAAACATGATTGTTTGAATTTTTTGAATCATGATTACATAATAGTTAATAAGTTATTGATGGCAAAAACAGGGTGAAGTAAAGTTCAAAGAAAATTAGATTGTCTAGGTGAGATACCCATGAAGATCCCAGATACTCTCGGGCAGGTCAAGTGATGAGGAAATTTTCTACCAAGGGTTGTGCAAGTGATGGTAAAAAAGAGATCAAAGGCAGCCGTGTTGGTTAAATTAAAATTGGAAAATATTGTGGGCCCAATATCCCACAGAAGCTAGTGTAACTAACTCTCCCAAAAAAACACTACCATAAAAAAAATGAGCAGGGAATTGTTTAGTTTATTCGTTGGTTTTCATCTGCGGTGAGATGAAAGATATGAATGAAATCCTCCATTGATATATCAAAGCTAGTGTGGCATAGGTGTTAGCGCTTGGAAGTTCGGATGCCTCCATGGAAAAGAGGAACATGTCGAACGGTACGCCTATAGGCCGAGTTGCCATTGGCAGCCCTTCTGGCAGGAGGCAAGATATAATTAACCCCAGGTCCAGAGGGGCTTCCACCATCATCACTGTCCAAAGCAGAGATTTTGTCCAAGAAAGAAGGAAGGTCATCCGGCTTGGGCTGGTTACACGAACCAATCAGATCACTCAATGGTAATGTAGTAGGCAAAATAGGAAGAACAATTACTTCTGTTTGTGGAATAGTGTGGCCAATTCATCTCTAAAAACAAATTTCCACCCATCATCAGGTGCAATAGGAAATGGCAAAATAATGTGTAGTTCGTTGGAAATGGATAGTGATTCCTTGATTTTGGATGCTGAAATATGACCAAACCAGCTGTGATACACGTGGGAGGTATCCTTGTATTAAATGATGCTTCCAAGCTTGAAGTCCTCCAAAGTTGAATGAAGGTGGTAGAGAATTTTGGCTTTGAACCAGAAAGAAAAACAAGTAAGATTAATTGAAGACGTACAAGACAGTTGACCTGCTGTAAAGATCTACCAGAATGATCTCTTGTGTAGAATTAAGCTTCCTATGATAGAAATCTTAATGTTGGGGGTGTGGCTACAGGTATGATCTTGTTGTTTGCACTGGAGTAAAATTTTCAAGGATTGAGCCTCTGTTGAACTTGATCCAATGGGAGGAAGTGTGGCCCTGGGAGTTGAGTTTGCTGGTGTGGATATATGGTGATACCATTAAGCCAAGAATCTGGGGCGTTGATAAACGCACGCCGATGGGCGCACGCCCATGCCCATCGCACACCTTTTTTTTATTGGCGTGCGGGCTGCACGCCCATCGGCGTGCGACACTTCAGGCGTGCGGTCGCACGCCCTGCCCGTTCAGAAAAGGGCGTGCGAACCGCACGCCCTTTCTATGTGTATAGGCAAGGGCGTGCCCCTACCTATATACATGCTGATGTCATGCGTACACAAGAATGTACGCATGACATCAGCTCCGGTCGAGGAGTACAGCCTCCTCGACCGGAGGGATTCCCTCCCGGTCGAGGAGGGTATACAGCCTCCTCGACCGGAGGGATTCCCTCCTGGTTGAGGAGGGTATACAGCCTCCTCGACTGGAGGGATTCCCTCCCGGTCGAGGAGGGTATACAGCCTCCTCGACCGGAGGGATTCCCTCCCGGTCGAGGAGGGTATACAGCCTCCTCGACCGGAGGGATTCCCTCCCGGTCGAGGAGGGTATACAGCCTCCTCGACCGGAGGGATTCCCTCCCGGTCGAGGAGCCTCCAGTCGAGGAGGTTGTACGTACAACCTCCTTGACTGGAGGGATCCCTCCGGTCGAGGAGGCTGTATACCCTCCTCGACCGGGAGGGAATCCCTCCGGTTGAGGAGGCTGTATACCCTCCTCGACCGGGAGGGAATCCCTCCGGTTGAGGAGGCTGTATACCCTCCTCGACCGGGAGGGAATCCCTCCGGTCGAGGAGGCTGTATACCCTCCTCGACCGGGAGGGAATCCCTCCAGTCGAGGAGGTTGTACGTACAACCTCCTCGACTGGAGGGATCCCTCCGGTCAAGGAGGCTGTATTCCTCGACCGGGAGGGAATCCCTCCGGTTGAAGAGGCTGTATACCCTCCTCGACCGGGAGGGAATCCCTCCGGTTGAGGAGGCTGTATACCCTCCTCGACCGGGAGGGAATCCCTCCGGTTGAGGAGGCTGTATACCCTCCTCGACCAGGAGGGAATCCCTCCGGTTGAGGAGGCTGTATACCCTCCTCGACCAGGAGGGAATCCCTCCAGTCGAGGAGGCTGTATACCCTCCTCAACCAGGAGGGAATCCCTCCGGTCGAGGAGGCTGTATACCCTCCTCGACCGGGAGGGAATCCCTCCGGTCGAGGAGGGTATACAGCCTCCTCGACCGGGAGGGATCCCTCCCGGTCGAGGGGCTTGCAGTCCTCCCCGGCAGGCGTGCGGCTGCACGCCCATCCTCGGGGGTGTCGCACGCCTGTAGATGGGCGTGCGAACTGCACGCCCATCTACAGGCGTGCCCACGCCCAAGGATGGGCGTGCAGCCCGCACGCCAATAAAAAAAAGGCGTGCGGGCAACACGCCTTTTTTTTTATCGGCGTGCGATGGGCGTGGGCGTGCGCCCATCGGCGTGCATTTATCAATGCCCAAGAATCTGGGTTTGATAGTGTTTGTAATGTTGACACCATCATTGAGGGGATATCCCTATTTGTTATCTTCCAAAATCAAAAACAAACAAAAAAGAAAAGAAAAGTTGGCCTAGTATGTACATATCTTATGTAATTATTAGAAAATAAAATAAAAAAAGTTTTGGTGTATGCAAATAATTATTTAGCTTTACCCAAATTTTGTTTTTGCAATGATGGTACTTGAACTAGTGGATGACCAACCAAAACTTATGATTCTACCACCAAAAGATTTTCAAAGGGGATTTGATGAAAACTTGGTAAGATTGTACATAAATATTTATGTAACGTATTTAAATATGTATTATATATTCATTTACGCAAGTTGCAGATCGGAATCTGGGGGAAGTCGGAGGAATGGATGTCTTGATGATGCACGAGGTGTGAATAGAAATTAAGAAATTTTAGACAAGAGTTTAACGCATACTGCGGCGGAGGATTTTTGATGAGTACATGTTTAGATGATTAGATGTGGAGATTGTGAATTGGGTTGAGGCTTGATTGAGGGTGATCAAAGAGATAAAATATTTAAGTTATGTAAATCAGTAGGAGATGGTGGATTAAATTGTACAGGCTGGATAAGATTCATTGAGGATGATGATGAGACTTGTTTTGATATTGTACTCGAGGGCGTCGGCCTGGGCAGTAAGTCGGGCGTCTGAGCGCTTGGTGGGGGCGCTCTTCCTCCTACTACATAGTACTAGTCCACCTCACCACCGCCCACCCCACCAACAAGCAGCACACAACCAAGAACATACACCTCACCAGTCAAATGTGCGCGTCTCTTCCTGACCAGACTTACAACATATAATAAGCTATAATCGATTTTGTCTACACTTTAAACAGATTAAAACTCACCAACTAAAACCCAACCCCCAACACAAAAACCAAAAAAAAAAAAACGCGCACACACACAATACATACCTCTCCCTTCTTCTTGACCAAACCAACCACATCAACTTATACTAACCAATCACTCAACATCGACAACCATCAAGAACAAGAACCTATCAATGGGAAACTGCTACTCGAGCTTTTTCAACACCGACCCAGATCATCTACAACAAGTCAAGGCTTCAAAGATCATCGACAAGACACTCAAGGAAGATGAGAAACAGATGACCAAGGAGGTCAAGATCCTCCTCCTCGGAGCTGGAGAGTCAGTGGATACCCCTCTTCTCTTATCCTCATCTATCTATCTAAAGCAATACCCTCCTTTTTGTTTTCAATCATCAGGTCCGGTAAGACCACCGTCCTAAAACAGATGCAGATCGTTCACAACCGGGGCGGATTTACCTCCTCGCAAAAGGAACACTATCGACAGCAGGTGGGTCTCCAAACTCAAGCCTTGTCTTCTCTCATCGATTCAATCAAACTGATCAAATCCTTCTCTACCTCATCAACTCAAACCTCAACCAAATCACTCTTCCATCTCCCACTGATCTTAGGTGTTCATGAACATCTGTGAGGGAATGCGATTATGTCTGGAAGTGATGAGCAAAGAAGAAATCGAACTAGAAAATGCCGACCTCATGGTCCGCCTCCCATCCAACCTCCATCCTAATCAATATCAACTCATTCAGCACAAATCATTCACTCTTCCTTCTTCTTCCTTTTTTTTTCCAGAAATTCGTACCCATGTTCAATCATTACGTGGATGTCGAACCCCGACAACCCTTTCCTATCGAATATCTAGAACCTCTCAGTCTCTTTTGGGTCGATGGAGGGATCAGGAAAGCAATGGACTCGGGAAATGAATGGGCTTTGCCTGAAAAGTGCGTCTGCTCACATCTACAATTCCCGACAACAAACTATCACCTCGCATATTGACCAACATCTCAATCACTTCATCATACCTCTCCCACGCGTAGTATGAACTAGTTGAGTATACAATCTCCCCTTCATCTAGACTGCTCAAGTTAATCATTAATCACCATGTTTTTTGCTCTGTAGTTTTTTTCCTGAATTAGATCGGCTATTCCATCCTTCATACGTCCCTACAGATCTAGATATTCTACATTGTCGAGGAAAAACAACTGGAATCACAGAAACTACCTTCAACGTCTCCGAGCTAACATACCGGTCCGTTTCAAACCTAAAATCTCTCATTTCTCTTGGGCTATCCAATACTCAAAAAATAATGCTGACTGACATACGCTGCGTAGAATGTTTGACGTAGGAGGACAGAGGAGTGAACGAAAAAAATGGATCCATTGCTTTGAGGGTGTGACTGCTGTGTTATTCCTGGTCGCCATTTCCGGTTACGATGCCCGGTTGCTCGAAGACGGGGATGCTAATCAGATGCAAGAAGCTTTGATGTTATTTGACACCATCACAAATTCTCAATGGTTTACTCAAACTTCCATGATCCTTTGTTGAGTACCTTTCCTCAGAATATCATGGTGGCCCGACTGCAAACTTACATTGTCTATTTAATTATGTTATAACTTGCATCTTGCGTCTCGGAATAGTTTTGAACAAAACCGATTTATTCAAGCAGAAACTTTATTACTCACCCATTTCAAAACACTTTCCAGGTATGAAACACTCCCCAAACCCTGATCAACCTGGGATTTAGACCCAGAGAGAGAGAGAGAGAGAGAGAGAGGGAGAAAGAAAAAATGACTTGCAACCCTTCCTATCTGATCTTTTTCCATTACACGTGAACGAGAATAGATTATTCAGGTGACGATACTGATTATGAAGCAGCTCGATCGTATTTCAAGGACCGGTTTGTACGGCTCAACCGGTCTACAAAGAAAGAGATCTACACCCATGTAAGTCCTCATTCGTCACTTCCCTCACATAAACCCCGTCAATAACTGAATATCGTATCTTGTGTGCTTAGTATACGTGTGCTACCGATACGTCTCTGATGCGAGTGGTGATGGCTTCAGTGACAGAGTGAGTACTCGATTGATTACCCCCATCTGCTCGCTGCCACCAATCTTAAAATAACGAGTTTCCTTTTTCTTTTCTGGAAAAACCCATCAACAAATAAAGCATAATCATTACGAGAAATCTTCAAAGTATCATTCTCTGAAGAAGATAGCTCAACAGCATTGGTCCTCTCTCAAAATTTCCGTCTTGAAATCCATGCCATCCCTCGACTACATCTTTTTTCTCTTTGATCTTCTCTCAGTCACTATCCTCATTATTTTTTTGTGCCATGTTTTATTATTTATATCTATGAATGATCTGCAAATTTTTCCTCATGATTTTATTTTGGGTTGTCATTATCTCTCCATCCCTCCTCCTATGATAAGTCGCTTCGAATTTTGATTTAGTCGCTTTTGTTTGGTAATGTCTTTCTTCATTTATCTTCTTCTTTTTGGTTTGGTCTACCTCTTTAGCACCTTTCCTCGTCGCGTTATACTCGTCAATTCACACTTACACATCCAATCACACGGCCACACAATCACACACCCACTCTGACATTCGTTACCCAATCAGTTCATTGTCTCATCTCGCCCTCTACTGTTATCTCTCTGCTTTATCCGCATACCTCCTCTCTTTCCGTTCCTTCTTTGTTTTATTTATCTCGTTTAATATATCAGGTTCTCTGTTTCTTTATAAAATTCTTCATCATGTGTCTACACATATGTTTATTTATTTATTTCTACACATCATGAATAGAAAACCGTCTAGCCCTATAAAAGATAAGTGTTATGTGCATGACTAGGATCGGTGAGTTTGTGCCCCGTTTCGAAATATCTTGCTTAGGATGAGTATGATGAGGGCTACGATTCCTTCAGCTGAGCATTGGGATTCACGTTTTTTTTTTTTTTTTCTTTTCAAGTCGTAGATTTAGGTCAAGCATTATTAGATGTAAATATATAAATGTCGTGGTAAATTTAACATAAATAAATGTCGTGACAAATTCAACATAAATATCTTGATTTTCTTTCTATTGCGGCACTGTCTGTCGCCAAAGGGAATAACAATTCCTGACTGTACTTCGCCCCAAAAATCTCAATTCTTGTACTGGAGCAAACTACATGGGTATAGTCCAATGTGAACCCTCAGAGGATCAAGCTCGTTTCCAAAAGGGTCTGGCCGGGAATTGAACCCGGGACCTCACCCACGTGCGCTGACGACCCTAAGGGTGAATCATACTACTAGACCACCAAACCCTTGGAGGAGGGTGGGGAAATTCAATATAGAATAGCAAAGTAAGCACATTGGGTATTATACAATTTTCCTATTCAAGCTCACTCAGAATCTCACACATTTGAGAGCAAGGTTTTGATTCTATTGAATTGAATTTGATTCCAACAACGGGGCACAAAGTGAGTCGCAGACACATTGACATGGTAGAGAGGGAAGATAACAAATGAGCTGGAGCTAGCTAGTACAGTACGATTTCTAAGTAGGACATGATCGTCATACCATCTGCGAGTTTCAGGTTGAGGAAGCTGGCCAATGATCGAGTAGCGAATTAGTTGTCCCAGATTAACTACATAAATCCTCCCGATCCACATTTCTTTACGTATTCATCATCTTGTTGAGTTAGTTCCCCTGAAATAACATCATCAATGAAGGTTGAGATGTAATTTGGTGTCAAGTATTTGATAGTTTCTCAAAAATTCATTTGACTACATGTGTAATTACTTCTTTGGTTTCTCAAATCACCGATAACAACCCAGTTATACTTTCAGGGAATTTGATCAAAAACCCGAGCTCCCCATTGCCGCCCATAGGTTTGGTGGTCTAGTAGTATGATTCACCCTTAGGGCCGTCGCGCACTTGGGTGAGGTCCCGGGTTCAATTCCCGGCCAGACCCTTTTAGAAACGATAGCCATTCGGCACTGTCGTCCGAGACGGCCTCTTGGTTGAATCCCAAAGGCTCACTGACAAGTTCGTGTAAAAACGTGTTGTACACTTTTTAATTTTTCTTCTTTGTGATGAATAAATATGTAGATAGTTCTATCTGAGCTCGGAATGATCGAAGGAAGAAGATCTGGTTGACTGTGATGATCTTTGAACTAGTCTCACAACTGTAAAATCATCGAACTCGGAGGGTCGACTCGAACGGACAAATTTCTGATAACGGCGAAAAAATTGAATGGAGTAAAAGTTGAATGGAGTAAAAGTTGAATGGAGTAAAAGTTGAATGGAGTAAAAATTGAATGGAGTACCAGGGAGTCGAATCCTGTACCTCTCGCACACATGGTGCTAAGCGAGCGCTCTACCGATGAGCTAGAACCCCGATGACTTCTCCCTCTTTTTGGAAGTCATATCGCGCCAGCAGTGACATCATGTCGGATCATGCAATTTTGAATTTGAATTTATTGACATGTGCAGCAACAAATTTGACAATGCATATGAATCCCACCTGTGGCCACCTCTAGACCCCCTACTAAGTACGGACCCCCCGGGGCACCTCAGTGCCTGGATACCACCAAAAGCCCCGCTAAGAGCAACTCCACCGTGGTTGCTATATGGGGTTGCTATGCTAAATATAGCACCCCAAACCCCATATAGCAATGCCACCACAGGTGCTACAATAGCAATCCTCATGCCTTGGTTGCTATACCAGTTCCAGATCTGGAACTGCTATAGCAACCAATAGCACCCCATCGGCCAGGTATCACACAGCACAATACTGTGAAATCTGGCCCCTCCCCCCCCTGGTCACTTCAACTCACACACAAGCGGGTAACACCCGGAATCTTTCACCGCACCAAGCTACAATACATTGTAGCCTGTGGTGTGTAGCAACCCACCCTCAGGTTTCTAAGACTCAGTGAGGTGCCCTGGCACAGTCAATATAGAAACACGGATAGCTCCCTGTGGTGGAGATGGCCTAATGCAGCGCTCCCCAGAAACCCTGAGTTCCCCAACCCTGCCCACCCTACCCAAGGCCAAAAAAACACCAAGTCCCACCTTGGGGCCCCAGTGCACGTCCCTTGAGCCGCCCTGCCTCAAGCCCCCGCAACACTGCCCTGACACACCACAACCTGTTGGAATTTTCTTTTTGTTTCTTTTAATCAGTCAGAATCCCTAATTTCAGTTAATCCTAGATGTACCACTCAAGCAACTATCCAAACAGCCTCAACGGTCAAACACATCAACCTGCGTACCCTGGAATCAATGGGATCAATTACCCAGTGCAACCTCAGCAACCCACTCACCAACCAATGGGCTTCAGGCTCCAATGGCCAATAGCTCAAGCATCACAAGGTATTTATTTATCTATCTCTACAGCCAGATTTTTCCATCTCTCAAACTCAGCCCCATTTACCTCCCGCAGACTTCTCCCAGGAATATGGCCCCGCTAGAAATACCCCGCAAGAATTACCAGTCAACTTTGCTGATCCCGGGCAGCCTCACAGATCTCAATCTAACCATCAACCCCGGACTGCTGATGAATTGGAAGCTCGCATTATTTCACAGATCAAGGGATTCTCCACTTTTGATAAATCTGGAACACGCGTTCAAGATCAACCACGTGGCAGAGGAGGAGGCACTTGTGGTGGTGGCGGAACAAAGAGAGCTAGAGGCCGTGGAGCAAAATCAACCAATGGGGCTCACCCAAGTTTGGAGGGTATCCCGCCCGTTGAGCCCTTGTTCTTAGACACAAACAAGATTCCAAAAGCTGAGGACTTGAATGATCTTCCAAAGCGGCGGAAATTGGAACAGCATGTCATATATGAGCTCAGCAAGTTACCAATTGATGAGCTTTGCCGCCAAGCTGCAAAATATACAAAGTATCAGCGTCTCACCTTGGAAGATCAATATCATCTGAACAAGGCATACTTTGCCTACCAGCGCGAAGTGTACCTAATTGCATGCACGTGAATGCTGACTATCAAGCCTATGCTCTCCCATCTGGGGTTGTTAGCCGGATTTGTGGGTCAACTAGTTTCAACAACTTTTGCAAGTACAACAAGGTTGCTAGTGTTACCTATAATAGCAGTGAGTTAGTTTTGGTGTGCTTTTATTGAAAGCAACATTAAATTAATATACTCACTCTTTGATCACAATAGAAACCATCCATCAAAATTAACAGAACTGTTTGTGCGGCATCCTGTGGGCCAAAATTGACAGCACAACCCAACAACAATGGAAGGATCCCGAATTTGTAAAGAAGAAGGAACAGGAAGTTATCAGTCTTCAGCCTAAATCAGATGATCACACAGCTGTCTCCACATCATCCCTACCCAAATCACGCTTCAAGCTGAATGAATGGGCCTGAGAGATCAAGCATAGTTTCTTTTTTCACATTGTCTTTTTAGCTAATTGTGTATCTACTTCCAAGTTAAGGAATTTGAGTACTACCCATAGCATGGAGGGATTTGTGGTGCTTACGTCAAGAGATCCTAACCTTAATGTTTTAATTACTGGTGGTAGCCTTCTTGGAGAGCAATTCATCAACATGATGACTAGAAAAGACCCAAATCTGTGTTGTAGTTTCTTCTCTTTTGTCAGCGGGTACACAGCAATCAAGGAAATTTCAGGAGTTGAAACCCCCCCCCTCCTGTCAAACCAAAGAATCAACCAATGATCCCTGAGGAGGAAGTACTCGCTTCATATGGTAAGGGTTAGTTTGTGATAGGTGTTGTGAAATGGTGGTTTGAGACTATTACTGAATCTTCAATGCAAATGAACCAATTTAGGTACAAAGCGTGTAAACTTGGATGCAGTTCCGGATCTTTTGGCCAAGGCACTTTGTGAGATTTCTACCATTTCATCAATGGGAATAAAGCTATTGACTGACTTAGGGGAATTGGTGTCCTTCTCTATTTAATATGTAGGCAAAGCAACACATGGCATTCATACAGGCAGGTGGCCCGGTCCAAAAACTGATACAGAGTTGAAGAAGCTAGGGGTTGTGCTGAGGGTCAAGAAAAACAATTTTGGTGTTAACCCCCTGGACCTTTTTGGTCTCCCTTCCAATATGAATAACAAACAGCTCATGCGTATACTCTGTACATTTGGGGAGGGGTGGGTAGAGCTAATTGCACCGGATGCGTCCCCAGCCAGCAAGATAGGTGGTGCTTTTGAAGGCCACCAAGGCCATAACAACAATATAGAAGCCACAAATGAATCAGGAAAGCAACTTGATACTTCCAAGAAGCGTCTGATCATCGGGCATTGATAAATGCACGCCCACACCCAACGCACGCCGATAAAAAAAAAGGTGTGCTGCCCGCACGCCTTTTTTTTATTGGCATGCGGGCTGCACGCCCATTGGCGTGCAACACTTCAGGCGTGCGGTTTGCACGCCCTGTTCAGAAAAGGGTGTGCGAACCGCACGCCCCGTTCAGAAAAGGGTGTGCGAACCGCACGCCCTTCCTATGTATATAGGCAGGGGCGTGCCCCTACCTATATACATAGAATCGGCGTGCGGCTTGCACGCCAATTCCATGTATATAGGTAGGGGCACGCCCCTGCCTATATACATGCTGATGTCATGCATACACAGGAATGTACGCATGACAACAGCTCCGGTCAAGGAATACAGCCTCCTCTACTGGGAGGGATTCCCTCCCGGTCGAGGAGGTTGTACAACCTCCTTGACCGGGGGGGATCCCTCCGGCCCAGGAGGTTGTACAACCTCCTCGACTGGAGGGAATCCCTCCAGCCGAGGAGGTTGTACACCCTCCTTGGCCGGAGGGATTGGTTGAGGAGGCTGTACGACCTTTTTGGCCGGAGGGATTCCCTCCGGTCAAGGAGGTTGTACACCCTCCTTGGCCGGAGGGATTCCCTCCGGTAAAGGAGGTTGTACACCCTCATTGGCCGGAGGGATCCCCCCCGGTCAAGGAGGTTGTACAACCTCCTCGACCGGGAGGGAATCCCTCCCGGTCGAGGAGGGTATACAGCCTCCTTGACCGGAGGGATCCCTCCCGGTCGAGGAGGCTGTATAACCTCCTCGAACGGGAGGGATCCCTCCCGGTTGAGGAGGCTGTATAACCTCCTCGAACAGGAGGGATCCCTCCCGGTCGAGGAGGCTGTATAACCTCCTTGACCGGGAGGGATCCCTCCCAGTCGAGGGGCTTGCAGTCCTCCCCAGCAGGTGTGCGGCTGCACGCCCATCCTTGGGGGTGTCGCACGCCTTTTTTTTAAGGGCGTGCATTTATCAATTCCCCTGATCATCAATGATTCTGACCATGGGGATAGCCCGGTTTCATCCATCCACCCAGCAAAAAAATCAAAATGCTTGACTCAAGTCAACCTTCTTGAAGATTCATCTGAAGGTGGTTCAGACCATGAGAAATTCATCTCTGATGATGATGAGGAGTCCTTTTTGGACAACAGTCCTCTAGAAGAACTGTAAAATACTGATTTTGATTTTGTCTCTTCTTTAATTATTACATTAATATAGTGCCACACTTGCCTACTTCTACATAATAAATTTTCAATTCATGCACAAAAACAGGTGGTTAAGGATCCAATGAAAGAACCATGCTTTGATGGCCAAAGTAATCTTCCTGAAACCCCCCAGCTACCTGATGCTGATATGAATATTCTTTGGATATATGAATGACAGAAGCTATATCTCTGTGGTGTAACAATCTATGCCTTGGTGCATTTTGTAACAATTGAATTTTGGGGAGCAAGGCTGGGAAGATAAAAGTGTGAGTAGTTCACATTAGTAGAAAATTAAAATCTTCAATTAGTGGATACTGACAAACAGTGTCAAGGACTGGTGAGGGAGGAGTTCTGATTTCATTTGTATGAGCCTGGGCCTCTTATATCATTGCAGGAAACAAGGAATAGCTACACGAAGTCAGAATTGAGGAGTATCATACAACTCATTGGTCAACCTTTGGAACAAAAGGGCTAAGATGTATATTAGGTCTGTCCTCCTTTTCTTCTTTTAGGTAAGGGTAAGGATGGGTTTTTTAACCAGCAAAGGGGGACTGATTTTATTCTTTTCTATGGGAAATTCTTGGTGGAATATAAATTGAAATATGATGAGGATAAACAAGCTAGAAATATTACCATGTGGTATTTAGCTATTGTGTAGCTAAACAATACAGCACATGCTTTTTAACTAGTCTAGCACAAGTTGAAACAGGCAGAGGGGGTTTTAAAATCTGGAATGGGCACAATGAACAATTCATTGGTAGTGTTTATTGCATTACAGTTGTTGAAGTTTCACCGCTGTTGTGCTCCATCTCTTCTTCTTTATCACATCCATCTGTCACTCCTTTTTTGTTTCACTCCCTGATGAATATCCATTCTTGTCAGCCCTAGTCTCTAATTAGGGTAGAATCTCAGACTTGTATATAAATACTGATTACAGTATTTAGTCTGTTTTTTGGTCTCACTATAACCAGGGTGGCCAATGGAAATAAGCCCCTCTACACTGAAAGTGGATGGGCTAGCACCTTTATGTAAATAAAGGGACACGGCTGAGATACAAGCTAGCACAATTGCTTCAACAGCTCCCTTCAAGTAGGAGAGGACTTCTAGTCACTTGAATTAAACTCTAGTGACTAGGAAGGGATAATGTATGGGAAAAGAAGAAATGTAATTTAATTATCAATAAAAACCCCACTCACTACTATAGTAAGGAAGGTGAACAGGTTTTTATGGTAATAATCTGGGGGAAATTCCCTTTAGAAGGTAATCTCTACCCTTTAAATATTACAAATGATATTAACCCCAAGGTAATAACTCAAAGAGTTTATATTACTTGGGGTAAATTTAAGAAAATAGTCTCCTTGTAGGAGATATAACTCAAGTATAATTTGTAGGGTAACTTCATGGAGATATATTATTCTCTCCTACAATTAGAAATTCTTATATTATTTAATAGGGAATTGAAGTGATAAATTTATTCTGATTTACTTAGTTCATTTTTGAGTACAAGTCCTTATCCATTGGGTTATATGAATGGTGCTTTTTTTTAGACATGTGCGCTATTGTCTCAATGTCTGACCATTCTCACCTTCTGTTCCACAACTCAGTCAGCCATAGATTGTATGTAGATAAAATAGACATGCTGTCTGCATAGATAATGAAACCATCTGTTCTTCTGTGCACATTTCCCTGATGTCTCTATAGAATAAAGCCCCTTTTAGCATGACCAGGGTTTTATCTGTTGGCATCTGTTCTTAAAAATATCTCAGCTCCAGCCATGGGTTTTCTCTGTTGGCATCTGTTCTTAAAAATATCTCATCTCCAGCCATTCACAGTTGAGCTTCAACAACAGTGTATGGGATATGTTATTTATACAGGTTATAACCCTTATATTTCCATGAGAGGGGACTGATTATCCCATGATGTTCACAAATGATAAAGATGGTTGGCCTATATTTAAGTTAGCAGGGATGTCAATTTATGTCTTAAAATTTCAGAATAAATTGCTAATGAGGTAAAATACATGGGGATATGAACAAACCTATTCAGTAGGGGAGAGGTGTTGGAATTATTAGGTAAATCTGTGGGGACATGGGGCACATGAATTTATATATTGAGTAGGAAAACTGATGGGTGAGTATTGATTGCTATTTTGGAATACAGGATTTTTAACTTCTGTTTGTTTTATTTGGAAAGCAATCCTTCTGAAACCATTTTTTGTTTCTGAAAATGTTTCTCATTGGCTTGGTCAGGGGTTACACATGAGGAATCATAACTGTGTAGGTCAGGTTCACCACCATTTATTTAATGAGCATTTAATACATTGATCAATTAGGAAGTGAGTTTCCAGACTTCTATGGTACACAGTATTTGATCAAGAGAAAAAACATGTAAATATCAGATTCCAGTCAACAACTATTTTTCATTTGCAAAACAAAATGTTTTTCAATTCAAAAGGAAGGATTATATTTGTATTTGATGATCAAATCTTTCTACCTCACTGCCTTCCCCCCATCCCTTGGTATTCTTAACTATTTCTGTGCCAAGCTGTGGTATTCTGAACTATTTATGTGCCAAGCTGGAACACTTGTAGTGAACAAACATCATTCATCTATTGTAAAAATTTGATAAACATCATTCATCTATTATGAAAATTTGATAAAAGCCCAATTTACTTAATGAAATTTCATGAATGGCTATGCATTCATCAGTTTTTTGTTTACCTACTGGGAATCCATTGGGAAGGTGGTGTCAATGGCTCATTTGAAGATGGGGCCAGACAGATTTTTTACTGGCTGTGGTGTGTGTACCACCACAGATTTCTTACTGTCTAGGTTCATAGACATACCACAGGCAGGGTGAGTAATCAAAAAGGACAAATTTGTGTATCATTTTCATAACTTGCACATTGCATTGTGTCAAAATTTCAGCTTAATTTTTGCTTGCTTCCGACTCAAATCACATTCTAACATCAATGACCAGACAGCAAATTTATTTCCCTTCTGGAAACCTGACGGAAAGGCTACAAAGACGACTGAATAAATACAAGAATAAAGAAGACTTGAAAGAGCTATGCCACAAGTAGATTGTTCTTCCAAAACAGTTCCTCCACTACATGGTCAAATATTCAGCTCCCGCAACAATACCTTTGAAAACTACAACGTGGAATTCAATCCACAACCTGGGCTTGAGGACAACACCAAAAAGGACAAAAATGAAGAGTGGAAGGCATGGGTCACCTTGGAAGAAGAAGAACCCAAGCTTGATGAAATTGATATTATGGTTCAAGCAAGCAATGAGAGACACCAACAACACGCCAGGGAATTCAATTGGAGTGTTTTGCTTGGTTGCCTTCATCCTGTCTACATGATACAAAAAATACAATCATCTAACTGGGCTGGCTCAAACTCCTACCATGATTATTCCCCTCCCTGCAGCTGTGGACCCGGTGGGAAAACGAGTCGGTCTATTGACTTGGTTGATGTATATGGTCGGTAAACTCAACATTTGAAGCTTTATCTGCACTGCCAGCATAATTGCATAGGTTTAGTTCATCCCAGTTAAACTAGGATGCAAACAACCAATTTAAAGTAGGTTGACCTCAACCAATGAAATATAAAACCAAGGGGGGTCCCTTGGATTTATATTTCATCAGTTGATTTCAACCAAGTTTAAATTGGTTGAGTGCATCCCAGTTTAACTGGGATGACTTCATCCTAGGCAATTATGCTGGCAGTGCTGTTTCAGACAAATTGAAAAGTGCTGATTCTAGAATTTATTTGCTTTGTCACCTCAGGGCAAAAGCGGGTGACCATTGACTCCTGTAAATGCACGCTTGATTCAGTGCAACTACTATACCTTGGTTACTTAGCAGGCTCTCCGGTCCATCCGCAGACCGCCTTTTTGCTCCCCCTCCTCCTTTTTCACAACAACTTGTGGAAAAATTGCCATGTGGGTGCATTGCCATTTACAATGGCACTCACTCAATTCCTGGAGCCGCAATACCAAAGACTTTATGCTTGGAAACAGAATCATGTAAGTGTTCCTCATTCTGTGTGTATGTACCTGTAAAAAAACCTACCGTAACAAATCTTTTCTACCTAAATATAGGCATGTGATGTGCGTAAACCGTTCAGCGCAGCAGTAGATATCTATTGACAACTGGAAGAAAAATCAGACTCAGTGATACACTTGGTGCTGGGATTGAATGAGAAGCAGGTTCTGGCATGTCTTACCTGCCCTGCTTGCTTTGCTCCTCAGCCACTCAACTCTTCTATGTACCCAGAGACTACCAGAGATTGACTAATAGTTTGCTTGGATGGCAATTTCCAGCACTACCACCACTCAAAGGCCAGCCGGAATTACGAACAGCTTCATTTACCAAGGTTATTCATTGGACAAGAAGATTTCAATAGAGCTAAAAATCTAATAATAGAAAGGGAAATGGAAGATAATCATCAAAAGGTTACAGTATTTGCTTATCATCTCATCCAAAAAGATTGTAATTAATCTGAAGAAATCATTGTTATTATTTAGGCTGATTGATGTACCAAGTCACACAAAGCTGCTAATGACAAGCAAAACAAGTCTACCTGGAAGGGATGTGACAATACTGGTCTAATGGGCTGTTGCTGCCAACACAATGCAGAAATATACCTTGCTAACATCCACAAGTTGGGAGAAAAAAGATGCTTTCCACTGGCACTTTTTCAACACTTACTTTCAGTCATTGATCCAAACATCCAAGTTGGGATTCTTTAAAGCATAGGCTGCTCAATGGATAAGTTCATCAATCTAGTGCATTTCTTTTCTCTTTCTTTTGTCTGAGTTAGCTGCAACAAAATAACATATGCTTTATGCAAAACAAACAATTCCTTTCCACAATGTTTTAATCAGAGGAAACTGTTAGTGGAGGACCGGCCACATCTCAAGTTTGGAACATCAATATTCCATGCCTATGTACATAACTGGAATTGCCAGTTGGATTACCACCCCCACTTCAACAAGGGTTGGGGACTCTCTGATGGGGAGGGCTTAGAACAAATGTGGGCCTACCTTTCACCCTTTGTTAGTCCCTTAAGGTACACCACTCAAAATCATTGGTTGGACTCAATATCACATTGCCTTGCGTACCACAATAAGAGAGGTATAAAACGACTGTGTAAGTCTTGCTCATTTGTTTTGGGTTTGACAAAGAGCTTGCTGCTGAAAAAATATGATTGTATTACAGCCTCCTGGATACATCAAAAATTCAACAAGGTTTTTCAACGCCACTGAGAGACTTGTGCTACATTGGCAAAGCTGTTGGGTCAGCACAACCCTCACAGTTCCTCAGGACAAAGATAATAGTAATAGTGATGAGCAAAAGACTACAAATGTAATAGTGAAGTGAATGTATGTAGTAATGATGAGCATGCGTTTTTAGATTATGTAAGATGTTTTATTTACTGAATAATGATAACTTGGATGATTTAAGCCAAAAGGAAAAGAAAACAAAAGAATGTACCTATGAAAACTATGAATGTTAATAACTTCTGATCCAAAAGGAAATCAAGGGTGGTTTGAGTGAGTGACTAGGGGTAAAATAAGGTGTAGATTCTGAATCTGAAATAATATTGATGGATATATGGATGGAATATAAGATGTACAGTGCCCGGAAATATATTTTCATTAATACAAACAAAAATCTAACTCAAAAATTAAGAGGGTTAGATACACAATTTTTGGGGAGCAGATAGATATTGAGCTGGTGCAAATGATGATGGTGGCAGAAATAGAAAATAACATGACATGATTTATATATATATTTGTTTGATCATTGAGGAAAAAGAAAATCTACAGTTTTGGAAAAAAAAAAATGGGAAATAAGGGTGGTGTAGCTGAGGAGTCAGACAGAATGATTATGAAAGAAAAGATGCAAAAAAGTAAAAAGTAAAAGAAATAAAAAATAAAAGCTCATTTTTTTAAGCCAGTGAATTTCACCATTGAGTTGGGCCTCCATGTGCATCAATAACAGCCTGCATTCTTTCAGGAATTGATTTGATGATGTTGACTAGTACTTGCTGTGGAAAATCATTCCAGGCCTGCTTCAAGGCTTCATGCATCTCGTCAACCAATTTGGGATGGTAGAAATCCTGGATGTTGGTCTTGAGGACCTTCCAGACATTTTCAGTTGGGTGATTGAGGTGGCCAGTTGGGCAATTAGTGGAGATCTTTGCTTTGTGCACTGGAGCACCATCTTCCATCAACAAAAGATTATGGGAACAATCCGGCTCGTATTTCTGTAAGAAGGGGATTAATCCAGGCTTGTATACTTGTTGAATGAATTAGGCTGCTTTGCGGGAATTTGGAAGGATGAAAATCAGGTCAGCCTTGGTTGTAGCAAAGAATGCCCCCCAAACCATTGTTGAGGTGCGACCGCTCTTGAAGTTTGGTTCCAAACAATTGGTGTCATATTTCTGCTGCTTGGTTTGCCAAACCCAAAAAACCTGTGAGTTCTTTCCAATCTCAAAGGATGACTTGTCTGACCAAATAACTTGTCTCCAGTCGGCAATAGTCCAGCCAAGGTGATCACAAGAAAACATTAGATGTTTTTCTTTCTGGATATCATTGACATAAGGCTTCTTGACAGCCACACAATTGTTGAATCCAAGTTCATGGCATTGCATTTGGAGCGTCTGAGTTGAAACCTGAGTTTGAAGGATCTCGCTGATGTTGTTGAGCTTCTTCTTGCGGTTGGTTTCCAGAGAAGCTTTAATCTCTTGCAGGTCACAGTTGGTTGTCTTGCAAGGCCGGCTGGATCTTTTGACGGTTTTGACTATGCCTTTTTCTTTCTTTTTCTTCAATATTGAGTCAACCGTTGATTGAGGAACTTTTGAGATCCGAGAAACCTGAGATATAAACATACCAGCGGCAGCCATCCCAACCAGCTCGGCCCTTTTTTTGGTTGTCAAATGTTTTTTCCCTTTGTTTTGTCCCATTGTGAAATCTATAAAAGGTATGTACAAAAAACTTCAGTCCAAGCAAGGATCAAAAACGAGTTGGACTTACCTTCTTGTGATCACCAACAGAGAGGAAATTGATTAGCTGCACCAATATGATTGATTCACCAAGGTTTGAGGACTTGACCAGTCTTATTGCTTGATAGATTTTAAAAAAAAAGTCTGTGCACCAGGTGCTCAATCTGTAACAAAAATAAATTTCCGGGCAAAAAGTCCACGCACCAGGCACTCAATCTGTAACAAAAATATATTTCCGGGAACTGTAGAAAGTATGATGTGAGAAGGAACAGGATTACCACAATGTCACTATAGACTATGTTGAACTCAAAGAACTTCAACAGAAAGCCCTTGGCCTCAAAGAACCGGTGCCCAGCCCCTCCAAAATTCAATCTGATGTGTGGCTGACTGTTCAAAGACCTAGTAAGAATTGTAACATAAATTTTCAATGTGCTCTTCTTCTTGATCAATAACAGTCACAGCACATTAGTGAGGAGCAAGAAGGGGATGAATCTTGCCGCCAGGAGCCGCTTTCACCTTCCTTTTCAACCTACAATTTAGATTCAGATAGCACCTTCTCAGACAATGCCTCTACTAAAAATGAAAGTAGTGACAATGATTCAGAAACATCAAATTTATCCTCCAAGAAAGTCAAACTTGGCCATCCACCACACCCACCTACATGCAAGCAACACTCCAATCCCAATCCCCATGTACCTACTAATATGTCTCAGGCGGAAACAAAGTCTTGCATAAGTTTTCAAATCTATCAACAATGTGGTCACTATCAAGATCAAAATATATGTGGCAGCCATGGGGTCAATGAAGCAGAAGTTTTTTGTTTGACTCTGCAATCACAACTCAGTAATCAACAAATAAAACACAAAATTACAAACCCCTCACTCAAAGTCTTTGCCATGAAAGGGTAAATGTATGTTTTGCTGGCCAAACCTGTATTCCATTCCACATCTCAAATCACAATCCAAATGCCAAAATCTGTTTTTTCAACAAGTCCTTTATCTGCTGGGCCAATGCAGCTTGTAAGAAGGTCATTGCTGTGGTTAATTTCTGACCATTCTCAACCATGGATGCAGACCTCAAAGCACAATATCAAAATCTCAACCAACATCTCATCCAGCAGGCCAAATTTCAAAATTCCAACAAATCCAACGGTCCAGCATACTCAGGTGAAATGTACAGTCTAGGATGGCAAAAAGTTTAGAAGGCACAATCCCAAATTACCAGGAATCTCTTCCAAAGTTGCTACAGATTGTTGGTCATGAAGCGCTTCAAAGAGATGTTCCAAAAATTGATAAGTTTATTGGCCGGTGCTTCCAATCCGTATCCAAACCCCTATTCCGTGAGGTCCAGAAACAACACATTTGAATCAAAGCCCCCAGACTAGCTCCCCAATATGCAGCCCATCGCAAAGGATTCACCTCACACCTGTCATTTACCGTTGGCCAGTTTGCAAACACACCACACCAAGACACGGATTCATCACCCTTCAGCTGTTTCCTATGGATTCCCATTGAGAAACACACCAGGAAGCTAGTTGAGAATAATCTTCAAGTCACTGGAGGTGAATTTGTCTTTCCAGATGATTCTTGTGGAATCAACTTTGCATGATTTGATGGTATAGTTGAGTGTGCATGGAAAGCCACTGCTTATTCTCACCTGACCCTTCCCTCAAAAACTGATCCCAACTCTTCACATACATGAATCGGGTTATCTTGCCAGCTGCCCAAGAAAACCCAAAAAGCCATTCAGCTTATTAGAGATGGTCACTATATTAATCATCCAAATAAAATCAACTGGACTATTAGAGATATGGATGCTATTTCCAATAACCCTTTAAAATATACTTGATAGTTTGTTTTTTGTGTTTTTCTTTGTAATATGTAACATGCAATGTTTCAAATGATTTGTTGGGTGGGAACCATTCCAAACAAGGTGGAATATTTCAATAAATTTGCCAAGCGTTTGATCTCTTCTGTACTCTTTCCATGAGCCACACACTGAGTCACCAGGTCATAATTCTTCCCAATGTGCTCCTGACAAGCCAAATTTTCCATCTTGGCCATCTCAAACCTTTTGTCCTTATCCTTCTTCTCCCTTTCCCAGTCTAATTTCCTCTTGTTTAATTTTATTCCATGTTCCCACTTCTTTTCCTCTGATTTAATTCCATGATCCCACTTCTTCTCCTCCAGCTCAATTGAGTGGTTGGATTTCTTTTCCTCTAACTTGACCCCCTTGTTATTGTTGTTGACCTGTTGTTCAAGCTTCAACATCTCAAACCTGATGCTGTCACAAGCCACTTGGGCCTTTCCTAATAAAGAATGAATATGAAGAGGCAAGTCAGTTAAATAAAATCAGAGAAAGGATTAAATCATCCATCTTCAACATGTAATCTTCATATTGAGAGAAAGGATTGGGGGTATTGGGCCCTGATGTTGACCAGCTCTTAGGATTGATATTGGCACTGTTGGATGCCCTTTGCTTCTCTCCTTGGGTGTTGAGTTGGCAACGGTTTATTTGAATTTGCAGGAGAATCCAATGCAGAGTTGTTAGGTGTCAAAGTGGTGCATGATTTGTTTTTCTTCTTCTTGCAGGGTGACTGAGTATCTTCTTGAACATCAGATGGAAAGTAATCCTCTGAATCACTTGTGTAAAGGGCCCTTTCTTTGTCACTGAGGGAATCCACAGCCCTTTGATAGCTATTAGATGATTTAGCCTTTCCACTAGGAAAAATACTTGCTTTCTGTCCTTGCTAATGTCAAAAATGGGAAAAAATGGGGCTTTAGCTAATCAATCACAAAAAAGTGATTAATTTATCAAATGAAAAACCAGGATTTCCCCTTCATTTTCATCTGGCAGATTGTCACAAACACTGCCTGGTCCAACTCCTTCCTAAATTATTTAGTGGCAAGGTGAATGGTTTGAAGAAGAAATTGCATAAGTAATAAAACAAAATTCAAACACACCTCTTCACAGTCCTTGCCTCCTTCAGACCTATTCTCACCGGTTTCTAAAGGTTCCAAGATTGCTGACTAAGTGATCACGTATAAACAACATTGAATATATTAGCAATTATCAAAAAAGACAATGAAACAACTGATTGATCTTACAACTGGAGCTCTAGAATTATTGGAATCCACAGATACATTATCTGAGTCATCTTTCTCAACATTTTTTTCCAAGTTGTTGTCCTTGGGACCAGAAGAGTCAGAGCTCTCATCACCATTTTGAGCATTGACTTTGTGCAAGGGCGTCACAGATGGTTTCTTACTCATCAGCTGATGCATAGCATGGAAATTTGGACACATTTTGTCAATGGTGATAATTCCTGCCAATTGGTCTTCATTGGTGAGTCCAAAGCCAGTGGAGAGGGATTGGGTATTTGTTTTCTTGTACTTGTCCTTGTAGCTGTTAACACAATCTTTCATCTGCCTGGGCTCCTCCTTTTTCTATTTTTTCTTGTATTCTTTCATTTCTCATAGGTTACCCAGTTACTTTCTAGACTGGTTTTGGTTATCAGTAATTTAATTCACAGTTTAAATACCTAATTATTCAACACAACCCAAAGGGTGAGGAAAATTGGCTGATGTGTAACAGTATAGGATATGTAAGTAAAAACCAAATAGATTCCTTAGAGATTTGTGTTGAAATGTATGTAATATTCAACCCACCAGCTAGATAAAAATCAATAAAATAAGATGGCCTAATGCCACCCCTATTTGTTTACTGGGGAGTCACCTAGCTAATTGATAGCAGACACCACACCAGCAACAATCAATTGTTCAGCACCAAGCACCAAGCCTGCTTTTGTGAGCTTCCTCACTGTCATGCCTTTGAAGACTGACCAGTGGTACATGGAATTATTTTTTATGACAGGCATTGTGTGAGTGTCATCTGCAGAGAGGTGAGAGATGTGAAAGAATCCTCCAATGGTAAGTTGAAGTTAGTCTGGAAGAGGCTGTGATGCTTTTCAGGTTGTATGCTATCATGAACAGAGGCCCATCAACTGCAGTGCCCTTCATTCCAGGGATTTATGTTGTTGCTGCATTGCCAGGGACCAACTTGTGCTGAACCTGTCTGTGTGCGTGTTTGGAAGGGACTGGTTTGAGTGTGCTTCCAGAAGCATGGCTGACAGAATTAGGGATCTCATCAGACTTGGTTGTGCTGAGACTGGGGGGGGGGGGATCTCATCAGACTTGGTTGTGCTGAGACTGGGGGGGCTGAAGAAGATCAATCAGCAGACTGGATGAAGGGTAAAAAGTAATATTTGATCTATCACTTACTGCGGATTGCAAGATGGCCTCCAAGTATGTATGTGACCACATGATTGGTACCAATACACTAGACCCTTGTGGCAATCTCATAAGAAACTGGTGGAATTTTGAATTTTGTGCTGGAAATGGAAACCATTGATTTGAATTGAGCATAGAGACATAGCCAACCCAGCTGAGACAACCACAGGCGTCCTTGTATTCAATAATACCACCAACCTTGAACTCTTCTCAAGTTGAATTTGAGACCAATTGATGTCTCCTGTGATCATCATCATGGGTGCTTGATTTTTGCATGTGTTTCTGGAGGAGGTTGGAAATATTTACTCCTGCATAAATGTTACTGTAATTATTTGAAGTTAGGAAATTTTAATTTCTACAGCAAAGTTTAGATTGATATTTAGCAGTACTTACAAGTTAGCTGGAATGTTTGATCTCCAGCACATTGAATATTTATTTTTTGAAAATTCTATTAAATATTTAACAGAAAATATTTTTTCTCTCAAATATTGATAAACATTTGCAATGTGATGAGAAAAATATTTTTCAAAAACAAAAAATAACTCTCCCATCAAAGTGTTATCAACCAGGAATTCCAAACTTTTAGCGCACCCATGGTGTAGAAGGTTGTGCGTTGTCAATCAAAAAAAAATTTCAGGCAAGGGTGAGGGCTGGATATTGTAAGTTTCCTGAAAAGGTGTTCTAAATTGAGTACTGCTACCATGTTATAGTATCTAGGGATCAAAAGAAAGAAAGGGTACGTACCTCCAAAAAATCCATCACAGAAGGAGGACTGGATAGCATATTAAAGTACTTCTTCTCTTCTCGAGTCGAGAACCATGGGCCCAGCATGTCGGCTAAATGACGATGGAACAGTGGGAACATGAATCCATTTTGGGCCGATAAGGTCAAGAAGCGCTGCGACAGTATATATCGCCAATCAGTCAATTTTCAGACAAGTTGATAGATGATCAATCACAGACAAAGAACCTACTTGGATGCCTGCAAGTGGGATTCGATCATAACCAGCAAACAGTGCTGGGTTTTCTTGCAATCCTCGGGCACTCATCACGCCATGTACCCCACATCTCTCTCGAATCTTGTTCGCATCGTCCAACGTGAAGATATCTCCATTGGCTACCACTGGAACCAGCCCGTTCGAGCTCGATTGGGCTTCCTGGTTCGCAAACCTGATAGATTCTAAATTCACAGGATGCGAACTAGCTTGTCGACGAGTACGCCCTGGTCAAGTCATTCTTATTTCCTGTCAGTGTTCAAGTTTCCCATAAATAATTCGTAGGCTTAGGTTACTCACCATGGACTGTGATCATCGAAACGTTCGCATGGATCGCAGTTTTAATCAGTTGGGAAGTGTTTCTGCAACAGAAGATCAATTCAGCTACATGTATACACCCATTGGTAAGACTCTCTAAAATCTAATCACCGCAAATCGTCATCTATTCGAATCTTGATCGAGACTGGGAAATCTTCGCCACAGGTGCCTTTGATTGAACGGACCAAGTCGCGAACTAAGTCTGGCTATCCACTTTGATCGATCATAAACACTAATGAGGAATCTGGATATATATACACATGGAGACAAAATAAGGAGAAGCAGACTGAGAGAAGAACAGAGCGGTCACCTTCCGAAGGAGGGCCGAGCCAATTCCTTCCTTGTATGCCCACTGTTGGGGACATCCACAGTTGATATCAACTCCATCGACATACCTTAGTGAGACCCAAGTCAGAAACATTAAAGAAGACTTTTGTCTAAGTTGGGAAGAACACAATGTGAAAGAGGACATACTTTTTGATGAGTGCAGCTGCATGTCCCATGTACAAAGGACTGTGTCCACCAAACTGAGCAATCAAACTGCCCCGAACTTTGCGTTTGGGGCGACTAACACAATTCATCGAAGGCGCTCGAGATTCTTGCATGAGAAAGAGTCCCCGTTCAATCTGGTTCGTGGAAAAATCCGAATCCCTTGCTTTCTCTGATAGACAGAACTCTTGAGCTCTTATAAGGTGTACGCATATATTTATCATTATGATGGGATGATTGCCAGAGGTGGGAAGAGAAGTGCTTACAGAATCATCGGCGTGAATGTAATGTGTGTTTCGTACTCCGAGACGAGCTGTCGGAACGGCAACTTGGAGTATCTGACCATAGGGGCTGGAAGCACAGACAAAAAAAAAAGAAGAAACTCATAAATCCCTCAAAGTATCCAAATCGGAATATATTACTTACCACAAACATTGACGACCTTGAACTCGGTCAGCATCCGCTGAGGGCTCAAGGTTTCGGCGTCCTCGAGCGAGAGGTCTAACAGCAGGTCCTGGGTACTGTCCGAGTCTGGGATGGCCATTGAGGGAGAAGAAGAAGCTGCAGTGTGTAACGGGCGGTTTAACAGGAGAAGTAAGAGCATCCACCATCGTCTCGCTAACTTTTCCGCAACTGCGGAGAGGTTAGCGAGCGCGATGGTTTGCCGAGAAACCACGCCCTCGTGACTCGGTAGGGGGGCTCTGCAGCTGGCTAAGAGCACCCACAGTCGTTTCGATAAAATTTCGACAACTGTGGAGCCCTTAGCGAGCTCGATAGTTGATTTATCGAGCCCGTCCCCACTCGTGGCTCGATAACCCGGCTCGATTGCTGGGAATATTGAGCCGTTCCACACTCGTGCCCTCTGCAACTCGAGTCGATGACTTGGGAGGGATTTCGGGTGTGGTTGAAGTTGGGGATGTTGGTCGGGGGGAGGGTTCACCAAAAGGTGACTTGTGAAGATAATCACGACTTACCTTATTGAGCTTGATAGAGGTCCATAAATTAATAGACCTCTATCAAGAATTCTATTGAATCAACAGTTATTGTGCGCTATCGAGCGCACAAGTGTGCAACATCTCAATAAAGTTGGCTTATCAAGCCGACTTATCGATCAACTTTCTGTCCGCAACCACAAAGTCACCCAAGTTTACGCGCTGCGTCAATCTACTCACAAACGCGTCAACTCTCCAATCCACCCCCCCCCCCTCACAAACAGAAAGTCTCTTACTCTCCCCCCCCATTGGAGCATGCTCCCCCCCTTCCGCCCCCCCGACCCCACCAACCACTATAACGTATCGTCGATGGACAAGATCGTCATGGGAGACACGCCCGGCGAGGTCATACCTTCGCATCCCACGACCGAACCGTCGTCTGGCCTCCACACCCTGTTGGAGATGATATTGAAGAATCCGTCCAATCGAGACGAATCCGGTTTTGTCAAGATCGACGTGGCCCTCGTCGATGTCATTTTACGACTCTCTGCGGAGACCAAAAAACTGGTCAGACATTTGGAGAACACAGTCGATCGTGTGGCTGATCTCAAGCGTGCTGTGGCGGCGGGAAAATCAAACCAGCCCTCAAAGTCGAAGTCTTTCGCGGCGGTCGCATTGAAAGCTGTTGCTAAACAGGCGCCTTCCGCCAATCCCCCATTGAACGCGGCCCTCGCTTCCTTAAAACCAAAGCGTGTGGTGATTCACTCAGACCCGTCAAATTCAACTTTGAAGGACATCCCACGTTGTCACTTGGTTCAAAAGGCCAAGGAGGCCTTACTCAAAATGAATGCCAAGGTCAACGGCGAGGTTGTGGCTATCCAAGGTGCGAGCGTTCTCCCTTCAGGCGACGTCTCGTTCTACATCAAGAATTGCAGCCAGCAAAAATGGCTTTCAGAAAACAAACATTTGTGGTCAAAGGAAGTTCATCCTGACCTCGAAGCCACCCCTAGCACCTACTCAGTAATGGCCCACGGGATCCCTAGGTCGTTTGACATCTCTAAGGCAGCCAATTTGGCTACCTTAGCCTCTGAGAATAACTTCCAAGCCACAGAGCTAGGGCCGGCGGTGGATGCTTCTAGATAAGTCTCCAGAAGTGATTGACTGCTACAAACAGTGGAATGAGTACTTTCTAACACTGGTTCATTCCTTGAAACAGCGCAACTGGCGTAAACTTCTGGAGAACCCCGAGGAAGGTGACCTCTATAGGCGGGGACGTCTTGCCGCTTCGAAATGGGGCAGGCGTCTTGATTCATGATAAGGAGGAGCAAGCTTGACTTCTTTTTGAGGGTACCTCGGTGACTAATGTCCCAATTGATCTTGAAGACGTCCATTTTGATCTCAGCGTTAGATTCTCTAGCTACCCGACGATCTCCGCTGATGAAGTTCTGCAAGCAATGCAGAGAATCCGACAAAAGAAGGCTCCAGGCATTGATGGAATTGCAAATGAGCTCCTTAAGTTTTTTTCCTCCCATCTGGCTAAACCTCTATCGTTATTATATAACAACATCTTGCTTCAAAGCAAATTCCCAAAAGCTTGGAAAATTGCAGTCATGGCTATCATTAGGAAGCAAGGGAAACCGGACTACACCAACCCCTTGGCCTATCGTCCCATAGCCTTGCTCAGCTCTACGGGAAAACTTTTTGAACTTATCATAGCACGACGTCTTACGGCATGGGTGGAAACCTTGGGTGTACTAGCCTCGGGGCACTTTGGTGGATGAAAGGGTTCTGGTACGGAGGTTTCTTTATTTGCCTTCGAACACTGGGTGAAAGCCAAGTGGAAAGAAGGCAAATATGTTGCAGGTTTATTCCTTGAAGTGAAATCGGCGTATCCGTTGGTTCATCCGGCAAGACTGGTCCAGTATCTTTTCCACATTAAATGTCCCACATATTTGACGCTGATCATAGCTGATTTTCTTAGAGGCAGATCTACTACAATTCGATTGGGCGACTTTACTTCAAAACCCTTCAACATTGAAATTGGCCTTCCTCAAGGATCACCTCTCTCGGTAATCCTTTACATCATCTACAATAATTCCCTGCTGAACATGAATTTTTCCACCCTTACAGACACTGTCTCAATAGGTTACGTCAACGACATTGTGCACTTAGTGGCATCTACCTCGCCGGCGAAGACTAAGAGCATGTTGATTAGTGAAGGAGATATATCGCTACGATGGGGTAAGACTCATGGAGCGATCTTTGACCAAGCTAAGGCTCAATTTCTGTGGCTCACCAAAGGTAAACCCCCCAAGGGCAACTTACCTTTTGGGAAACAGCACCTCAAGTCTTTGTCAGAGGTAAGATGGCTAGGTATATGGCTAGACCGGAAACTGTTGTTCAACCATAACTTCAAGTCACTAGAAGCAAAGGCTAACAAAACCATAAACCAGCTGAAAATCTTCGGGAACTCTCGATGGGGTGCAGGTGAAGGTGATAGGGTCAGACTAATCCGTACTGTCCTTTTTCCCAGGCTGACTTATGGAGCGGCAGTGTGGGCAACGGAACCCAATAGAGGGAAAGTCAGAGCTTTTGCTGAAAAGGTGGACTGATTAACGGGGATCTTCACCTTAGGAGTATTAAAATCAACATCTTCAAAATTTATTGTGTCCAGGTCCTCTGTCCCATGCCTACTTGGCGACATAATCAAGTCAAGTTTTTCATTTTTCTATTGTAAAAGGGTCATAATCAAATCTGAAAACGTCGTTCGTGATCTCATTTTGGCCAGCAGGGCAGATTCCCAGAGAAGGCTTGCTGATGCAGCTCAGGTCGGCTTGGCTGCATCACGGATTGACGCAGCAATGAATCTGGACCCAGAAATTATCAATTTACCATTTGATTCTCATCTACGACAGTCAAGGAAATTTGAATATTGGAACATGGAGGCTACCAAGGAGGATGCCATCAGCTCAGTTAAGTCTTATGTCCTCTTTTCAGCGCACTGGCCATGGGTAGTCAGGCGGTCATTTCCAATCACAAATGCAAAGCGGCTGGTATTCTTGCTGCCGCGGGTTTAGCCGAGGTTCTCTGTAGGGAGGCCAGTATCCATTGCATCCTTTTTTATGTGGATAATTTAGGGGTGATCCATTGTACCAAGGCTCCCACTGCCCCCAAGGCAGGTCAATGGCTCTTTGGGGAGATTGCTAGGCGACTGGAAACCTTTCCCGAAGAGTTATCGATTGGGTTTGTGTGGTGCCCGGGCCATGTGGATATTATGGGCAATGAGATGGCGGACAAACTGGCAAAAGAGGCGGTGGAGTCCCCCTCCACCCCTTTCCTTAGGGTCAAAGGAAACCTGGTGAAAATCAAGCGCATGGCCTTGAAAGACCTGTCCAAAAAGAAATCAGCACCCTCAGATCTTCACATCTCTCTCAGTTCGCTGGTCAATCAGTTAGGATCAGGCCACTGTACATTGAATTCCTTTTTATTTCGCATCAACAGGAGATTGGACCCCCTTTGCCAGGCTTGCAGAAGCAAGGAAACAGTCGGTCATCTGATGAACTTCTGCCCATCTGTGAAGTCCCATCAATTGAAACTCAGAAGAACCCTACGACGACTCAAGATACGATTTAACCCAAACAAACTTGAAGGCGCCCTACATAACCAAAAGGCTGAGAGACCCCTTGCTCAGTTCTTAATTGACTCAAATTGATTTCAGGAACAGATTGGGTGAAGATTCTTTGTAGACCTTGTCTGAAATTATGTCCACCCGCTTCACTCTGTGTATTTTCCTCTTTTCTGTTATTTCTTTTTATTTCTTTCTCTCTGTTTTCTCTCTATGTTGTCATTCGCTCGACTTTACCCACAACATTAGCGCCTGTCGTAGTTGTGTTTGTTTTTAGGATCTGTGTTTTTCCTTCTCACTCTCAGATGTTACTTAGCTTCATAGTGTGCAATGCCATAGGCCAAATTACACTTTAAAAAAAAAAAAAAAAACCAACTTATTGAGACAATTGTGGATGCTCTAACCAAGCGTCCCCACCCTTGGGGACTCTTCAAGTTGCTCGGTAAGTGGGGCTGTAGGGGGGATCAAAGATTGACTTGTCTAATGAGTGAACCTAGGCTACTCATTAAATTTCAACCAGCATACGCATCGGGATAATCTGGAATCCTACCACCAGGAAAAATTAATGATCACTTGTCTAAAAGTGACATATCAAAGTACAAAGGCCCCTTTTTAATTTCTGATGTCACTTGTAGACGGGCGTTGATAAACGCACGCCAAGCGCGCACGCCAACGCCAACCCGCATGCCAATTTTTTTTGGCGTGCAGGGCCTACACGCCAAAAAAAAGTGGCGTGTAGGGTCTACACGCCAATTTTATTTGGCGTGCGCTCCCACACGCCAAACAATTGGCGTGTGGGAGCGCACGCCAAACAATTGGCGTGCGGCTCCCACACGCCAATTGTTTGGCGTGTGGGGGGATCCCGCTCACGTAATCGAATGGGAGGTCCCATTTGATTACGTGAGCAGGCCGGCTGACGAGGCTGTATAGCCTCGTCGGCCGGGAGGACTTCCTCCCAGCCAACGAGGTTATACAACCTCGTCGGCCAGGAGGAAGTCCTCCTGGCCGACGAGGGTATACAGCCTCGTTGGCCAGGAGGACTTCCTCCTGGCTGACGAGGTTGTATAACCTCGTCAGCCGGGAGGAAGTCCTCCCGGCTGACGAGGTTATACAACCTTGTCAGCCAGGAGGACTTCCTCCTGGCCGACAAGGGTTGTATAACCTCGTCGGCCGGGAGGAAGTCCTCCCGGCCGACAAGGCTATACAGCCTCGTCGGCCAGGAGGACTTCCTCCTGGCTGACGAGGTTGTATAACCTTGTCAGCCGGGAGGAAGTCCTCCCGGCTGACGAGGTAATACAACCTCGTCAGCCAGGAGGACTTCCTCCTGGCGGACGCGGTTGTATAACCTTGTCGGCTGGGAGGACTTCCTCCTGGCTGACGAGGTTATACAACCTCATCAGCCAGGAGGAAGTCCTCCTGGCCGACGAGGCTGTATAGCCTCGTCGGCCGGGAGGACTTCCTCCTGGCCGACGAGGTTATACAGCCTCGTGCCGGGAGGAAGTCCTCCTGGCTGAAGAGGTTGTATAACCTTGTCAGCCGGCCCGCTCACGTAATCGAATGGGCCCTCCCATTCAATTACGTGAGCGAGGGGGGACCCGCACGCCAAAAAAATTGGCGTGCGGGGCCCACACGCCAAAAAGAATTGGCGTGTGGGAACCACACGCCATTTTTGGCGTGTGGGTCTCACACGCCAATTTATTTTGGCGTGTAGACCCTACACGCCAATTTTTTTTGGCGTGTAGGCCCCGCATGCCAAAAAAAAGTGGCGTGCGGGTTGGCGTTGGCGTGCGCCGTTGGCGTGCGTTTATCAACGCCCCTTGTAGACAGGTGATCCTTGTTTTTTCCTGGTGTACGTGGCATACCTGCGGAGGAGCTTGGGTGGATCTTACCTTACCAAGCTTGTCAGAGGTCTCTAATTTTAGAGACCTCTAACAAAAATCCTAGCAATTCCTCTGTTAAAAAGGCCTAAAGAGGCCACAAGGGTGGCGCGCGGGGGCTGTGTCTCTGTAAAGTTGGCTTACCAAGCCACTTTACAGAGATGGTGGTGGATGCTCTTATTAAGGTTAACTGCGGCAGAGCAATAGCTACTTGTCGCGTATGTTGTGTCTATCTTCTTTCAATAATGATGAATGAATGAGAGGAAACACAAGAGAGCTTGACTCTATTTAAAAGTGCAATCTAAGTTTTCTCAACCAGTAAATGATCATCTCATGAGCCAGATTTACTATCATTGATCATGAGCAAAACATATTTGATCTCATGGATTGACCTAGTCAACATGAAAGCTGGTGTGTTATGATTCCAAATCTGTGCAACTGATATACATATTACAAGAATTCCAGGCTGGTAACGTGTCCCTCATAGCTGAAAAGCTTTCAATGTCAACTCATCATGTCTATCAACTTGCAGTCACCCTCACCAAGTTTTTCAGATGGAGATGGCAATGTTCATACATCTGTAAGTAGTGATGATTGTGGCTCATGTGTGTGAATGTGATTGGCTCACATTCATGTGTGAATACAGGGTCACTTGGTTAGAATTGGTAGAGCTCAAAACTGGGTTGACGCTGGTCAAAACCTGTATTGCGTGGTGAGCTCACTCTGTGTCCAGTTCTGGTCTCCAATTGGTAAGGTAACATTGCACTAACCTGGTCAAACCCCTTATTGCATGGTGAGCTCACTCTGTGTCTGGTTCCAGTCTCCAATCTGTAAGGAAAAGGGAACGGAACCAGCACGGGTTGAACAGACTAAATACATGCTACTGCGGACTACAAGTGCTGCGGAATATGGTTTGCTGTACTAGGGTTTGCATCTAGATTACCCAAGTGTAACTTGCCTGTCACTGACCTATCTCGAAACCCCCTCCCACGTGTGTAAGATTTACCCGGGGCTTGAGGTTGATTTTTGGTTGCGCTTCTTCAATCTTGTTGGGTCCTAGTCTTTTGGTGAATATGTTGGCAAGTTGATGGATTGTTTCCATCCAGGTGATCTTGATATTATAGTGTCTCACAAAATCATTAATAAAGTAGAACACACATGTCAAATATCTAGTCTTTTTCTTTGACGTGTTGTCCCCCAATATTAGTATAGCCGCCTCATTGTCACAATAGATTTCTAGCGGTTTTGTCATATCTAAGTCAATAAGCAGTTTGTTGAGTTGGGCAAGTACTTGTGCACCTTTGGATAACACAATATATTTGGCTGCACATGTTGATACTGCAACAACAGTCTGTCACTTTGCCGCACACAAAATGGAATTGCCATAATGCTTGATGATGTGGCCTGAAGTAGAGCGCTCATATTCTCCTCCCCAGTTAGAGTCACTCCAGAGTTCTAGTTTGCCACCATCATTTTTGAAGGTGAGGGTTAGGTTTGCTGTGCGTGTAAGGTAACCTATAAGTATGTCCAACACGTCCCAGTGTTTCTGCAATGGTGAGTTGCTGTATCTGGCCAGTAGGTTTACCAAGTAGGTCAAGTCTGGCCTTGTTCCGCCCACCAAATACATAAGTGATCCCAAGACTGATTTGAATTCCGTGATATCTATAGCTTCACCCTTGTTTTCCTCAAGCACCTCTTCAGGCAGTGTTCTCCTTCTGGGGTAACACAGCCAACAGTACTCTCTCACTACTTGATTAACAAGTAGATGTTGGTCAAGTTCCAAGCTACCTTCTTGAGTTTTCTTGATGTTTATGCCCACCAACTGTTTGACTGTGTTGCTCCACTTGATGTCCACTTCTCCTCCAATTGTCTCGCGTAAGGATTGGAGCATCCATTATGAAGAAGCCATGACAAAACCATTGTCAACATGTAGCCAGATGACAATAAATCCATGTTGATTCCTGCAGAAATAAAAATGGTTCCAATTTACTAGCTATGTACCCTAGCAATTCCATCTTTCCTATGAAATATTTCCACCAATATCTTGCGGCCTGTTGGTTGCTGTAGATTGCAAACTTTCCTTTCCACTCCAGTCTCACTTCAATTGGTGGTTGTACATATACTTCCTCCTCAATGGGGCTGTAGAGGTATGCCAAACTTACATCAAAGGTGGCCATTGTGTATGATAGTTCTTGAGCTATTGAGAGCAGAAGTCAGAGTGTGTTGAGTGAAGCCATTGGCGCATAAACTTCATTACAGTCAATCCCCATGGTTTTGCTGAACCCTTTTGCAACTTACCTTGCCCTATATTTGAGTATTATCCCATCTGGGTTGTGTTTTATCACAACAACCCAACAAGCACCCAATACTTTTATACCTGGGTGTGGTTTAATGGGCTCCCAAACCAAAAGGTTTTTGAATTGGTTGATCTCATAAGTTGCTGCTTCCTGCCATTCAGATGCAACATTGCTCTTCAAAGCAGCTTGAATATTCTTGGGAAGTCAATGGTTTGGGCCTGTAGGAAGTGACTCAATGGCCTTTTGCTCCTCAGCAGCAATCTGTTCAGTGGGCTCCTCACCTAAGACTAACTTAACCTTGTTGAGAAGGAGGTCAATATTGCCTTTCAGGACCTTTTTCTTTACCTCTAGCTGTTGGAAGTCAAGAAACACTGCAGATGTTGAATGGACCATCCTGTGTTTGATTGTTGACCAAAACCACCTGTTGAGTTATGGTTCTCAGGTTTTCTCTATTCTTTTTCTGCCTTACACATTTCATCCACATGTCACACTTCATTTCACATGTATGTAGTATACCTGGGCCCAGCGGACGTGGAAGGACTCTTGACTTCCCCCAGATTCCAATCTACAACTTGCTTAAATGAATATATAATACATATTTAAATACGTTACATAAATATTTATGTACAATACTACCAAGTTTTCATTAAATCCCCTTTGAAAATCTTTCGGTGGTAGAATCATAGGTTTTGGTTGATCATCCACTAGTTCAAGTACCATCATTGCAAAAACAAAATTTGGGTAAAGCTAAATAATTATTTGCATACACCAAAACTTTTTTTATTTTATTTTCTAATAATTACAGAAGATATGTACATACTAGGCCAACTTTTCTTTTCTTTTTTGTTTGTTTTTGATTTTGGAAGATAATAAATAGGGATATCCCCTCAATGATGGTGTCAACATTACAAACACTATCAAACCCAGATTCTTGGCTTAATAGTATCACCATATATCCACACCAGCTAACTCAACTCCCAGGGCCACACTTCCTCCCATTGGATCAAGTTCAACAGAGGCTCAATCCTTGAAAATTTTACTCCAGTGCAAACAACAAGATCATACCTGTAGCCACACCCCCAACATTAAGATTTCTATCATAGGAAGCTTAATCCTACACAAGAGATCATTCTGGTAGATCTTTACAGCAGGTCAACTGTCTTGTACGTCTTCAATTAATCTTACTCGTTTTTCTTTCTGGTTCAAAGCCAAAATTCTCTACCACCTTCATTCAACTTTGGAGGACTTCAAGCTTGGAAGCATCATTTAATACAAGGATACCTCCCACGTGTATCACAGCTGGGTTGGTCATATTTCAGCATCCAAAATCAAGGAATCACTATCCATTTCCAACGAACTACACATTATTTTGCCATTTCCTATTGCACCTGATGATGGGTGGAAATTTGTTTTTAGAGATGAATTGGCCACACTATTCCACAAACAGAAGTAATTGTTCTTCCTATTTTGCCTACTACATTACCATTGAGTGATCTGATTGGTTCGTGTAACCAGCCCAAGCCGGATGACCTTCCTTCTTTCTTGGACAAAATCTCTGCTTTGGACAGTGATGATGGTGGAAGCCCCTCTGGACCTGGGGTTAATTATATCTTGCCTCCTGCCAGAAGGGCTGCCAATGGCAACTCGGCCTATAGGCGTACCGTTCGACATGTTCCTCTTTTCCATGGAGGCATCCGAACTTCCAAGCGCTAACACCTATGCCACACTAGCTTTGATATATCAATGGAGGATTTCATTCATATCTTTCATCTCACCGCAGATGAAAACCAACGAATAAACTAAACAATTCCCTGCTCATTTTTTTTTATGGTAGTGTTTTTTTGGGAGAGTTAGTTACACTAGCTTCTGTGGGATATTGGGCCCATAATATTTTCCAATTTTAATTTAACCAACACGGCTGCCTTTGATCTCTTTTTTACCATCACTTGCACAACCCTTGGTAGAAAATTTCCTCATCACTTGACCTGCCCGAGAGTATCTGGGATCTTCATGGGTATCTCACCTAGACAATCTAATTTTCTTTGAACTTTACTTCACCCTGTTTTTGCCATCAATAACTTATTAAGTATTATGTAATCATGATTCAAAAAATTCAAACAATCATGTTTTATCTGAGCTCAAAGTATACAATCCTTTCTTACAAACAATTTCTTCACTGCTACCATTATTCCCCTGGAACAGGGGCCCTACTATATGTCCTGATTCTAAATATTTTTCTTTCATCTTCCGATTGCCAAAAACACGCAGATGCAATGTCATACTAGCCAAGCTCATATGCAAGGCAAAGGTTTACTTATTTGTGTAAGTAAGGATCCTACTTCTGCACAGTTTGGATTTCACAGAGTTTTATTTATGGTATTCCACAGATATATTCTAGAGACGCATCACCCGTAGGTGAGATCAGAAAAGCCAGCGTGGTTCACACGCTCGACAATTTCCCCAGTTATTGCCCGTTTCCACCAAAGCCAGCAAGACCGCCTCCAGTTCTAGTATTACCCCGACCATTGCCAATCCTGGAATGATTTCCGCCATGATTTTTGTTCCTGTGCTTTTGACTCCTACCTCCACCATTACTAGGAGGGCTTCCGAGATGGAATTTTCCTGAATTATCCTCGTATCCAGGCTCCCCGGTATTTGGATCCCTAATGGGCCCGGTACCCGTCCCTGAGCTACCTCCGGAGTTTCTAATGAATGGTGGCGGATAAAAACATAGAAAAAGGGTTAGAAAGTATCAAGGCTACGAGAATCATAGCATGTGTAACTCACTGCCAGAAAAACACATCGTAGCCGCTGTCTTTTTCTAGCTGACTTGCAGAAGGTGCCGTCTATTTGTCCCATCAGGTAGTATTTATGGAATTCGAAAACAGTAAACTTTCTTTGTCAGCCCAATCTATATCTTATCCTTTTTCACGAGTAAAAGATATTACAAAACACGAACAGTGGTAGCGTGGCAAGTGCCATAGGTAGAACCCTGCTGATTGACTTTAGAGGGATCAATTTGGAACCAAGCAAATTTCTGATCTGCAAACAAAAGTTTACATTTTCAGGATCTAGAGCGTGTGTAAGAACAATGAGACCGTGAAAAGAGTTAGTGTTGGTATCCTTTGACCCACTAGATAGCCTGGTATTGTGGGAGCATTCTGCGGCCTGAATCCCAGAAGATGAGGTGGCTAAAAGAAGGTTGTTACAAGGGAAGTTGTCAAACTTCGATTTGTATGAGTATTATCCAATTCATTAGTTCAAAACTGACCTGACACAGTCGCTATCCAAGCATCTGTGGGTTTGGTGCCCAGAGCATAACCAGTAGCTGGATCGAGAGTGGCGGAAACTCCTGCGCCTAGCAAGAAAACACACCAACTGATTACTGAAGCCTTGATCATGTTGTAATTGTAACCGTATATTGTACGTCTATCTTGTTGTTGCTAATGAATTGTAACTAGATGGAAAGTCCTTATGAACTGAGGTCTGTGGGAGCAGTATTGTTCCTGACAAGCCTCTATTTATACCTAAGGATTTGTAAAATCTCTAGCACGGCCCAGTCTCCAGACTATGACTCACTAGAACCGACAGTCTCATCAGTCTCCTCAACACGACTCTCCTCATGAACAACCTATTTTTCCTCTTGGTTAGACTTTCGGCCTAACCTGGGACGCGCAGTCAAGGTGTTGAGATTTCATTTTGTACACGCACGCCTGAATCTTACTGATTTCGCTCTAGGTGGCGAATACTCTGATTTGGCCTCAGGGAGTAAGATAAATCTGAGCCGCGGCCCGCGATTCACTCACGATAGATCGCCCTCCCATCAAAGGTTCGCGATGTACAATTTTATGTAAAGATTCCCGAGAGCCATTGTTATGGAAATTTAGGTTGGCGATCAGTACATTAGATTCCTTGTATCTAGATCCGTGCTTCCAATAACTAACATCATATGACGAACGTGAGTAACCTTCATCGTCCCCTTTTCATTCGACGATAGCTGTTTTCCAGGAGAGTACCCATGCTTGAAATCTCGTCGACGTGGGTTTGCAGGCTTTCGCAAATGGTGACCGGCCCGGACGCTATTGTCACCACCTAGGGCTAGACCTCGTACCGGCGCGGTAGCCGCGACCAACAATACCGTTCAGCGGCTTGGGATTTTGAGTAAGGAAATCGCTTCTTTACGCGTCTTGGTTCCTGAAAGCATGGCCGGGTGACGTAACCCATGAGAGTTCTGCATTGGCACAGTGCTTCCCGAGACGGTGCTAAGATTAGCATCAAGTTTTGCACATGAGGGGATGACTCCCATTACGTAGCGAGCGAGCCTTCAGTTTCATGTACTCCTAAATCATAACCCTTCAATCTCAGGCTGCGTTATCAATTCCGCTTAGCATGGTATCAAAAGCGTCAAGCATCCTGCGAGCCTGCCGAAAATTGGTTCCTAAAAAAGCAAAAAGATTTTCTATCAACCAGTTTGATTTTATGAGGTGATACCATCATAATGTCGAGCTTCAAAAATTGAAGCTAGAAACTAAAACTCATGAAGGAGTATGATCTCGTGTTTTGAGCAACGGTAAATTTTCAGGTTTCAGGGGGGGGAAGAATGATGAGCTCACGTTTTTCAACTTTTATGCCATTTTTCAGGTATTTCCAGAAAATTGATGAAGAGATCTGTATAATCGCTTCCTGCTATAGTACATGATTCGGTGAGAGATCTTTGATCAGTGGAATTCATAATTTGGTTTTACCAAACTTTAGAGCCTGTTTAAGGTGTTCATGGATGACTACTAGGCCCTATTCGCTTACATCATAAGCAAGCGCCATGAGCATGAGGAATTCAAGTGAAAACTTGATGAAAGCTCAATATTCTACCAGTCAAATATTGACACTTCACAAAGTCAATTGCCATGATTGTTGAATTTCACGCTTTTACACGCTATTAATTTCTCTGAGCGCGCTCAAATCAAAATACATGTTGCTGCGCAACATGAGCTCCTTTTAACCACAACTCAATTCATCTCCCTTGAGTTCAAGTCATTCTCTTCCACATCTCACTCTTCCACTCCTCTTCCACATCTCCACTCCTCTTCTCCTCTTCCACATCTCACTCGACTCTCATCAACAACTCCTTCCTACCCCTGTCTTTACTTCTCTTACATCCCCTTACTTTGAACAAATTCACATCTCCAACAACTACTCAACTTCATCAACAAGTCCTCGACGCTTTAACTCTGGATAGCCTTCAATAGCTTCCAACTTGGTGAGAAATGAAATCAGATCATTCCTCAAATAACAATCATCTCTCTATCACATACTCAAGCTAATCACACATCACTTATTCTCAGTCCTCATCAAGTATTTCACCTCCATGTTGGGGTTTGTCTCATCTTATTTCTTAAATCTTTTCTCACATAAAAAACTAATCTTATAAAAATCAATTACTACACATCTTAGATCCTCACTTCTACAACATCTAAATGTTTCAGATAGTCTGTCATAGAATTAAAACATCTATTAGGGTTTGTCTCTTTTATCTCTTTTCTCTCTTTTATCAAAGTGTTTTAAGCTTGTTTTCTTTAGATTTCTGGTTCTACTTCTTTAAGAAATTTCAGTCACAGGTTCTGTAATGATGGATATAATGGGGCCCTGGAACGATTTCCTTATTATTCTGCAAAACTCTTGATAGATGTCTGGAGGGTGGCTCTAAAAAATAGTTGTCTCAAATTTGTAACCCTTGTGGCTTAACTAATTGCCTTCGTTATTACATGGATGCAAAATCTTGCGTTGATAAGTAGAAGCTCACACTACAAAAAGTATCTGCTCATGCCACCAGTGGATTGCCCACCGGCCATTGGAGCATACTTGAAATCCCAGTCTGTGTGAGCCATCACTAAAATTTGTATCATAGATTGGTTAAAACAACCTTTGAGAAATTTTTCAATGAAAAAACAAGCTTCCTTTGATAAAATCAACCTGTGTGGAAAACATTTTGGGTCTATGTTGGGGTTGAAATTGTAGCCCCAAACTTTCTCATAGCCTTAGCTGTATTCTGGGGTCTGGAAACTCTACCCTTTTCAAACCATGCAGCAACTGTACCTGGAAGGCCTACTGATATTTTGGACATTGTATATTTTCTTTCTGTCATGTGGTGCTATTTTTTGCATTCTTTTGGTCCAAGGGTGCTGTGTTGTGGATTTTAATCCTACAAAAGAGGTACTATTTATTTTTCATTGATTCTTGCAATGTATAGGGAAAAGCCCTAATATGAACCAATGATTGAGTGGATCACTGCAAGAAAGGGTAGCTAAACTTCTTCCACCAGTTGACATGTGGGATACTCCAGCAGGGCTGCTGACTTTGAGCATATCCACCATGGGGCCTAAATCACGGGACTTAACCAAATTTACTCACCCAACCCCAGTTTAGCTCCTCCACCAGAGGCCCTAAACGGGGCTCTAAACTGGGAAAACTCTGCCTGAGCCCTACACCAGTCCTACGTGTAGGAAGGTATAGGCACTTGGATAGAAACCCTGGTACGCATATCACACGGCTAATTTTGTGTGATACTCCACACCTTTCCATCCAATAGCCCCAATATCAATTTCAGCCTGCTACTAATTCAGAGACAAACTGACCATAGCAAATCATACAAATATATAACTTATATTCTTAGTCTCAAAGAAATTCACACCTTACGTCTTCTTGTTTCAAAAGACATTATTAAAACAAAACATATAACACAGAATCTAGATATAACTTCTACAGTATAAAGAAAACTTAGAATATTGTTTCAGATTCTGAATCTGCAGGTAAATTAACCTAGGGTAGCTCAGCAAAATTACCCCGTAATTATTACTCCTTCATATCCCTTCACAAGGCCTTCAAGTTTTCATATGACATGAAGATCTACATAACCTTAAATATATGCTAGTAGAATATGTAATTAAGGTTAATAGAGTTTGGGTATGATGCATAAATAAGGGTTACATCATCATTTACATAGTCACATGTACCTGGCACCTGTAATAAAAGCCACACCCAACGCCGCAGCCATACTTTTCCTACTAAGGCCAAGATAGCCCAATTGGTTGGTTGAAAATAGAATACTGGTCCAAAAGGAAGGAAGAAACAAAATTGATCAACTTACTGGGAAAATTAAACCACTTTGGGCCTTTTGAAACATGTAACTAAGCCCTACCGTAACCAAACCAGTTATACAGGTAACTAGGGCTTAGTCAAAGACTAGACCAGGCAAAACAGAGCTTCTGATTCGCCCCCAAGAGCCCAGAATGGATATATAAACAGCCCTCACTTCCCACGAAATGATATCCCCATCTTCATTTACATTTACCAGCTTTTTATCAACCAGCCTTATAGCCTGTTATATAGTCAGTTTTTGCTTGTTTTATACCTGAAGTTCAATCAACAACCCTTTAACCTTTCTCAGCACTCAACACCACCTGTTACTAAAACTTGTGAGCGCTTCTGGACCACCTAAAACTCCCTGAAGAACCCCTGACAGGAAATAGAAGCAGTAAGTCTATTTCCTCCATTCCTTCAGTAGTTATTGTCTAGGTGTACTCCTTGTTCAAAGGACTAGACTGTCAGGTACCCAAGATAACCCCTGTTCACACAGCTCCTGAATATTGTAGAGGGCACAGTAAATACCCCTGTAACTCAGGCCCCTTTGTTAATAAAAACTTTATAGTTTTTTTATATCTTTTCACCTTTTTTACCCACCTTTCACTGCACAACCTGCAGCTGGTTTTACCTTGCACCCTGTGTAGCTAGAAGAATCCAGCTCTTGGCATCACAGAGGCTGACAATCAACCCCAAATTGGATACAGATTGCCAATACACATCAACAAACCTGAGCACCCTTTCACACACTCCACTGCATAATTGCCCAGGATGAAATCATCCCAGTTAAACTGAGATGGACTCAACCAATTTAAACTTGGTTGAAAACAACCAATGAAATATAAATCCAAGGGACCCCCCTTGTTTTTATATTTCATTGGTTGAGTTCAACCTACTGTAAATTGGTTGTTTGCATCCTAGTTTAACTGGGATGAACTCAACCTAGGCAATTATGCTGGCAGTGATGGTGTGACTCAGATGTCACTGTAATCAGAACATATTTCAGCTTATCTTAACTAAACTGTTGCAACAAAGGCACATTAACTGTGCATAAATCCTCAGGCATAAATAACACAGAGATATGAATATGTTATATCACAGTATCACAGATGAAATCTGTTGCCCAATTTTGAGCCAGCCACACCAATAGTAGCATGCAGAATGGAAACATTACTCAAAGAACTATCATAGAGCCTGCAAATCTTTCTGGCTATGCACTAAAGCTGTGTGGGCACAGGCCAGAAAACAAAATATCCTGAAGCAGATATTAGTGGATTTTAGTAGTTATTAGGTGTTTCTTGACCCCAAAAACTTCTGTAGTGGCAATGCCCTAACATTCCACTAATTCCACACCCTCAGCATGCCAAAGAAAGGGTGGCCCACCCTTATTTTTCTGTACAAAAGTGTAGTCTAGCCTAGCGTTCCAGTGTTAAATATGCCCAGATCAGTGAGTTTCTTTTACACTGTGTATTGCAAACTTTTTTTTCAAAATTATAGGAACCATTAGAAATCAAGTAATCCTCACTGTCAGCATGATTGTATGACTCCCACAACTGACATTACATCAGTTTAACAAAATCTCATATTACATCAGACAAGACTGGTATTGCATCTACCACAACTGATATTATTCCTACCTGTAACAATGAGCTCACTCTGTGTCCAGTTCCGGTCTCCAATTGGTAAGGTAACATTGCACTAACCTGGTCAAACCCCTTATTGCATGGTGAGCTCACTCTGTGTCTGGTTCCAGTCTCCAATCTGTAAGGAAAAGGGAACGGAACCAGCACGGGTTGAACAGACTAAATACATGCTACTGCGGACTACAAGTGCTGCGGAATATGGTTTGCTGTACTAGGGTTTGCATCTAGATTACCCAAGTGTAACTTGCCTGTCACTGACCTATCTCGAAACCCCCTCCCACGTGTGTAAGATTTACCCGGGGCTTGAGGTTGATTTTTGGTTGCGCTTCTTCAATCTTGTTGGGTCCTAGTCTTTTGGTGAATATGTTGGCAAGTTGATGGATTGTTTCCATCCAGGTGATCTTGATATTATAGTGTCTCACAAAATCATTAATAAAGTAGAACACACATGTCAAATATCTAGTCTTTTTCTTTGACGTGTTGTCCCCCAATATTAGTATAGCCGCCTCATTGTCACAATAGATTTCTAGCGGTTTTGTCATATCTAAGTCAATAAGCAGTTTGTTGAGTTGGGCAAGTACTTGTGCACCTTTGGATAACACAATATATTTGGCTGCACATGTTGATACTGCAACAACAGTCTGTCACTTTGCCGCACACAAAATGGAATTGCCATAATGCTTGATGATGTGGCCTGAAGTAGAGCGCTCATATTCTCCTCCCCAGTTAGAGTCACTCCAGAGTTCTAGTTTGCCACCATCATTTTTGAAGGTGAGGGTTAGGTTTGCTGTGCGTGTAAGGTAACCTATAAGTATGTCCAACACGTCCCAGTGTTTCTGCAATGGTGAGTTGCTGTATCTGGCCAGTAGGTTTACCAAGTAGGTCAAGTCTGGCCTTGTTCCGCCCACCAAATACATAAGTGATCCCAAGACTGATTTGAATTCCGTGATATCTATAGCTTCACCCTTGTTTTCCTCAAGCACCTCTTCAGGCAGTGTTCTCCTTCTGGGGTAACACAGCCAACAGTACTCTCTCACTACTTGATTAACAAGTAGATGTTGGTCAAGTTCCAAGCTACCTTCTTGAGTTTTCTTGATGTTTATGCCCACCAACTGTTTGACTGTGTTGCTCCACTTGATGTCCACTTCTCCTCCAATTGTCTCGCGTAAGGATTGGAGCATCCATTATGAAGAAGCCATGACAAAACCATTGTCAACATGTAGCCAGATGACAATAAATCCATGTTGATTCCTGCAGAAATAAAAATGGTTCCAATTCACTAGCTATGTACCCTAGCAATTCCATCTTTCCTTTGAAATATTTCCACCAATATCTTGCGGCCTGTTGGTTTCTGTAGATTGCAAACTTTCCTTTCCACTCCAGTCTCACTTCAATTGGTGGTTTTAAATATACTTCCTCCTCAATGGGGCTGTAGAGGTATGCCAAACTTACATCAAAGGTGGCCATTGTGTATGATAGTTCTTGAGCTATTGAGAGCAGAAGTCAGAGTGTGTTGAGTGAAGCCATTGGCGCATAAACTTCATTACAGTCAATCCCCATGGTTTTGCTGAACCCTTTTGCAACTTACCTTTCCCTATATTTGAGTATTATCCCATCTGGGTTGTGTTTTATCACAACAACCCAACAAGCACCCAATAATTTAATACCTGGGTGTGGTTTAATGGGCTCCCAAACCAAAAGGTGTTTGAATTGGTTGATCTCATAAGTTGCTGCTTCCTGCCATTCAGACGCAAAATTTCTCTTCAAAGCAGCTTGAATATTCTTGGGAAGTCAATGGTTTGGGCCTGTAGGAAGTGACTCAATGGCTTTTTGCTCCTCAGCAGCAATCTGTTCAGTGGGCTCCTCACCTAAGAATAACTTAACCTTTTTGAGAAGGAAGTCAATATTGCCTTTCAGGACCTTTTTCTTTACCTCTAGGTGTTGGAAGTCAAGAAACACTGCAGATGTTGAATGGACCATCCTGCGGTTGATTGTCAACCAAAAACCCCTGTTGAGTTATGGTTCTCAGATTTTCTCTATTCTTTTTCTGCCTTACACATTTCATCCACATGTCACACTTCATTTTAAATGTATGTAGTATACCTGGGCCCAGCGGACATGGAAGGACCCTTTCCTCATCCTTCCACTACCATCTCCACTTGACCCGCATTGTGTCCCCTGGTCTCAGCTCTGTCTAGCTCATCAGGTTATGAGCCCGTGCTAGGCTCCAGCTCTGCAATTGACCAAGCACGTTAAATATTGGTCTTCTTTGAGTGAAAATCTACAAGTGGACTACCGCAAAGGATCAAGACTTGTTGCCTCATTCTTTGACATGTCTGACAATAAGCAACTCTCAACCTTGGGCAGAGCACCCGCATCCTCCGTTGGTGCAACTGTTACCATCAACAATGACTCATCGGCAGCTCTCTCTCAAAAATCAGCTGCTGCTTGTCTCCCCATTCTCACGGAACCCGGCCCAGGTTTGAACTTCCCAGAATGGGACCTTGTGATGACCTCCCACTTTGACACCGTCAACTTGGACTATGTCATCAAAAAGCCGATGCCTGCACAACCCCCAGCCTCATGGGTGGCAGACAACAAAACCATCTGTGCTATCCTCACGCAACACTGCCAGCATAATTGCCTAGGTTGAGTTCATCCCAGTTAAGCTAGGATGTGACCAACCAACTTAAAGTGGGTTGACCTCAACCAATGAAATATAAAAACAAGGGGGGTCCCTTAGATTTATATTTCATCAGTTTATGTCAACCAAGTTTAAATTGGTTGACTTCATCCCAGTTTAACTGGGATGACGTCATCCTAGGTAATTATGCTGGCACTGCAAACGGTCACAGGCTCGAACCTACTCACTGTCCAACCTTACAAGAAGAACACATATGGAATGTGGCAGGCACTTGTTTGCTCTCACCTGGACTCGTCCACAGGAAGCAGAGTCTACTGGCTTTGCAAGCTCCTTCTTGCAAAAATGGAAGATGAAAACCTTCTCTTGCATCTCAGCACCATGGCAATGGCGTACAATTGCCTCAACGCTCTCATCACTCCAGATAAACCTCTCACTCCATCTGATGTACACACCGCTGCACTCCTCAGTTCAATCCCGGACGACTGGATGGCATGCATTTCCCACCTCATGAATCAAGATGGAGGACATTCCAAGGCAATTGTCTTGGCCCTGAAAAACAAAAACACCCGGCAACAGTCTCAAACCAAGGTGATTCCCTTGTACTTGTTGGCAAAAGCCAGATCCCAATCTGACAAACAACCAGGTGATCGCACTCGTAAGCCGCGTCACTGCAACTTCTGCAACACGGGCGGCCACAACCTCAATTGTTGCAACAACACTTGCAGGATCCTTGCCAAAAATAAAGCTAATCAAAAACCCCGGGTGGATCCCAAGGATCAAGGACAAAGCAAGCCGGCTGCACGGGCTGGTCAAACCTCTGCAGTCACTCTTGGCCAATCATCTCATATAACCTACAAAGAAGATGAAGAATCCAATTACTCCGGCTCTCAGATAAAAGTTGTTGCAGGTAACGCAGTCACCGCTCTCTTGGCTTCCTTTGGGGTGTTTACTGCCGGAGATGCAAACCTGGACTCAGGATGTTCCATGTCAATGACGCCGGACCTCAACACTGTTGAAAACCCCAAGCCAGACCACACTCCTGTCCGCCTTGCCAACCACTCTGTTTTCAAAGCCACTCACAAAGGCACGGCCAGACTCCCAATAAATGGCAATGTCAAAGTCAAGGCTCTTGTCATCCCCTTGCTTCATGAACCTCTCCTCTCCATTGCTGCCATGTGAAACACTGGTGTTACTACTGTTTTCACCAAGTCTTCCTGCAATCTCTACATATTGGACTCAACCCACATCACTGGCTCTCTTTCCGGCTGTGGTTATTGTTGAGGAAATCTCTATTACTTGTTGTCTGAGCCTGTGAGCTCATATTCCTCTGATCTCATTATTTCTCCACCCATTGACAACTCTTTCCTTGCGTACCACTATTGAATCTCTCACATTGGCCTCAAACCCCTCAAAGCCCTTCTGAAACACCACAATATCCACCTGTCAACAATGAACAAGATTGAGGTGCAAAAATGCCCGATCTGCGTCCAGTCAAAAATACCCCACAAAGCCTTTCAATCTCAAACCCTTCATTGATATTCAACCCCGGGCAAGTTAATTCACTTGGATGTTTGCTCATATGAAGTTGTCTCTTGAGAGGGTTATAAGTACTTCATCACATTTATAGATGATTGTTCAAAATTTCTCCAAGTTTTTCCCATGAAATTAAAAAACAATTTTTTTGCCTGTTTCAAAACGTTTTGTGCATTCTTTGAAAAGACTGGGTCCCACAAAATTCTTGCTCTTGGCACAGACAACGGCAGAGAGTACTTTTCAAATCAGTTCACTTCCTACTTGTCATCCGCAGGTATCAAGCACGAACCCAGTCCTCCTCATTTGCCAGAATTGAACGGGGTCGCCAAACAACCTAATCAAACAATCAGCAATCTGGTGAGGTCATCTCTCCTGCAAGCCAAGCTTCCAAAATCATTCTGGGCAGATGCCCTCAGACACTCAATCTTCCCATACAACTCAATACCTTGAAACACTCCACAGGGTTTTCCCTCACCGTCCTCAATAATGCAGCATCAGGAAATTGACATCAAGAGGCTACACCCTTTTGGATTCCTTGTCTGGTATAAGGTACCAGAGGCAAATCGTAAGAAACTTGACCAAAAAGGGCGGGCCTCTTTTCTCCTCTCCTACCTCTCCGACAGTAATGGGTTCTGCCTCTGGGACCTTGAAAACCGCTCAGTGGTAAAGTCTTGTGATGTTGTTTTTGTTGATTCAACCTTTCCGTACGGCGCAAAACTGAACACTCCCTCTGATCCAATCACAGTGGAGATGCCATGGTTCCAACTTGAAAAGATTCCTCTGTCCAAGGATCTCGTACCTCTCAAGATTTCTAAATCAGATTGGGAGGTTAACAACTTGCACACACCATCTACAAATTTGTCTTCTCCCGTCAATCATTCTTCTCCTTCTCCTTTGCCACCACCTTGGGTGGCCACACCGGACGGCCCGCCACTTGACGTTCCCTTGAACCCCGCTTCAACAGGCTCTTGGCAGCCTCCATCCATGCCCCGGGCAATGCTCCCCGCTCTGTAGAGTCAATTCCATCTGAGTCAGACTCTTCCCAACACTCTCCTCTATCCTCTCCCTTTCTGCTCTCCCCGGATCTCTCCATCATTTCTCTCCCCCCACTCCCTGCGCCTCCCCCTTCATTCTCTCCCCGTGTCCCTTTGTCTGCTCCCCCTTCCTCGCCGGCAAACGCTCAGCCGCCAAAGTCCCCATCCCCTCCTCCACCAAATATTCCATTTCCAAAGCCTCCATCACTGCCTTTGCGCCATCAATCAACACGAGAACGCAAAGCGCCGGAGTGCTATGGTCAATGGTCAAAGAACGCATCTACTGGCACTGATGTTGATACACCAAAGACTAAACCCGCCAATTTGGGCTGGCAGGGGAATCAAAACACACCAAACACTGGCAACGGTGGGCCCGCTATGCTAACATTAGCTGTAGCATAGAATTATGTTAGATTTTTTTGCTACGCTAACGCAAAGTTACTGTTTGCTGAAGATTTTTTCAGCTAATGCTAAACAAATTTCATCAAAAATGAAAATAGCGGGCAGCGTAGCGTTAGCAACATCCAAAAAAAAGTTAACACTACAGAAATTGCCTGTTAGCTGGTGTTTAGCGGTGTTAGATGGGACAAATGCTACACTAACTGTTAGTGTAGCGCTCTTGTCAGCTACACTAACTGTTAGCGTAGCGCTCTTGTCAGCTACGCTAACTGTTAGTGTAGCACTCTTGTCAGGTACACTAACTGTTAGCGTAGCGCTCTTTTCAGCTACACTAACTGTTAGCAGAGTGCCCTTTTGCGGTGAGCTAACTGTTAGTTTAGCGCTACACTAACTGTTAGTTTAGCGCTACACTAACTGTTAGTTTAGCGCTACACTAACTGTTAGTTTAGCGCTACACTAACTGTTAGTTTAGTGCTATACTTGCAGGAGTATAGCAATCATGTCTTGTTTTGCGGCTTTGATGCTTTTAAATTAGTATTTCAATGACCCTGATGATTCAAATAAGGATTCCAGAACAGTATTGTCCCAAGACCCATCATTTAAGATCAAAGGCATTTCAATAAAAATGAATTAGACATCAACATAAGAAAATAGTCCTAAATTTTGAGGCCAAATGCAGCTCATTTTATAGCTAACAGGGGGGATGGCCAAGTGGACAGCTCAGAAACCCACAGCGGAGTGTTTTTTTATGAGCCAAAAGCCACATGGAAAAATGATTTGTTTTGTATAAAAAAAACAACTTAAAGATAGAAATTAAAAATAAGCAAATCAGAAATAAGCTGTTTTGATTGCTGTACTTGCTCAAATACAGGAGTTAAAACAGCATTCTGATTGCTTTACTTGTACAAGTAGAGATTTTTGATTGCTTTACTTGTGCAAGTACAGGATCCTAATTGAGCCAAGTGGACCATCTTTGACCTAAGACAGGGCAATTTATCACTCCTGCTATACTATAAGTAAGTGCAACATACCTAATTGGTGTCAGCCTCATTGGTGAGTAGGATTTGTGATGAGGTTGACACTGATTAGCTGGTTGTTCACAGTCACTTGTAATATAGCAGGAGTGATAAATTTCCCTGTCTTAGGTCAAAGCTGGTCCACTTGGCTCAATTAGGATCCTGTACTTGCACAAGTAAAGCAATCAAAAATCTCTACTTGTACAAGTAAAGCAATCAAAATTCTGTTTTAAATCCTGTATTTGAGCAAGTACAGCAATCAAAACAGCTTATTTCTGATTTATTTATTTTTAATTGCTATCTTTAAGTTGTTTTTGTTTTTTGGTTTTTTTACAGAACAGATTGTTCTTCCATGTGGATTTTGGCTCATAAAAAAACGCTCCACTGTTTCTTTCTGAGCTATCTACTTGGCCATCCCCCCTGTTAACTATAAAATGAGCTTCATTTGGCCTCAAAATTTAGGAATATTTCCTTATGTTGATGTCTAATTTATTTTTATTGAAATGCCTTTGATCTTATATGATGGATCTGGGGACAATACTGTTCTGGATGATAGAGCACTATATCATATACTGCATAAGGAAGCAATCATGTAAGTGGAATCTACATGATTATATAGTATTTACAGGATGTCAAAGCGTAGTCAAGATTATGTAATATGTATTTGTCATATTACATGGTAGTATGGAGTAATCCTTATTAATAAGGTTGCTCCGTGCTACAACACCCCCCCACTCAACGGAGCTTCCCCTTGGACCACAGCCGATTGATTGAGGTGGAGTGCCGGAGGTAAGTTCTTCGTAAAAATGTCAGCGAATTGGTTCTTACTTGGTACCCAGTGTAAATTAATCAGTCCTTTATAGTATGCCTGATTACTTATGTGAAAATCCCTGTCTGTATGCCTAGTCCTCTTATTCGACCCATCGTTGGTGCCAACTTTGATGGCTGCTTGATTGTTGCAAAACACTTCAATCACAAAATCCTCCCCAATCATATCCTTCAGTAAGTTACGGATCCAAAGACTTTCCCTCACTCCGAAACCCATTGCCATATATTCAGCATGTGCGGTCAAGCTAGCTACTGATACCAATCGCTTACTCGTCCACGCTATAGGGAAGCCATAACTGAAGATTATCAATCTGTGCGTTGACCTGGAAAATTCACCCCCCCAATTGGCGTCGACGAAGCAGCTTAACGCTGGTTTAGATGACATTGGATGGATCACTAGGGGTTTGTCTCTGGTATTTGCCAGATAATTAATCAAGTGGTTCAGGAATTTCCAGTGGTCTATGGAGGGATTGGACGAGAATCGCGCGACGAAGTTAACGGCAAACGCAATGTCGGGCCTCGTCGCTACAGCCAGGTAATTGAGGGACCCAATGATCGACCAATATTAATCTAACTTTATACTGTCCCCCGTGTTTGACTCAGGTAGTTTATCCGTGGGTAGAGGAGTCTTCGCCAACATTACTCCATCCCATCGTTGAGATAATATATGGTTCGTCAAATTTGGTTGTCTTAATGTAAATCCCTCCTTACTTCTTTTTATTGCTAAGCCGACTATATTATCTAACCCCATTTCCCATTTTATTTTGATGTAATCTCCCAGCCTCTTCTCAATACTTCGCAGGTGTTCCTCATTGGGTCCCGTGATGATGCCATCATCTACATGGATCCAAATCACGCCCTTGGTATCATCATTCAATAAGCAATAAACGCTGCTATCATACTGGGACTAATTATAGCCAAACTCCTTTAGTATTTTCAAGAGGTGTTCCCACCAGCATCTCGCAGCCTGTCGGGTACCATACAGGGCTTTATTTAGTTTGCAGCCATGTCCAGCGGGTACGTCCAGGCCCTCTGGTGGAGCCACCCAGATTTCTTCAGTGATAGGTGAATTCAGGTAGGCCGCGACAAAATCAAAAGAGTGGACCGGCCATTGATTGAGTGCAGCTATTGTCAGAATTAATCTCATCGAGATAAATGTTGTGGTAGGTGCAAAGGTTGTGTTGAAGCTTTCCCCTTCTACCTGTGAGTAACCCTTTGCTACATATCTAGCCTTATATTGTATAACCTCCCCTTTATCGTTGTATTTCTCCGCGAACACCCATCTGGCCCCCAGTACTTTCATTTTGTCAGGTACAAGTTTAACATCCCAGACGTCCAGGCCGCAAATGTTGTCCAACTCCTCTTTGATCGCTTTCAGCCACTCCGTTGCGTTACTGCTCTTCATCGCTTGTTTGTAAGTCTTTGGCGTGTTCTGGTCCAATGGTTTTGTTACCAATGCCAATACTAACACATCTTGCTGTTCCACCTCAATCTCATCCAAAAAATCACCCAGAGCAAACCTGTTCGCAATACAGCTAATTGGTTCGATATCATCAGCATTAGTCGTTGGTGAGTTTGTCGATTCCACCAAAATAGTATTGTCGTCATGTTCATCTGAGAACTTAGCTATAGCCGAATTGACGGATTGGTTCTGTCCAGGGACCCAGAAACACCACCCCTTTCCATTTGCGAGAAGTCCTACTAGATAACCTTCCACAGCCCGATCGTCCAGCTTGTGTCTTTTTTCGGATGGTATATGCACGAAAGCCTTTCCGCCGAATGCATGCAACTGGTTGTACAGTGGTCGTCTCTTCAAAAGTTTTTCATAGGGCGTGATGGGCCCACTCGCCTTGTTAGGAACTCTGTTCAACATTGCACTTGCGTATTGGAAAGCTGGGCCCCAGAAATATTTGCTTAGCCCGCTGTCTACAAGTAGGGTTCTTCCCATATCTTATAATGTCCTGTTGAAACGTTTGATAACCCCATTTTGGTAATGGTGGTAGGCTATTGCTCTTTCAGCGGTGATTCCTTTTTGTACCAAAATGTCAGCTTGCTACTATGACAGAGCAACCTGTCACAAGTTTACCACAAAATTATAATTAGAACATCAAATAATATTTAGAATATTATTTGATATTCTGAATCTACACTAAATTCAACCTAGGGTACCTCACTCACAGGTACCCCTAATTCTCACTCCTTCACTATGTAAATTAGCAAAGAATAATTAGCAAGTACCTTTAATAAAAAGGAACTTGCATCAATTTATGCTTATATATATATATACATATGCTTAAACCCCATTTCCAGTCACGGAAATGAGGTGTTGTGTAAATTAGGGGAGATAGTGTAAATACACCGTGTTTTACTCAAACCCCGCGTACCGCAGTCCGCAGAACCTCAAGTTCAACCCGCGTGACTGAGAGCCCGCGTCAAAGTTGGGATATAAGCCCCCGCGCAAGCAACAAGCCCCTTACAGGCTCCCAGCTTGGCACGCGGACTCCACAGTCACTCAGGTACCCCCAAATCCATAAAAACACGCCCCAGTAACCTCATTACATATGTTACATATGTAATAAAGATTACTGGGGACTACATAATTAATTATATTGGATGATATTAATAATTAATACATTTAAATAAAACATATTGAATAAACAAACAGTACAGACAATACTGTGGCTTATTATAAATACTCATAAGCCACTAGTATTAATAGTACTAATGTACTACAGACTGTACCTCAATATAAATGAATAAATAAACAATAAATATCATAATAAAATCAATTGGTGACGTGTATTCAAAGCAGGGGCTGCTGAAGCGTCACCAAGAAAGCAAAGATGGCCAAAATGTGGTCCAAAGATCCCACAAGTTGGCCAATAACACCTACAGGGTCCCCAGAGGGAACTCAAGACTATTTAAGGAGCTCTTCAACCGCCCAAAGAAGGCTCCTCATGCTTCCCAATACCCACTAACAACCTTACCCACTTCTTATTAGATATATACATCTTTATAACACAGTCTGGTAAGCTTCTTAGTAGTTATTCTTTAGCCCTGTCTTCCCCAACAACTTCACAGTGCCCATCAAGCTCCACCATCCATCCATCCAAGCGCTTCAAACTGTCCAGTTTCACCCAGACTATCCCCAAGATCCCTCAAGGTTTATTACTAGTAAGTAATAACCCTTTTTCTTGAAGATATTCCCCCTTTTCCATTCCTGGGATTAAACCACCCCTGTTCCAACAGGCCCCAGTGTTCCAGGTACCTAAATCCTCTGCATTTATTGGTAAGATACCTTAGAGGGATCTAAACCACCCCTGATTTATCAGGCCCCTCTGGTTTTTAATTATATTAAATTTATTTAATATAATTATTAACCTATTTTTCTCTCAATTTTTACGTCACAATTCCCCCATATCTTTTGGGAATTGTAACATTGTACCTTACCCAGAGTTATTATACTCTTTCCATATATCCTTGCACCACCTGTAGCTAGAAGGACTTGTCCTTGGCATCAGGGAGGCTGACACAAAAAATCTCCTAAGACCCTGTTATTAAACTCTCCTCCGTTATCCAACCTTAATATCCTGACTTGTAATCCTGTAGAGGTCTCTAGGCGACAAATGATCTCAATGATATATTGAGTCGCCTCAGATTTCTTTGATAATATTTTTACTTCGTTGTACCCTGACCCTATGTCCCGCAGAGTTAGTAAATATTTACCCTCATTAATAGTTGGAACTTCAAACGGGCCAACTAGATCTACTGTGATGGCTTCAAGATTGCCAAAAGATCTGCCTTCTGTTTCTAGCGTGGCCTTGTGAGTGCAGCTTTCCCTGGGGTAGCTTCGGAGGTAGTCCCTGCCCAACTTGTTGAGCGATCATTCGCTTAAGAGTGCGCAGACTGATATGGCCAAATTTCTTATGTAAAGAAAGTAGGCATTTTTCCGACGGGGTGAGTACCGGCGCCTGCCAGCTGTTAGGGCGTGGACTGGGTACTGTTGTCACAAAGATTTCATCTTTGGAACCTAAGTCGCTACTGGCACGATTCAGAGTATTATTGGCAGAGACTGCGGTACACGTAGGTGTGAATAATGATGATTTACATACAACATGTGAGACGATAGTGTTATTAAAAGATGGGTTGCAATCTGGAGTTTGGAAAGTCCATTTCCTAGTGATAGGATTAAAAGGGCAGGATGCCAACACCGCCAGCATGTTTGCCTGGGATGAGCGTCTCCGCGCTTAGCTGGGTTACACCCACCCAATTTTAAATGGGTTGTGTTAGACCCGATGCAATCTGCATCCGAGTCAAACTCGGTTGAGGCAAACCCAAGGGTTTGCTCACCCGAGTTAAACTCGCCCTTGGAATAACCGAGGTAACCTCGGCGGGTCCTCCAGCCGAGGTAATTATTTTATCAAGTGAGTGTTGGGCGATGTCTTCTCGGACGCCGCCCACCGAGGGATCAATCCTCGGCTGGACTGCCAACCGATCGAATACAACCTCGGTTGGCAGTCCACCGAGCAAAACCTGATCGGTTGGCTGCCCACCGATGATATTGATTTCATCGAATGCCTGCGCACCGATGAAATCGAATTCGTCGGGTGGGTCAGACCGAGGGAATCGAGCCGATCGAGTTGAAAAGGAATAAATACATTCATGTAGGAATTACAGTACCCAGATCATATCCCCCAACAGCCTGGCCATGAATTTGAACTCGATAAACACATGTAAAGTTTGGATTCCCGTGATTTGACTTGATTTTTAGGAGAACTTGAGAGAGGAGCGTTGAGGATGATTGGGGAACTCGGAATTCTTGGATGTTTGCTGAGGTGTTGATGCTATAAGTTCCCTCAACCAATAAAGTGCCTTCTCGGTTCGGGTGGCGATGATCTAATCCCCAGAGTTGAAAAACCTTCGGCGCAGATTGAGTGTTGTACGCTGCAGATACCAAAACATGTCCAATTGTGATTCCCTCCACCCGAATAGTTCTTGAGAGGCGAATTCCAATTTGGCCCGAAGCTCCATGGAAAGGCCAGCATGTCCCAATGCTAAGGTCGGACAGAAGTACCGTGACTGGTGGACTCCCAGTGACTTTCTCGAATTTATCGCAAAAGGGGATTATGGATGATCGAATCTTACGATGATAATTCCAAGTTGGGGACGTCAAGGATTCGAGAATCGTTGCACCAGCCGAGAAAGAAGCAAAATCTTTCTTGGCGAAGCTGATGGACTCGACGCCTTCTCTTTCCCCCGGACATTTACTTGTCAGGTTTTGCAAGGTGGCGGTTATCTTCCAGTGATTTTTTACCTCCAAAAGACGCTCGTCAAGTTCTGACTTCTTCACCGCAGCATTACCGATTTGGTTGGCGGTTTCGGCGACCTGTTGTAGAGCTTGCAAGCGCTTTTCGATGACGAGGAGTTTATTGTTAAGCGACGATTGCTCCCGTTTAATGCCTTATTGAGCAAAAAAGAAGTCAGATGGATGCTTGTGGTGTCGCAGGAAATTGTCTCGAAAAACCACTCAACTACGTAAGAGTACCAATCCGAGTGCCAATCCAATCGCGATTACCAAGATTGCCAAGATGGTACTCCAATTTCGTCTAACGAATTTCCATCTGATTGCTGCTTGCTTTCCCAGAATTCCTTTGTGGTTTCTAATGATGCTCGCTCGGTTTGGTGGATCTTGAGACGGATGCCTAGGTCTATCTGAGTGTTGAGGGGACATGGCGCAAGGTTCTTGAAGGACGACGCGGGTGTTAAGATTGGTCAGCATGCAGTTTGTTGAGACTTAAGGGTAATCCGGGGCGCCCCCGACAGAGGACTTGGCTAATAGAACTTTGAATTTATTTATGCATAAAAATTAAGTTTCACTCCACGATGAAGACATTTCCAATTATTTATAATATATTTATTGAAACATTTTTATTCTGCCACAGGCAAATAATATTGAGACGCCTCAATTGAATAAAGCCAAGAACAACAAACTACAAGCTACCTCACATGTAAGTGAATACATAGAGATGATGTCCCAGGTCAACCAGTCAAGCTATCGAGAAACGATGCAGGTCAGTCCATTTCTATACTGTCAGCTTTCATTGAAATGATCCAAGGTCTTCAAGTCAGTGCCACATCCACGCAAAAGCCCGTGAATAGTAACTCACATTTTTGCTCAAATTAACGACCAGAAGGGCCGAACTACGGATTCCAAGACATCCTTGCGGTAATTGCCATGTAGCTACATGTCCGATGATAGCGTCCATTTGTATGTAATCTTTTTTTTTCTTTGAGTTATACACAATCCGGGCTCTCACATACGGCCAATTTTCAAATTCGTGTTTCTTGTCATCGGAAGGTGAAAGATTGCCAAATCTCTCGACTTCAAACCAAAGGTGGATTTGACGGGGCGCGCCTTTCTTAGTTGAGTAACACATCGTAAATATCTGACTGATCTGACCACAGACAGCCTGTGTTGCACCATTGGTATTTAGAATGTTGTACGAGATGTTGCTATTCCCAGCATGTCGGTCAGATGTGGTGTAGGTCTCATAGCCGAATACAATTGACTTGTGTTGGTGCACTAGCCTTGGGATCAAAATGGATGTTTTGCTTTTGGTCGATGATGTGTAGACACTGGTAGAAAGGTCAACTTCATCGGAAAACTTTGTCTTGAGGCTATGGACAAGTTGTTCATGAGTTTCCAAATCCAAAGTTTGGATCTTCTGAGGATCGTAATTTAAGTTGGATAAATCATTTCGATTCACATTCATCGCTTGTGAAAACTGCCCAACGCTTTTGCTCGGTTTTATGAAATCCAGAAGAGGTTCAGCCAGTTCCTGAGGAAGATGTTGACACAAGTCAGGCAGGAGATTGCGAAGGTTTTGAGCTGACACCCATCTCTTGAGTAAGGTCAGATCCCGTGAATCTAAAACTCCAAAATGAACAGTCAGATTTCAGGAGTTTGCAATGTAAAAAAATAGAAAAGCTTACCCTCGCGGTTGTTTGTGGGTATGGAAGCCAGTGATCCGTTGAGCCTTTCGAACGACCATGCTGTCCACTGAGGCGCCGGACCAAACTGGTGAAGGCAATCAGGTAGATGAAGAGCCAAATGGTGGTTTGGCTTTGTCGAGAAGGATGGAAAGATGTCTAGAAGCCCTTGGCGATAAGCCTTGAGGTGAAGTTGAAGGTTTTCAATGGCTTGTTTGTTTATCTTCAAGCTTCGGAGGATGTTAAGTACGCTGGTTAAGTGAAGAACGTTACGAAACATTGGGACCTGGAAGACGTTGTGTGACTTGAAGAGAATGCGGATAAGGGTGGGGATCATGATTATCTCAAACAGGATGACCCACTCATCCGCCTTGAGTTTTCCTCCCTTAGCAGCGCCAATGGTTGATGGCACACGACCAATCCAACTTGGGAGCTGAACTTCTTTGTTAACCTCCCGCAGCGTTTGGAGATTTTCCGCCTTGCCGAAAAATCTTGCACCAAGGGGATTCAAATCGGTAGGAGTCTCGCAATCTGGCGCATCCAAAGATTCTTGATCGTCGCTTTCCCCTTGATCGGAACTCTCGAGCAAGTCGGGGTCGAAGTCAGGATCTGATCCTGACTCGGTGGCCCATTCAACATCCAGATTTCGTAGAGGTTCTAAGAGCTCTTCAGCGTAGTCGGGTGGCACTTCTTTTTGTTTGCCTTTGTCGTCAGTGGGTGGCTCTGAATTATTCTCATCCAACGAGTTGTCATCTTCGGATTCGGAAAAAACAGCCTGTGCGCCGGCTTTTTGTATGAATTTCAATTTTTTTATCAGGCATTTTAAGTCCAAAAAGGTCCCGACCGTGGTGATGTAAGAGGCCAAGGAAGATGTTATGCATGGGTTCCACGACTGAATTGGAAAGAGGACTAAAGTAAGGCAGTTCGTATAGAATTGAATAGCGAACACCGTAGGATTTGAAAATTTTTTTACGTTCTTCTAGAGTGGCGGCTTTCTTCCACTTCATCGCCTGTTTCCTAAGCACATCAGCATCTCTTGGACGTATACCATTTAAGTCCACAATGTCGATTTTTTGCTTTGTTACGTGGCAGAAAGAGCATAGGTGTTTATTTGAACTGTGGCCAGCCATTCCGATCACCTTCCGAATAGCTGGGAGATCGCAGATTATCGGCCCAAGCATAACCTTGATAATCCGACCATCCTGGCAAGAATCAAAAGTGCTGTTGAATTTGACACCCGTCCAAAGTTCCTTCAGCTCTTTTACTAATGGTCCCAGCACATGGTTTATGTCAGTGAGAGTGGGTTCGGAGGGCCCCGGTATCAATCCAGCCAAGAAAATGTTCTCGTGAGAAGTTCGATGGTCCGGCGGTAAATTCAGGCAGACCAATGCTATCGTACCCACGGATATGTGCTTTCCAGCGATCTTGTTCCCCGACGGATTGAACCAATCTACATTCAAAGAAAAAACCAAATTTCCGGGAGAGCTGGTGAATGGTTCGCCCTCAACGGTTTTCAGGTTTTTCCACATATTTGAATCCCAGATGTCACTGGTGTCAGAGCTGAGGGAGGAAGTGAGGGATTGGGCCAGCAGCTCCTCAATTCCGGGTCTCGTCAAGAATCGCGCCAGCCACGTAGTGAACGACTGGGTTGAGAAGTATCGACGCATCGGCACACTGCTTGAAGTACCGGAAGCTGGCTTATACAGTGGTTCAAAGCACTTTCGGCTTCTTCGTGTCGCTCGCGCAGTACACTTCTTGGGAGGGCTATCAATCGGATATAGGTGAAAACAGCGAGGGCAGCAAACCGTCCTTTCGATAGGTGGTTCAAGATTTAAATCCTTTATGACGGTTCGAATATCAATCGGTAGGTATAATTGATTTGGCGGGATTGGTAAGCCTGAAAAAAAACCCTTCAAACACGCTAGTGTTTTATTAATGCCGTCGTGACTCAAGTTGAGGAACATGTATTGACATGCACATAATAGCACCCTTGCCAGGCATTTCGGATCTATGGTTTTCGTGTAATAGCCGTAGCATGAAGCTAAAAAACGTGCTGTATGTGAAGGAGATGTTCAGTTGCGTGACGTTTCGGCAAGAGTCTTAGAACAACAGCACTTACCGCAGTCAATAGTTGCTCCCTTCCACAATGTGAGTTTCGGATCTGGAATCTGTTGCACGTCTCGAGAGTCTGATGGTACCGGAACAGGGGGGTTGGTAGATTTTTGGGCGACTGGAGATTTAGGAGGATGCGATGCGTGGTCAGCTGCGCCGTATTCAGAATTATTGAACCGGTTGTGGCTGGAAGTTGCATGATCCAAGGACGGCCGGGTGTTTAACGGTTTTATTGAAGACTTTTTCAGGTGCTCTATGTAGGTTACCGATTTCTTGTTCCATTCACGACCAACAATTAGCTTCCCTTGGGCATCAGTGTGACTGAACGTCACACATGTATCGCATCGACAGATGATACGGAAGGGCGCCATACTGTACCAAAGCGGTAAGAGACGTCACAACAGAGGTAGTGAAGATACCGCCCTGGCGATTCACCCGGGGTGGACATACCGCTTAGCTAAGCCTCGGGAACAGAGGGCCACGGGGACCCCGCGCGGAGCGCTCTCCGGAGGGTCTCACGAAACTATGTTGGCTTCCTTAGAGAGACGGGAGATTTTCACACCCAAAAACCAAAATAAAATACATGAGTACGTAGTCTCTCCAATCAACAGTCCCAGCCTCCTCAACCTAGTTCCGTCCTCTCCGGTCCCAAAAATCTCCTGATCCCAGTTGTTTCCCAGCCGATGCAGAAGAAATCTTACAGCGCTGGCCCGATCATCTATCCCCCCAAATCAAACTTTGACACCATCCGGGGCAGATTTGGTCTCAATCCAACTAACAACACCAACACCAACTACCAATCTAACTATGTTCCCTCCTCAAACATCTCCTCACTTGGTATTCATAGACGCGGTAGCAGTAATGGCCCCAGAGGATCAGCCGGCCATACCATCAATCCCCCCGCAAATCAACAGAAGCATTTCAGTACCAGCACCCTTGACCGCTCAGTCTACAAATCTAATCGTCCCGCTGTCAGTGCTTCAAGTCTGATGACCAGCACTATTCCTCAGCCATCCAACGTAACCCTTCAGGAAATTGAAGGCGTCCACTCTCCATCATTGATCCGCCTTCTAAATTCAACATCTCATCCCTCTCCAATGATTCTTCACTGGATACCCATTATCTCAACCAATCTCAACTGGAACCCGTTAATTAAAATGCAGGACAAGACCCCAGCAGGTAAAACTTCCCTCCATTCTTCATCTCCAAAAGTACCAAAAGAAAGTCACGTGAATGTTGATTACAAATTCATTCTTTTTTGGTGTTGTGTTGTTGTTGCGACTTCAGCTATCCTTTTTGACAAGCTCACAGCTCCAATCAATCTCATTCCAAAGCTGATCAACTCATACCTGTTGGACAAGTAGAAGATATAGTTGGACTCCGGGCCAGTCTCCAGTATTGACGTATAATAACCGCTATTCCGGTGGTTTAAAGTTACTCGAGTCACAGCGACATTTGTTGCAGGCGTATGAATATCTTTGTCACGTCAGAGATTCAGTCTATCATCACCTATGATCACATTCCTCTTGTGGATTTCATCATGTCTGAATAAATCCTGTTGTTGTGTTCTCTAGGGCAAAAGATTGGTTAGAATTAGAATGCCTGGCAAATGCCTGGAAAGTGCCTGCCAAATGCCTGGAAAGTGCCTGCCAAATGCCAGGCAAGTGAAGTACAGGATAGATCCGGATATGTCATTGTTTTTTTGTGTGGTGAGGTGTGCTGCTGTTGAAATTGTCATTTCTATGTGTTAAGAAACAACTTCCTTCCTGGAACTGGCAAGTGCCTGGAAAATGCCTGGCAAGTTTCCAGTACTTTGGCAAATGCCTGCAAAGTGCTTGGCAAATGCTTGGAAAGTGCTTGGCAAATGCCTGGCAAGTGCTTGGCAAATGCCTGGCAAGTGCTTGGCAATGCCTGGCAAGTGCTTGGCAATGCCTGGCAATGCCTGGAAAATAAAGTACAAGATCCATCCCCATTTGTCATCATTTTTTCATGTGGTGAGGTGTGCTGCTGTTGAAAATGTCATTTTTATGTGTTAACAGACAACTTCCTTCCTGCAACTGGCAAGTTCCTGGCAATTTCCTGGCAAATGAAGTACAAGATCCATCCCCATTTGTCATCAGTTTTTCATGTGGTGAGGTGTGCGGCTGTTGAAATTATTATTTTTATGTTTCAACAAACAAATTCCTACACTGGACAGAATTTAAAATTTTGAAATGGTGCCTTTACATGGGTGACTGAAAGCACAACTTATTCTTGTGACCAATTAAAAAAAATTGGTTTTGAGGATAGAGAAAAAGATTCAATAATTGTATAGCTAAATTGGAAATGGAAATATGATTTTTGACGTTTGACTTGTGATTTTGATGGCACATTGGACTTTTGATTTTATAGATCAGATTCAAAACAAAAGAATGGAGAGAGAAACCCAGAGAGTGGCTTGGGTTGGATCAAGGAGCCTTTGAGAGATTTGATTATGTTCAAAGGTCAAAAAGAATTTTTTTTGCTCTAAGACTTGATGATTTCATTACTGACAAAAGTGACTTCAATCAGCTGGAGGGCAATCAAGCAGGGGAAAGCCAGAGTATGGTTTTGTGGACAATTTACATGTGGGTCAGGTGTTTTTCCTGGTGCCCTGTGTGGAATTGCTTTTCCTGGTGATGGGACAGTTTGCGCTCAGAATTTTAGTACTAATCCTAACCCTAATCCTCTGGGTGTGGGATTGAGTGGACTAGGGTTGTGTCACTCTGGGAGATGTGGATGAATTTTTGCTTATCTTGGCTTTGGTTTTGTTGCCTGAAGAACACAGGCAATGTTCTGGGGTGCCGCTTCTTAGCATAGGGCCCCATACTCAATTAGCCACCATGAATGAGGGATTTGGGAAGAAGCATTAAGTGTATGGGTTGACAGGTTGCAGATGCTATAAAATTGTGCTGGATTGAAGGGCTGGTGGTGCATCACTTGTAGAGAAAGCCTCTGAAGGAGGTGCTTTCCCCCTGGAACAATGAAAAGGCATGGGTCCAGCCAACCCACTCCCCCCTCCTTTTTTCCCCACATACTCCTACCCAAACCCTTATGATACACAGCAATACACACAGTTTTTCATATAAGGGTATGATAGCTGTTTCCCACTAGTCTTTATTTTGAAATCCAATGGGTCTATTAGTATCCAATGGGTCTCTTACTATCCAATGGGTCTGTTACTATCCAATGGTTCTATTGCTATCCATTTTTATGCAACACTTCTCTGCCATTTTTGTCAACCAAAAGTGATTTGGTTTATATCCATTGCCTTTGAGCTGCACCTGCTGGAATACTGTCATTGATAGAGGTGGTTAGGCCACAATATGAAGTAATTATGACAAGGACAGAATATAGAACAAGATTCTTAAGCCTCCATCACACAAACCTGTGACCATCCTTGTACTTGATCACATAAGAGCCCTGTTATGACATCCATTTTACAAACTCAGTGGCAATCTGTAGTGATACAGTTGTAGATTATGGGGCTAGCAATCCTGTATGCTGCAGTCTCACAAAAAAAATGTCTTTGCTCCAACCGCAAAGATTATGGATAAACATTTATGATGCAGGCAAAAGTATCAGGTGGATTTAAGTCAAGAGGCTACCCTACCAGGACCACTTCACAGCTTGTCTGAGGGACTTGAGGTTTGAGAGCAATAACTCATCAAGAAAAAGAGAGACTTTCATATGAAAAACAGCAGCAGCTCTCAGGAAAAACTTGTGAATTTGTGTACAAGTCCCTCCTTTGGAGGCTTGCTTTGCAAGAGGTGGCTGCCTCCCAGCCTTAGGTGCTCACCGGCGCTCCAATTGAGAAGGTTTGTTTTTCTTTGCAATGTTGGAAAATAGGACACACTGCACAATGGTGTGAAAATCCTGCACTTTGTAGCAAGTGTCATGGAAAACACAGATTGGAATCTTCTCCCTTTACTTGTTGTGTCTGCATTTATCATGAAAAATCAACTTCAAAAAAAGCAGTAAATAATTTACAAAAAAAATTCTCATCCCCCTTGGTCTGACTCCTGCCCACTGATGCAACAAGATATCCAAAGATGTAAGAGATGATATGGAAAGCTTGATCTTGAATAGATGATTTGGAAAGCTTGATCTTGAATATTCATTTAGAAGTCAAAGAAACACGAAACACCAGGAATTTTGTAATTACGGTCATTTTTTGTTGGCCATCATTTTCCCTTTTTTATACATCAAAAGGATATAAACTATGGTGCTGTATGTGAACTCGATAGCACATAAAAAAAACAGGCAGCCTGCGATGCTTGGTGGCCGCGCGTGAGCGCGCATTCTGTCCTGGTGACGTACATTTTTTGCGTTAGCAATATGGTCCAAAAACTCCCGAAGCTGCTTACTCTTAGCTGGAGTATACAGCCATTACTTGCGAAAGCAATGCGCAAAAGATCGTTCGACGACACGGACCTCCCAACTCAGAATGACCGCCAAGCATGCAAGTCACGCAGATTGAAATCCATGGTCAGTTACACATTATCTTTTTTCTTTACGGACATGATTTACTGATGCGAACTAAAAATGAACAATTTGAAAAATAACATAAATGTAAATATAAATCATATACGGAAATAAAGAAATACCGAATCCGAACAGATAATCAGGCATGTCACTTTCTGGACCACCAATCCGAGATGGCGTATCACTACTTTCAGAATGGCAATCATTCCATGGCCGTCACCGCGTATGAATCATTTTTGAGTCGTCGTTCTGAGTGGCGCATTCTCGACGAGGGTGGCCAACTGGTCATCATACAGTCAATTTTTAACCTCACCCGATCTCATCTAATCTTGCGACAGTTTGTCAAGGCGGAAAGCACATTACGAGAGCTGTGGGATACGAATTGTAGCACAGCCATCAATTTGAATCATCCGATGTTCCCTGAACTCGCGAAATTATATTTCGAAATAAGGACGCTTTCAGCTGGCAACAATGTCTGCCATATGGTCAGTCTAACATTAGCTGCCGTACTGTATGTTTCACTCATATCACATTTCCTTGTTTTTACCTGTCAGGCGTCTGAAATGATCGGAGTCAGCCGCAGTTTGAAAAGTGTGCAGAGGCGTAGTCGGATCTTGAGGGGTAGCGGCGACCACAATGCAGCCGTACAGATTGTTCGCAAACAATTGCAAGCTCTGAATATTAAATCATCCGATCTTGACGATAACCTCAAGGATCTGCTTGTGGAACTCCATCTTGATCTTGCTGAAGGGTACGCCAGCTTGGGCCAGCACGCGGAGGCGCGCTCAGCATTAGAGCAGGTCTGGAATCCTACTGGGAAACTCGTGATTACTTGGGGCCATAAATTTTTCAAACAAATGGCAAACCTTTACTGGAGGCTAGAAAAGAATTAGGCTCCAAGTTATTTTCCGATTTAATCTTCTTTTATAAATCACCATCCATTTTTTGGTTGCAAGACCTCTGAAATCAACTCCGAGCACATGAAATTGTCTTGTCGTGTCTTTTTTTTTCAGTTTCATTATTCAAAGGAAATATAGAAAGAGAACTTAGATTAACAGTTTGGCAGTGAGGAGGAAAGGGACACACACAACTACCAACCAACATTGTGGGAATCCACAAACAACTCATAAAATTAATCTGGGATGTCGTCCATTACATGTATTTATTCAAATTCACAAGCAAAATAAGAAAAAAAGGCTGGGCTAATTGCTTGACCAAAATAGGTTTGAAGAGCCTCTACCACAGGGACTCCAAGAATTAAATTCAGGAATCACAATTGGCTTCCTGCTATGCTAAAACTCTAGTGCCATTAACTTATTTTATTGTGATAGTGTTATTCATCTTCAATACAAATGAGTGCAAAAATTGTAAAGTTCATTTTGCAATTGTCATACTATCTTTTAATCATTGGCATTTGTCCTTTGGTGGATCCAGCCTTTTGAGGCTGGGGAGACTAAAGTAGTATCAGGACTAAAGTAGTATCAGTGAAGTGGAATTTTCCAAAGACAATATGAATTTGTAAACTCACGGAGATCATTCCTGATCTAGTTCAGTCCAAAAAAACTGCAACTCTTCCTTGATAAGCCTCCATGTGCCAAGGCAGACATATACTGCTATTGTCACAAAAAACATCCAACAGCTCCATTTCAACGACACGTCGCAGAAGCCTTCCATCGGTTCGAGTTGTAATGGCCGCAGCATGATATTCTTCAGCGCGGAACACATGTGGTTGCGGATGTTTCCGGGTGAGAAATCAAGGTAGGTTTGATGTGACAAAAACCACGTCGCTATCAATAAGCCAAGTCGGAAAATTCTGCTCGAAAGGATCATCGAGATGGCCCGGAATGCTGTTGGGGAACGTTACAGCCATCAGCGGGTATAGAGGCTCTTTAATCATCAGCGCATAGAAAAGAAGGTGGACACCAACGCACCGTTCAGTTTTGGTAAGTGTGAGTCAGTGTGTAAGAACCGAAAATAACAAGACAGGGGATTGGGGATAGTGTTATTACCACTTCTTTGTCGGCATATGCATTTTTCCCTAGAACACTCCAGAATTCCAGTCATACTTGCAGCTCGCAAACCATTGTCATCCAGGTTGTCAAGCATATATATGCCTTCCATGCCCGGTGACTTTGCATAGGTTATACAGATGAATCCAATGACGGATAGACCTAACAAATAAAAATTCTCAAGAGGTCCCTGAATTAAATTATTGCACGACATAGATTTCGATGTATTTCACCGATTTCACCATCCCCTACCATTTGCTCATTAGGAGCTTGATGTTCATGGTTCTTTTCTCAGTACTGCTTCGCATCAGCTGGCCTGTCTTAGCTAGACCTCTATCGTCTAAGCTCAAAAGAATGGAACCAGAAGAGCTCACAACCGCCTCACGTCTTCCCGAACTGCCGTCTCGGAGTAGTTCGAAAAACCTCAGTATCTGCGACTCCTTAATAACTTTCAGCGAATTTAGCCCCAACAACCAGGAAGTCAGATATTACGATTGCCTGGCCGAAAAGTACGACTTCCCGGAGTTTCAACCTGTCATCGATAGTCTCCTGATTGCGAGAATGATACGAATTGGCGAATTGACTCGCAAATTGAATGATAACTTGGAGGAATTGGCTGTTCGAGGGGTTAATGCTATGATAATATTTGTACTTCAGGCGAGTGACCATGAAGGATCTCCTTGACATAGACTAACAAACTGACCAATGAGCCTTTCTAACAGGACAAAGAAGATTGCGGCAGTTCCACTGAAGCTTTGGTAAACTGGCAGGACGACAGTTCGACTGAAACTTTACTGAATTGGCAAGACAAGCAAAGCACCCACACTTGCACGCAGTCAAATCTAACTAATCTTCTGCGTTTGATACACTCCACGGCATCAGTGAACGACGAAGTTTCAAAGAAAAACCATCAACTGATCGACGCCCTCAAAAAGACTATAGCAGCTATCGGACAATCCAGAACAACAAAAGAAACCGGTCAAACCACGGAGCTTCAAACAGCTGTGGCTATAGCGCATAGGGTACAAAAAGGCTTAGAGCATTGGCGGAGGCACTTAAGAACATACTACATCAACGTCCGCTTTACCAAAGTTTGTGTAGCGGATCCTTCATGATGTGCATTTACTACTACTGACGCATTGCGTTTTCCAAACAGTTAATTGACGGATGCGGCGGGAGGAAGCAAAAATATATTCAATATTTAGTCAAGCAAACCTTGGACAAACTGTTTCCAAAGTCCAGCTAAACATGAGACTGCTGGAAAATTTGGGCATAGCTTGCGCAGAAACTGAACTTGACTTCTTGACTTGCCATCCGAGCGGGTCTGGGCTCATATGGATGGCATGCCTGCACTCACTCCTTCCACCCACAAAACAAGTGCTCTATTTATACTCAAGCATTAACCTCATAGCTCCCACCTTCACCCTTATGTTCTCATACCTCTATCCGGACCGTATTGCCCCCACCTCAATTCCCGGGTCCATTTAACCTACCACCTGGTCCTGCAATTGGCAACCTGTTAGGTTATCCTTTTGCAAATAGAGCTATTGTGCATGTACACATGCAGGTCATGCCCCAGACTCCAAACGCAGCTTCATGTCCCTTTTTTCAGGCTACAGTTGTTCAGGAATGACATGCTGGAGATAAAATTTCCAGGACCGGCTTCCTTGAAAATAGTGCTGACTTAGAAAAGAAAGTCGGCAAATAGCCAGAAAAAAGCATAGCTCTGACTTAGACACGAAAACTGCAACTAGCCGACCCTCTCATGCCGCATGCCATAGAGAAGAACTATTGTGGCGGAAGCGCCGTTAGGGAAAACAAACAACATCATGGCCCAAAACTCTAAATTCTGCTCAGGTTCATTATTCCAGCCTAGAGTTGTTCATAAATTATATGGCCGACATCAAATTCACGGGACCGTTATTATCAATCGGCAATGATATACTTAGGTCTGAGTTAGATCTAAAAAAGGCAACTGTCCAACCTTCCCGGAGCGGATTTAGTAACAATTAACTCTTCTTGGGTGGAGCGGAATTAGGCAAGCCAACATGATTCCTTTGTGCAGAGACAGAAATTCATTGGTACCTCTGCTCCAGGACATCATATCTCCCCGTCTTGAGTAAATCAACCTTCCCCTTTCCTTACCACTGTACCTGACTGCGTTAATCCATGACTTAAATAGCTCCGCCTGGTACTCAACCCTGCAAATAACCTCCCCCCTTTCCACCTATAACTTTCAAGCGCACAAGGCAGGCGCACAGGTGTCTTTTACTTATGGCATAGCCTAGGGCTCTGATTCTCACCCCCCTGGGTGGGAATACAACTACCCTGTGTCGGGATTTGAGACCTGGTACTTCATTTGGATGTATCATTTGATTGCCACTGGATGTATGGACATTTGATTTGCCAGGCTCCAGGCAAAATACAGGCTAAGGGTTATTGTGAGCAGTTCATTGACAGGCATTTGCCAGGCATTTGCCAGGCATTTCCAGGCATTTGACAGGCATGCCAGGCATTGCCAGGCATTTGCCAGGCATTTGCCAGGCATGCCAGGCATTGCCAGGCATTGCCAGGCATTTGCATTGACAGGCATTGCCAGGCATTTGCCAGGCATTCCCAGGCCAGGCATGCCAGGCATTGCCAGGCATTGCCAGGCATTTGCCAGGCATTGCCAGGCATTGCCAGGCATGCCAGGCATTGCCAGGCATTGCCAGGCATTGCCAGGCATTGCCAGGCATTGCCAGGCATTGCCAGGCATAGGCATGCCAGGCATTTGCCAGGCATTGCCAGGCATGCCAGGCATTGCCAGCCATTTGCAGGCTTTTTTGCCAGGCATTTGCCAGGCATTGCCAGGCCAGGCATTTGCCAGGCATTGCCAGGCATTGCCAGGCATGCCAGGCATTGCCAGGCATTGCCAGGCATTGCCAGGCATTGCCAGGCATTGCCAGGCATTGCCAGGCATTGCCAGGCATTTGCCAGGCATTGCCAGGCATTGCCAGGCATTGCCAGGCCAGGCATTGCCAGGCATTTGCCAGGCATTGCCAGGCATTGCCAGGCATTGCAGGCATTTGCCAGGCATTGCCAGGCATTGCCAGGCATGCCAGGCATTGCCAGGCATTGCCAGGCATTGCCAGGCATTGCCAGGCATTGCCAGGCATTTGCCAGGCATTGCCAGGCATTGCCATTGCCAGGCATGCCAGGCATTGCCAGGCATTGCAGGCATTGCCAGGCATTTGCCAGGCATTGCCAGGCATTTGCCAGGCATTGCCAGGCATTGCCAGGCATTGCCAGGCATTGCCAGGCATTGCCAGGCATTGCCAGGCATTGCCAGGCATATTGCCAGGCATTGCCAGGCTTGCCAGGCATTTGCCAGGCATTGCCAGGCATTTGCCAGGCATTGCCAGGCATTGCCAGGCATTTGCCAGGCATTTGCCATGCATTGCCCCATTGCCAGGCATTTGCCAGGCATTGCCAGGCATTTGCCAGGCATTGCCAGGCATTTGCCAGGCATTGCCAGGCATTTTGCCAGGCATTGCCAAGGCATTGCCAGGCATTGGCAGGCATTGCCAGGCATTGCCAGGCATTTGCCAGGGCATTTGCCAGGCATTGCCAGGCATTGCCAGGCATTGCCAGGCATTGCCAGGCATTTGCCAGGCATTGCCAGGCATTTGCCAGGCATTGCCAGGCATTGCCAGGCATTTGCCAGGCATTTGCCAGGCATTGCCAGGCATTTGCCAGGCATTGCCAGGCATTTGCCAGGCATTGCCAGGCATTTGCCAGGCATTGCCAGGCATTGCCAGGCATTTGCCAGGCATTGCCAGGCATTTGCCAGGCATTGCCAGGCATTTGCCAGGCATTGCCAGGCATTGCCAGGCATTTGCCAGGCATTTGCCAGGCATTGCCAGGCATTGCCAGGCATTGCCAGGCATTGCCAGGCATTGCCAGGCATTTGCCAGGCACTTTGCCAGGCATTGCCAGGCATTGCCAGGCATTGCCAGGCATTGCCAGGCATTGCCAGGCATTGCCAGGCATTTGCCAGGCATTTGCCAGGCATTTATTTGCCAGGCATTTGCCAGGCATTGCCAGGCATTTGCCAGGCATTGCCAGGCATTTGCCAGGCATTGCCATTTGCCAGGCATTGCCAGGCATTTGCCAGGCATTGCCAGGCATTGCCAGGCATTGCCAGGCATTTGCCAGGCATTGCCAGGCATTTGCCAGGCATTGCCAGGCATTTGCCAGGCATTGCCAGGCATTTGCCAGGCATTGCCAGGCATTTGCCAGGCATTGCCAGGCATTTGCCAGGCATTGCCAGGCATTGCCAGGCATTGCCAGGCATTGCCAGGCATTGCCAGGCATTGCCAGGCATTGCCAGGCATTTGCCAGGCATTTGCCAGGCATTGCCAGGCATTTGCCAGGCATTGCCAGGCATATTGCCAGGCATTGCCAGGCATGCCAGGCATTGCCAGGCATTGCCTTGCCAGGCATTGCCAGGCATTTGCCAGGCATTGCAGGCAGGCATTGCCAGGCATTGCCAGGCATTTGCCAGGCATTGCCAGGCATTTGCCAGGCATTGCCAGGCATTGCCGGCTGGGCATTTGCCAGGCATTGCCAGGCATTGCCAGGCATTGCCAGGCATTGCCAGGCATTGCCAGGCATTGCCAGGCATTTGCCAGGCATTGCCAGGCATTGCCAGGCATTGCCAGGCATTGCCAGGCATTGCCAGGCATTTGCCAGGCATGCCAGGCATTTGCAGGCAATTGCCAGCATTTGCATTGCCAGGCATTGCCAGCATTGCAGGCTTTGGGCATTGCCAGGCATTTGCCAGGCTTGCCAGGCATTTGCAGGCATTGCCAGGCATTTGCCTTTGCCAGCATTGCATTGCCAGGCATTGCCAGGCATTGCCAGGCATTGCCAGGCATGCCAGCAGCCAGGCATTTGCCAGGCATTGCCAGGCATTTGCCAGGCATTGCCAGGCATTGCCAGGCATTTGCCAGGCAGGCATTGCCAGGCATTGCCAGGCATTTGCCAGGCATTGCCAGGCATTGCCAGGCATTTGCCAGGCATTGCCAGGCATTGCCAGGCATTGCCAGGCCAGCATTGCCAGGCATTGCCAGGCATTGCCAGGCATTTGCCAGGCATTGCCAGCCAGGCATTGCCAGGCATTTGCCAGGCATTGCCAGGCATTTGCCAGGCATTTGCCAGGCATTGCCAGGCATTGCCAGGCATTGCCAGGCATTGCCAGGCATTGCCAGGCATTGCCAGGCATTTGCCAGGCATTGCCAGGCATTTGCCAGGCATTGCCAGGCATTTGCCAGGCATTGCCAGGCATTTGCCAGGCATTGCCAGGCATTTGCCAGGCATTGCCAGGCATTTGCCAGGCATTGCCAGGCATTGCCAGGCATTGCCAGGCATTTGCCAGGCATTGCCAGGCATTTGCCAGGCATTGCCAGGCATTTGCCAGGCATTGCCAGGCATTTATTTGCCAGGCATTGCCAGGCATTGCCAGGCATTTGCCAGGCATTGCCAGGCATTTGCAGGCATTGCAGGCATTGCCAGGCATTTGCCAGGCATTGCCAGGCATTTGCCAGGCATTGCCAGGCATTGCCAGGCATTGCCAGGCATTGCCAGGCATTTGCCAGGCATTGCCAGGCATTTGCCAGGCATTGCCAGGCATGCCAGGCATTGCCAGCATTGCCAGGCATTTTCCAGGCATTGCCAGGCATTGCCAGGCATTGCCAGGCATTTGCCAGGCATTTGCCAGGCATTGCCAGGCATTTGCCAGGCATTGCCAGGCATTTGCCAGGCATTGCCAGGCATTTATTTGCCAGGCATTGCCAGGCATTTGCCAGGCATTGCCAGGCATTGCCAGGCATTGCCAGGCATTTGCCAGGCATTGCCAGGCATTTGCCAGGCATTTGCCAGGCATTGCCAGGCATTTGCCAGGCATTGCCAGGCATTGCCAGGCATTGCCAGGCATTTGCCAGGCATTGCCAGGCATTGCCAGGCATTGCCAGGCATTGCCAGGCATTTGCAGGCATTTGCCAGGCATTGCCAGGCATTGCCAGGCATTGCCAGGCATTGCCAGGCATTTGCCAGGCATTGGCCAGGCATTTCCAGGCATTCCCAGGCATTTGCCAGGCATTGCCAGGCATTGCCAGGCATTTGCCAGGCATTGCCAGGCATTTGCCAGGCATTGCCAGGCATTGCCAGGCATTGCCAGGCATTTGCCAGGCATTGCCAGGCATTGCCAGGCATTGCCAGGCATTGCCAGGCATTGCCAGGCATTGCCAGGCATTTGCCAGGCATTGCCAGGCATTTCCAGGCATTGCCACATCCAATTTGCCAGGCATTGCCAGGCATTGGCCAGGCATGCCAGGCATGCCAGGCATTTGCCATCTTCCCGGCATTGCCAGGCATTTGCCAGGCATATGCCAGGCTTTCCAGGCATTTGCCAGGCATTTGCCAGGCATTGCCAGGCATGTGGCCAGGCATTGCCAGGCATTTGCCAGGCATTTGCAGGCATTGCCGGCATTGCCAGGCATTGCCAGGCATTGCCAGGCATTGCCAGGCATTGCCAGGCATTGCCAGGCATTGCCAGGCATTGCCAGGCATTGCCAGGCATTTGCCAGGCATTGCCAGGCATTTGCCAGGCATTGCCAGGCATTGCCAGGCATAATGCCAGGCATTGCCAGGCATTGCCAGGCATTTGCCAGGCATTGCCAGGCATTTGCCAGGCATTGCCAGGCATATGCCAGGCATGCCAGGCATTGCCAGGCATTGCCAGGCATTGCCACGGCATTTGCCAGGTTGCCAGGCAAGGAAGGAATTGTCTTCTCCAGGCATAGAAATGGACAATTTGCCAGGCATTTCCAGGCTTGCAAAAAAAACAGGCATTGCCAGGCATTGCCCAGGCATATGCCCAGCATTTTGCCAGGCATTGCCAGGCATTGCCAGGCATTTGCCAGGCATTTGCCAGGCATTTGCCAGGCATTTGCCCCCAGGCATTGCCAGGCATTTTGGCCAGGCATTGCCAGGCATTTGCCAGGCATGCCAGCATTTGCCAGGCATTGCCAGGCATTTTTGCCAGGCATTGCATTGCCCATTTAATTTGCCATCTTCCAGGCATTTGCCAGGCATTGCCAGGCATTTGCCAGGCATATTTGCCAGGCATTGCCAGGCATTTGCCAGGCATTGCCAGGCAAGATGCCAGGCATGGCCAGGCATTGCCTCCAGGCAATGCAAATGCCTGGCATTGCCAGGCAAATGCAAATGCCTGGCATGCCAGGCAAATAAATTGCCTGGCATGCCAGGCAATGCCTGGCATTGCCTGGCAAATGCCAGGCAATGCAGGCATTTGCCTGGCAATGCCAGGCATAATATGCCTGGCAATGCTGGCAGCCAGGCAATTTGCCGGGCATTGCCAGGCATGTTTGCCAGGCATTTGTCGGCATTTGCCAGGCAAAGGCCAGGCAATGCCAGGCATGCCGGCAAATAAATGCATTGCAGGCCAGCAAATTGCCCTGCAATGCCAGCATTGCCTGGCAATGCCAGGCACCAGGCCAGGCATGGCCAGGCATTTGCCAGGCATTGCCAGGCATTGCCAGGCATATGCCAGGCAGTGCCAGGCAGATTGCCAGGCATGCCCAGCAGTTGCCAGGCATTGCCAGGCATTGCCAGGCATTGCCAGGCATTTTATTGCCCAAGGCATGGCCAGGCATTGCCAGGCAATTTGCCAGGCATTTGCCAGGCATTGCCAGGCATTGCCGGCATTTGCCAGGCCCAGGCAGTTGCCAGGCATTGCCAGGCATTTGCCAGGCATTGCCAGGCAAATTGCCAGGCAGTTGCCAGGCATTTGCCAGCATTTGCCAGGCATTTGCAGGCATTTGCCAGGCATTGCCCCAGGCATTGCCAGGCATTTGCCAGGCATTGCCAGGCATTTGCCAGGCATTGCCAGGCATTTGCCAGGCATTGCCAGGCATTTGCCAGGCATTGCCAGGCATTTGCCAGGCATTGCCAGGCATTTGCCAGGCATTTGCCAGGCATTGCCAGGCATTGCCAGGCATTGCCAGGCATTGCCAGGCATTGCCAGGCATTTGCCAGGCATTGCCAGGCATATGCCAGGCATTGCCAGGCATTGCCAGGCATTGCCAGGCATCTTCCAGGCATTGCCAGGCATTGCCAGGCATATGCCAGGCATTGCCAGGCATTGCCAGGCATTTGCCAGGCATTGCCAGGCATTGCCAGGCATTTGCCAGGCATTGCCAGGCATTTGCCAGGCATTGCCAGGCATTGCCAGGCATTGCCAGGCATTGCCAGGCATTTGCCAGGCATTGCCAGGCATTGCCAGGGGGTTGCAGTCCAGGCATTGCCAGGCATGTTCCAGGCATTTGCCAGGCATTGCCAGGCAGCAGGCAGGCATTGGGCCAGGCATTTTTGCCATTTGCCAGGCATTGTGCCAGGCATTGCCAGGCATTGCCAGCATTTGCCAGGCATTGCCAGGCATTTGCCAGGCATTGCCAGGCATTTGCCAGGCATTGCCAGGCATTGTGTGGCCAGGCATTGCCAGGCATTGCCAGGCATTGCCAGGCATTCCAGGCGGCAAGGCATTTGCCAGGCATTGCCAGGCATTTGCCAGGCATTGCCAGGCATTTGCCAGATTGCCAGGCATTTGCCAGGCATTGCCAGGCATTTGCCAGGCATTGCCAGGCATTTGCCAGGCATTGCCAGGCATTTGCCAGGCAAAAAAGGGCATTGCCAGGGGCCAGGCATTGCCAGGGTGCCCATTGCCAGATTTGCCAGGCATTGCCAGCATTTGCCAGGCATTGCAGGCATTTGCCAGCATTGCCAGGTATGTGCCAGGCATTGCCAGGCATTTGCCAGGCAGCCAGTGCCGGTTTGCCAGGCATTGCCAGGCATTTGCCAGGCATTGCCAGGCATTTGCCAGGCATTGCCAGGCATGTGCCAGGCATTGTCAGCATTTGCCAGCATGGCCAGGCACTTTGCCAGTTCCAGGAAGGAAGTTGTTTCTCAACACATAGAAATGACAATTCAACAGCAGCACACCTCACCCCACAAAAAACAATGACATGCTCCTGATCTATCCTGTACTTCACTTGCCTGGCATTTGGGCAGCACTTTCCAGGCATTTGCCAGGCACTTCCAGGCATTTGCCAGGCATTGCCCCCAGGTCTATAGGTTTAAGATCTTAAACCTGGGTTTTGGTGCCAAAAAACAAAATGGTGGCTAAATACCCTATGCTTACTTTGTGGATGCTTGCAAAGAGGGTTCACTGTATTCAGGATGTCAGACCCTTTTTGTTTCTTCTGGACAGATTTTTTTTTCATACAGATGTATTTTTTCTCTGACAAGATTTTTTTTTTCTCAGATGGGTCTTTTGTGTTCTCAACTATTTATGGATGTTTTTTCTCTTGCTGTGGGTAAATTTGGGTGCACCTACTCTCTGGCCATAGCATCTTAACTTCACACTACAAACCTAATTTTGGAAAATTGTCCCACATTTTTTTATGAACACTACACGATACATTAGGACTAGGGCACTAGGTTTTGATCAATCCTACATCTATGTACTACATACTCCAGGTCTTTACTATCAAGAGAACAATAATTTAGGAATTTAATCTCAAACCCAAAAAGCAGGACCCGTACTACAACTAGAGAAAGTAGGGATATATCTTCTCAGGATCAAGAAGATAAAGCATATTTAGATATTCCTTGTTGATGGCCTCTTAAGATTTAGCATCTCTTTCTTTATAATTAGCAAATTCTTCCTCCTCTGCCTCAAATCGCTGTATTCCAAACTCGTCCACGTCCTCTTCATCTGATTGCTCGGCTTCGCTGATGAGTCGTCTTCTTCAATTCCAGTAACATCTTGTTGTCATCGCTTGCCACAACGCTCATGCCCGACCGTCCACTTCATATTCTATGACATTCTGATCGTCGTTTTTC